>JAQFVV010000122.1:2954251-3554251 GCA_028023455.1 Epiperipatus broadwayi
GTCCCAAGGGTTGATTTCCTAATTACAAAAACAACAACAAGCATATTAATTTTATCAGTCATTGTACTAACAAAATCTATTTAATTAAGGTTTAGATTAACAAAAATGTAGATTTTATTCAGAAAATTTTTAGGAATTTGGTACAATGACTTTCACATTTAATATTTGATTAAAACTTAAGTAGAAATTTACAATATATAATTGATCCTTTAATGTACATTTATCAAAAGATAAATATAAAATGTTACCAACTGATTAATTTAAGAAAAATGAACTTTAATGAAGATTTTAAAATATGTGTATTATTTTATAGATATCTAGGATTCAATTACATATAAATACCAATTTAATAAAATAAACATATTATAGTGTTACAAATATTATAAAATAAATAAACTATTTTAAAAGGTTAGTTAATCATAAAATACAAATTAATTAGATACAAGATTACAATATTGCTTATAATTATACTACCACCAATTATGGGGTAGGTATCAGTTGTTATAAAAGGTTGGGTTCAAACCCACACTAGTGCTGATGACATTGGCACTAGGTGAAGCAGAAATATGTACTATATTTCCAGCTTCAATATATATATATATAATTTATTTTTATATAGAAAATATATGATTTTTTTTTAAAATATAAAATAAAAGATGACTGCTTATAAGCAAGCTAACAATTTTTATCATAAACTGATAACAAAGAAAAACTAATAATTAGAAGGATTTTAGATAATTTGCGTTATGCTCTCTGTACAATGCTGACATTTTTACATTTTATTTAGAATTAACAAATACTTTAATTTCAGCATTTGCCATACTATGAGCACAAAAACATTACAAATATCCCCAAGAGCGGGAAGTTAATCTGAATAACTAAAGTGCCACATATTTTGAGGCAGCAACATGATTAAATTTATATAAAAAATACATTCTTTTTAAATTATTTTCAATTACAATTTAGAAATTATAAATAAAAAAAAAATAAAAAATTATAATGATAGTGGTCCAAACATTATAATATTTTTTTCATGTATACATGAGTGAAATATACATTACTAATTTATTTTGAAATATATCAAAATTAATAACACTTTAAATTTCTATAATAAAATATATTATGAAGATAAAACTATAAAGATTTTATTTTAAAAGATTGTAGCTGAGTGTAACAAATATCAGATAAATATATTTATTACTAGTATGTGCTGAAATGCAAAAACATTTAATTGATTTCAACCTTATACTTGTATAATAAAATACACGGTTTTCTATTTGTGGTTTCTAAAAATTCTTCAGCAATGAAATATAAAAATGTAAAAATTGCAATCAAAATAATTGCTACAGAAGTTCAGTGTTTCATTACTAAGGCACATAGAGTAGATATGGATAATAGTTAGGCCTTAAATAATTACTACTTTTTGTACTTTAAATTTAAGTTCCTAAACAAAAAAATCTTTAATATTTACTGGCATATCAATCATTCCATAAGATTCAGGCTGATTGCATATCAATATTATTATCACTTTCATTTCTAAAATGACACTAGCTGTATGTTAATATTACAATCATTTTTGAACATTTTTTCTCATCCAAAGATTTTTACAATTATCAAAATTTACATGATGTCAGGTTATTGACAATGTAGCAGTTTTTATTTTTCTTTAGTAGTTAAACATTATCTGCAGCTTGTCTTATGTTTTTGATTTGAATACTCCTCTTGCTAGTATTAAATTTTTCAGCATTGAAATGATTCTTTACATATTTTGGTTAATATTATTATTAAGAAAAGAACACATTTTCCATTTTCATTTTAACAGTAGAATAATATTATTTCCCACATACGTTTATATTATATAATACAGTAAGGTTTATTTCATCACTTATTCAGGAATTTATTCTCAATGCATATTTATTTTTTATTAAATATTTTCTGGTATGGTTTTATTTTCTTACATTTAACTTATTTTTTCATATCATAATGATTTCATTCATGCTAACAGACCACTGTTATTCAGGACACATATAAATATAATCATTATTTAACCCATATAATACTCATTATAATTTTTTTTAACTTTACACGAAAGTAATATTAAAATTAGTATTGCTGCTTTCTTCAATTAAAATTTTATTCAAACATGCTTTAAGATTTATTTTTGAATATGATTTATACTTTTTCTTTCACACCTAGTTTTGTAATTATCTACTACTAATTTATTTCTAGATAATTTTAAAAAAATGCATACTTATCTCTGTCAGAAATAATTTGCCTTTTATTTATCCCTGGCTGATAAGTCAATCTTGTCCAATTATTTTGACTCATATGACACATGAATACTTCAACTAGTTTAGCAATATATACAGTATAAATACAGTACTCCCAAGATTATCCTTTAGTGAGGTTCTTTCTAGATCACAATTTGGGATATACATACAATTTTTTCTCTTTATTTTACATTATTTTCTCCATATAATGATTTCAAGAAATTTTCCAAGAACCATTAATTGTGAGTTGCCAATATAGATTAATTTAATTTAAACTTGCATTTTAATGAAGCTTTATAATCTATATCATTCAAATTATTATGTATACAAAATTCATTATTTCTTTTGTTTTCAAAATAATAATAATATTTAAGTAATTTTTTGCAAACTTTTAGGATAAAAACAAAAGAAGTTACTTGTTCCTCGATCTGTGATTTTTTTTTCAATTTAATATTCCTTCATTTTTTTTAATGATTGCCTTCAAGCTGTTTATGTTTAATTTTTCTCACTTTTTTGATTTTGTATTTAATGAGTTGTTAGTATATGATCCATATTTAAAAACAAAATTGGTTTTAAAATATTTCTCAATAAAAATAATACGTTTTAAAAACTTCATAAAATACAATTTACTTTATATTGATTTATTCTTTTGATTTTATTTTTATATAAATAAGCTTCAATATTACTTTTATTATTTTTATTCATGACATTTGTAAATCTTAGATTCTATATTTAATGAGTTGTTAGTATTTGATCTATATTTAAAACAAATATTTTCAGTTTTAAAATATTCCTCAATAAAAATAATATCTTTTAGAAACTGAATAAATTACAATTTACTTTATATTGCATTAGATCATTTTGATTTTATTTTACACAAATTTGATTTTTAATCATGAAATTTGTGAAATGAATCTTATTTATTTATAAACATATTTTAAGATTTAACAAGAAATAATAATTGTTTTTTTTTATAATATTAAATGCATGCAAACAATTATTATCTATGTATATAATGCAAATTTGTTTAGAAGATTAGATTTGAACTTCACTATAATTTTAAATGCTATCAAATGTTTACTTATTTGTGACTATAATAAATTTATAGTTTATTATTTTTTTTATGTATATTTGGAACCAACTATTTTACCCAGCATTTAGATTCTTTACATAATTTTAAATTGACTAAACCTAAGTTTAAACCTTATGATAAATAAAATGACAATTATTTTTCCTAGCTTAATAAGTACCTATCTTATTGATTGAATAAAATTTAAAATTATGCAAATCAAAATTTTATTCTAACCTTTTTATGATGGGATGTATATATATATATATATATATATATATATATATATATATATATATATATATATATATATATATTACTATTTGTGGGATATTCCATGTAGTGAAAAAGCTAAATGCTGATGTTTCAGTACAATCTCAAGTACCTTCCTCAGAGCGTCCTCTTTCTCAAATCATATATATATATATTGTACCCTCACTTCTCGATATATGATATAATTTTAAAATATGACTAGCTCAATTATTATTATGCTCAGCTAAAATATATATAACTATTTTAATATATTTTTATAATACTATATCTTATCAAATTTATTATAACTTATCAAAAAAATTTATATAGTTCAGTATTATGTACTCATTAAATAAGTACTTACTAAAATCATGAGACTATGAAGTGAAGTTACAAGTGGTAATTGGATTTACATTGAGTCAGTGTCTTTCACAGACACTATCTCAATGGCATAAGAATACTACTACCTCTTTATTATCTCACTACTACATCTACAGTACTCTTATGTCTTTTATAAAATTAACTACCTTTAATAATAATAGATAAATAAATCTCAATCTTTTGTTAAGGAAATATAATTAAATAATCTCAGGTTCTTCTAATTATCTTAAAGTAATAATAATTCATGCAGATAGGAATGATAAGGGATTTAATATCAAACCTAAATACACCTAACTTATTCCAATAATAATAGCTAACAATAGTAATCTTTAATGTATAACTTAATCTTATCTATTTGATTATACTATTAATCATCAAAAATAAGTAAATCATATACATGTCTTTTATTTCCATATAATATCTTAATTTTAAAATATACTAAAATCTTATAATTTAACAATCTGTGGCAATAAATAGTATTGTACTCTTATATTGTGCATTATAATTACTTTATGACCATTATAATATTATATGTTAATGTCAATCAATTTCTATAAATTACATTAAGAAAATATTGTATTTCTTTCTAAAAATAATAATAATAAATTCATATTGTGCAAATATTATGTTCATTCAAATTATCTGTTGTCAAATGCTGTGGTGCAAATAATGAATTCGACACATGTTTTAAAAACAACTTAAACAAATTTATTTACATCAACTTTAACAAATAACTTATTTACACTATTTACATTCCAAGTGGAAACCAAAGAAAATAAAAATAAGAAAAATAATAATACAAGATTTTTTACACTGTTATTATTTCCATAAACATAAATAGATAATCTATACATTACTTAAATGTTTTATCAATAGCATTTAATTAAGTTTACGAACTTAAATTTTTAATAGATATTATTTGTCATCAACTACTACAAGAAAAGGTTCTATGTAAAATATCATTCATGTATCATATGTAGATAAACAAACTTTAATAATTAAATGTTACTTCACCTAAGTATTACTACTATTTATATTATAATGTACTATTGTATACTACATTTATTATTAGCATTAATCCACTGTCAAATAGTGTATAAACCGATATAACTTTGTAATATAATAACAATTATTGATTATAATTATTTATTTTATTTTAATGTAATTTCATACTACATGTCTTACCAAAATATGCAATACGTATAGGTTCTTTTAAAATAATATTTTAAAATTATTCAACAATTTCAAATTTTATAAAGTATTATACCAAATAAATTCTATGATTCTTTACTTGTTATTCTGTTCCTTCCTAATAAACTTCTATCTACAAATATCATTTTAATCTTATTTAACTTCAGGAAAATAGCTAACCAATTTTTTTTAAAAATAATGATTATCCAAATTATCTTATACCTTATCATCTATATATGATAAACCTTCAATCAAAATATAAAAATTCTATAGAAAATTAATTTAATTTATCTAATAAAAATACAAATAAAATCTAAATATTTTTATCACTTACTAACTTTTAAAAAAAAAATAAATAAATAAATAAATAACTTATACTAATATAATAGGTCTAATGCCTAATACTGTAATAGAAAACATTAAAATTTATTCACGAAAGAATCATATAATTATTTCTAGATTTCTCATATTACGTTGTACTAAATTTACATTATAAATTTAAAGTATGCATATTAAAATAAAACTGTTATTACTAATATTATGTGTGTATATTCTTTAAATATTTATACATCCATCCAACAATCAAATAACATTCGGTTGATCTAAAGAAAACATATCAAAATACATCAAATTATTATTATATAATTTTTACCACAAATGATACTCTAATGTACAGTCCTCCATACGATGTCCTCCAGGATTACAGTTTTACAAAATAATTTTACATTTACACTCAACAATCATTCTTTAAAAACATTACGTGTTGTATAATTATAAAAAATAAACTTTATGCAACTAAAGTGTTATATTAATATTTAGTTATTTTTAAAAAAAATAAATGTACCTTTCCTATCTTTAATAAATCAATAAATAATTATATATTTATGTTAGTTAATAAATAAAAAACATATTACATAAAATCCAACGGTGTCTTCTTATACCCATAATTGTTCTTTTTCCTTGGTACAAATTTTCACCAAAACATTACTTCCTTTTCCGGTACATCACGTGTTTTAAAAGTTTTTATGGAAAAAATGAAAACGTTCTTTTTTTAAAAAAAAAATAAAATAAAAGTCAGTTCCACCATAAAACAAAATAATAATTAAATAGTTTATCAGATCCGGATTCATTTCTTTTTAGAAAAAAAAAAAATATTATTTAAAAGTTATTATTTCTAAATTAGTCAATAGTTTATAAGTTTCTTATTTAATTATTTTAAATTGACTTGGATATCCACGTATATTTTATTTGTGCATTCTTTAACAAATATCTAGGTAAGATTAATTTTTAGATTCTTCTGTACGACCAGCGTTCAGACTTTACTAATATAATAACTTTTATTTATAGGTACTTCTTTGCCAATTAAACTTTCGATTTATTTGCCTTTTAAGACTGTCAAATTTTAGTCTTTTAAACCACAAAGACTTCACAAGGCAAGTATTTATACAATTACTGTTAATTACCATATCTTTACTAAGATATATACTTAAATTTATAATCTACAAATACTTTCTTCATAAAGAAGTATTTCTTTTCTTTTAAAATATTGGTCTTTATAAAAATTAGTTCTAATTAACTTTTAAAATCATATAATATCCAATATATTACTTTTGCCCATCTAGTAATTCTCCTAGTTAATCCAGCGTTTGTTATATTTTTAGTATAATGTCTCCAATACATTTTATCCTTATACGATGTTTCTATGACCATTTGATAGTAAATTGAGCTTCGAGAGAGACGATCGATAGGAAATTATAATTAAATTAGCACTGCATATTTGTCGGTAAAACTTTTATAAATTATTTTAAAATTACTCTCCTATAATTTTAAACGATTACGAGAGCGTCTATAATTTTACTTAGCTATTTTTATAGCACACTTTACTTTAAAAATTACAATCATAATCCCCCTCCGAACAATTGAACCTTGGTTTTATACCGGAATAAACTCCCCACTTGATTGGTAAATTAAACAATCAACTTGCTAGCTTATTTACATTTTTACCAACAATACAGAATTAAAAATAAATAATGACTTATTTAATATTTATTATTTATCACATTATTAAATTCTTAAATTAATCTTTATCATTTATTTAAATTCATTAAACATTTTTTTAAAATATATTTTTTACTTTATTTCATTTTTTAACTTTTATAAGATTATTTTTGTAAACAAACTAAGTCTATTTTTATTCGTTATATTTTCTTAAAGCAGTATTTTAAAAATCAAATTTAATATTTCACATTAACTATTTTTATTTTTATCACATGATAGCCAATATAATATTTATAAATTTTATAACAGAATTTTAAAATAGTTTTGCAACTTTACTAGAAAAACTCACAAGCATGTGTGTATGTGTCTAACTAACATCTGTTTTTACAACACAGATACAAACGCTTGTAATAATCTAAAAATAAACTAACAATTTCATTTTTTAAAAATAAATATTTTTTTAAAATAAACAATATATTATAACAACTTTTAAGATAATAATTCGATATTATTAAAATCAAATATTAATCTTCTATTATGTACTACTAATAATTAAAATATTTATATTCACTTATTAAATATTAAGCTTTCTCAACAATAAATATATGCATTTAATTTTAACTTGTCTTTTTTTAAAAACTTTAACTTTAAACATTTATTTATGAAAATTATTAATGCAGTATTGATCATGGCCAGTTTTCCCAACCATATACTATTATCATCTTTATTGAAACGTCTCTCTCAAACATTAGCACAATTTTCACATAATAAATTGACACAACAATTTATGGAGACCCATACAAAAGGGCACAATATATATATATATATATATATATATATATATATATATATATATATATATATATATATATATATATATATATATATATATATATATATATATATATTAGTGGGTTAATCCATGTGAAAATATTTTAAATATTGATATACCAACATTTTGACTTGACCACACAAGTCATCTACTGGGTGATAAAAGGTAGAAAAGACATTGTAGAGGTGCTACGATCACTGACTTGAAAAAAAAAAAATAAAACATTAAAAATTCCACCAATAGCAAAAAAGTTAATTCAAGAATTTTTTTTTTTTAAAAAGAAAACCTTTTTAAATAGGAGGAAGTTTGCATGTATCATCTTGCTTATTGATGTAATCTTGCCTTTTATCTATCTATCTATCTATCTATCTATCTATCTATTCTATCTATCTATCTATCTATCTATCTATCTATCTATCTATCTATCTATCTATCTATCTATCTATCTATCTATCTATCTATCTATCTATCTATCTATCTATCTATCTATCTATCTATCTATCTATCTATCTATCTATCTATCTATCTATCTATCTATCTATCTATCTATCTATCTATCTATCTATCTATCTATCTATCTATCTATCTATCTATCTATCTATCTATCTATCTATCTATCTATCTATCTATCTATCTATCTATCTATCTATCTATCTATCTCCTTATCTATCTATATTGGCCTTTCAAGTATATATATATATATATATAATCATCTCTATTTTATAAGTGTTGAAAGAGAAAGAATTTAAAATCTCTATTTCCCATAGAAATTTTGAATTCTTTCTCTTTGGCATTTATAAAATAAAGCTTGATTCCATCTAGTGATCATTGAAATGGAAGCTTAAAAGCAAGTTACAAAATTTATGACTTGTTTTATTGTATATATTGTGACCTTTTATTTAGGTCCCTGTATTAAACAAACCAAAATTTTAAATCATAATAATATATCTAGCATAAAAATATTAATAAGTGGCTTTCAATAAAGACTGTTTTGGATGCACTGGTAAATCTGCTTAAGTGGAGATGAGATTTCAAACCCAGTGTAGGGTTAAAACTAGGGATAAAATAATTTAAAAATATTGTTATTAATTGGGAGATAAATATATTGCTATTTTTATTATTGTTGAATAGCAATTGAAATAAATAAATAATTAAATTTTGTGGTTGTTGAGGAATTGAAATTTTTTGCATATTGGGAGTAGTTATTAAAAATGAAGCCAGAGGGGGTAATATTAATATATTCACACCAAGATTATTGGTTTAATTGCTCCCACAGTGCATTGGGATAAAAGCTATATATAATTTAACAAAGTTGTAGGGGGGGTTGATTAAGAGAAAAGAAATAAACAACCACAGACTTCAACTCTGATCTTCTAAAATAAGAAGGAAAAAAGCTAAAAATCAGAAAAATTTGGAATTTAATTGAATAAGGACTATAATAGATTGTTTATCTAAAAAAGGAGAAAAATCTTCAAACCCTTGCTATCATTTTAAACACTTTTTTCATTGATTGATATTTCTTAAAAGTTATACTGGAAGAGAAATGGAAACCTTGTGCATCATAACTGTCTCCCATAAATATTGCTTCAAACCCAGAAAAAGTTCAAGAAAAAGTAAGCTTTTGCTTTTATGTTATTCATATTTTTAAAATCTTTTCTTTAAAAATGATGCACAAATTATTTATAGTTAAAATAAGGAGTTGGTAATTATTGTATTTTGCACCACTGTTATTGTAAAGCAGAACAGTATTGTTGTTTGAAAATCGTAATCTCAAGGAAAAAAATAATAATTCAAGTTAATTTTGAAGACAAGTGTTTTCAGATAGATATTATAAGTAAATTAAAAAGTCATTTTTATATCATCTAATTTTAATAAAGTAAAGAAAATAATGAAGTGATTTCATTCTCATTCTTTATTAAAAACTCATCTGCTGATTTTTTTTCTAGCATGAATTTCTGTAATGATAGTAATAGAATGATTACAGATTCATTAAAAATGCATAAGGATATCTTACCTATAATTAGATAAATTCTTTTTAATAGTGCTAATCATTTATTATTTTGCTAATGGAAATGGAACAAAATAAATCTTTACTTTTAAGGTTTATTGTAAAATATAAGTCGTCTTAATAAGGTTTTAAAATATCGTGGTAAACTGTCCCAGATTGCTTAAAGTCATTACATATATATTGTCTGAGAAGAAAAGAATAAAATCAATAAAGAATTATTTTAAAAAACAAGTTGAAAAATGTTAATTGCAATAAAATTATAAAGTGATTGTCAAAAAAAATTATCTGGATTAAAATGTAAATAAAACGATTTTAGTTTCACTCCACTTGAAATGGAAAAACGTTGTTTCCCTTTTAATATCAAATAAATCAATAAATGTTTTTAAAAAGTTTGTTTTGAAGATTATAATAACCTATAAAGTTATTCAGGAAAATTATCTCCAGAAAAAATGGATAAACTTATCTTTTAATGTATGATACACTTGGAAGCCTTTGAATTTGCCTAATTACTATTAGTACCAGTACAGAGATAATTAAATAATTTTTTTTTGCCTTTGGAGATGTGTTGCTTATCAATATTGCATTTATTATCCATTAAACTCATAAGGATAAATATATATATATATATATATATATATATATATATATATATATATATATATATATATATTCTAACCTTTACTATGTGCATCCTCACTTCAGAATGCAATATGATATAAAATAAAACGGGTTCTATCTCAGTTAATAATTAATAACTTAAATGATATACGGTATTAAAATTAAAATAGGTTCCACTAGCTCAAATTTAAAATTCGAATAAGGTTCAATTTATAAAAATAAATTAAATAAATATTTAATATTTTCATGAGACTTGAAGTGAAAATACCAGGTGACAAGATAGATTACATTGAGCCAATATCCTACAGGATACTACCTCAATGGCATAAGAACACTACCCCCCCTTTATTACTATTTCAAATAACAAACTCATAGTATTCTTACGACTTTAATAACTTCTACTCACTAAGATTAAACTAATAATTAAATCTTAATCTTCTATTTAATAATAATCTAGCTCAAATAAAATAATCTCAGGTTCATAAAGTTTATTCTAAGTTAATTTTAAAATACGGTAGTAAAATATGAGAAGGGATTTTATGTCATAATCTACTACACTTAAACTAATAATAATAAATAACAGTAATAATATTCTTATTGTTTAATAATTTGTATATCTTTTTTTACTATAACTATTACATAATAAAATAATGAAATAAAATAATATGATCTTATATCTTCATGTAATGATATAATAAATACGTGGTAGCATTTTAATAATCTGACAAACAAAATATGTGTGTCAACTGATAGCATATAATTTAATATGATATTGTGATAACTGATTTATGACCAATAAAATAATGTAAGATTATGATTATTTAATTATAATGAATACCAATAAAATATTTAAAATTCTTAAAATAATTCTCTATTTATCTTTGTGTGCAAAATTATATATGTAATTATTATGCATATATCATGATTTCATGCAGCAATGTGGAGAAATAAATAACTCTGACACAAAATTTTTGAAATAAAAAATTTAACAAAGTTTATTACTAACAACAAATAAATAAACAATTTATTTACACTATTTACAGTGGATATCCTTAACCTTTTTACTTTACAGTTTGATCTACCGGGTTATAAAAAAAATAATTTATATTTCAATTATATCTTTATTTAGATTTAGGACAAAATTTAAAAAAAAAAGTTACTTTTTGGTTTCTCATTATGGTTAACTTATTACAAATATATTTATCTACTTTATTAGCAACAGCATTTTATCCTTGATATTATTAAACTATCTTATTTTAAAAAATTCATACTTAGAAAAACATTCTATAGAAAACAAAATTTTATAATGAGCATGGATTTCTCAAAATATTAAAAAAAAATTTCATCTTGCAAAGTCAAAGATGTTACACAAAATATTATCCAAAATTCAGTACTAGATTTTAGTATTTATCACACAATGTTTACTAATCATAATATATTCTTCTTTAAGCCTTACTTTAGTATGATATAAGTGTAATCATCAATATATTTCTGGTAATTAATAAAGAAAAAATATACTATGCATATTGTTTACATAATTTACTTTGTACTATTGTATTTTAAAATATGCAATACTTATTTTTCTCTTAAAAAAATAATACTAAAGCATTTAAAATTATTATCACTTTAAAGAAAATATCTTTGTTTAGATACCTTATTTAAAAAAAAAAAAAAATTTCATTTTCGAAATAAAATTCTAAATATATTCTATGATTCTTTTCTTTCCTTAGGATACTTTGGATCTTCAATTTTAAGTTATAACGTCCTATTCCTTCTAAGCAAATAAACCAATCTTATACAAAATGATAGCATAACCTAAGTTCTAAATTATTTATCATTTCTCTTAAACATATCTTACTAAACGATGCAGTTACATGAAATAAAGATAGCGAAAACAGATGCATAGGATTAAGGAAGAAAGCTAGAGTATTACTCTTAACATATCTCAAAATCATGGTACAGTGCGAAGAGGTATGGCATTTACCTACCTAATATCCTCTAGTACAGGGACGATGTTAAAGCTATTTCTTCAGCTTTATTAGAACATCAAATATTTAAAGAAATATAAACACTGTCCAAATAAAATGTGTATCATTCAAAGGGCTATGTTAACTATGCTGATAACCACATAAAGACTAAATATTATTTCCATTCCTTATAACATCCTATTACTTAAATATACATCATCTTGGTTTCCTGTTCACTATAGTACTTCCAAGCCACTATCTCAACATTATTTCTCAAGATTTTCCACATCTTACATCGATAAATAACTGTCTGCATTTACAAAAACAATAAATAAATTCATTAATAGTTAAACAATCTAGCTATTCCACAAGAAAAGTCTGCTTACTTCATTATTCTATATGTCTAATCATATACAATCTACTTAGACAATATTTGAATATCCAATAACATGAAAATTTTAAAAGAATCACATAATTATTTGTTATGTTGGATTATATCACTAATAAAAAAAAAAAAAAAAAAAATTGTCGTATGCATATTTTCAAATCAATCCTATCTCATAATGTTTTTTAAAATGTTGTATGAAATGCGGTACATATAAGTAAAAAACTTTTACACTTCATTCTTCCAATTTATGGATGATTTTAAGAAAACAAAAAAATATATACATTATAAAATTATCAATAGTTATTATTATTATCAATAACCTTTATCTAGTCATCGTATTCAGTAGGCTTCCTTTGTCCACTTGAGCATTGCAGATATAAAAAAAAATTCACACCTATACACTTTATATTAAAATATTTTTAGCTAAATTATTAGATTGTTATATTATAAAATTTTAATATTAATAAATTAATGTTTTTATGTTTTTCCTAATCTTATATAAAATTTTAGATTTAAACTAGGTTAACAAAATAAAAGGAATCAAAACTATAATTACATATTTTCTTGACGATAGTTCCTGATAAGTCCAAAATGCTTATTATTTTCTCTAGAGTTTTTTTAAAAATGTTCTCCTCCAAGCACGTTAAAGTTTAAAACAAAATAATTATTAATCCATTTAATAAAATTTATAGAAAATAATCCTTGGTTTTAGTATTTAAGATGATAATTATTAAATCATAATATTAATTAATCCCGTGAAGCTTCTTAGTCTTCGCTTCCAATATTCTCTGTGTATCCAATGCATCAATCCATCTAATTTAACTTTAAAATATTCGATAAACTTTTAAGTACTATTTGTATTTCCATGGATCCATCTTTTATTCAACTATGTGTTCACTTTTTTATATATGTTTCCTTCTTGATACATTTAAACTTTCGTTTGGTATTTTTATAAATCTCTTTTAAAATAAAAACTTCAAGTACTTTTGAACAAATCTTTTCCAAGTACATTTTAAATAATTCGAAGTACGGATATTTTAATATCAAAATGCTTCTGTAACATATTTTCCTGGGTTCTTTATTTAATTCCGATTGAAAAATATTTTTAAAAAAAATGTTACCTTCAGAAAGGATATAACATTTTACTCCTTTGAATATCATACTATATAAAATAATTCATGCAATATATAACTATCTTATTACCATTTAAAAATAAATCTTGGATAAACTTATAAATAATATGTTTCAATACATTTTTTAGACTCCGTATACTGTCCGAGCTGTGGTTTTTATATACCAAAACAGTTCTTCGGTGAAATATTAATAAAGCTGTATCAATAAATATTACACATATTTTTTCAGCATTACAACTTATATCTATTTTATTTCGTAGTATATCCATCCTTTATTGCGAAGTTTAGGTTAAATTTTTAGATAAAATGTGACTGGTAAGTACTTTAAAAAATTAGAAAATCATTTCCCCGAAGTTTCTAAATATATAATTTTTTTCTAAAACTTTCTTTTGCAAAACACTTTAAAATTATCAATTAGTTTTTGCAAAATAAATGATAAGAAAGTAACAAAAAAAATTGACTAAATAAAAATTTTAAAAATACTATCTTTTTGATAGTTAGAATTTACCTTTCTCTAGTTTCAATACATCATTAATCTCCCCCTATACCCCCGTGCAATTCATATTTATAGTCTGTAAGAATACCTCATTTGATTGGTTGATTCTTACTTTAACTTGAGAACAAATTTACATATTATCAATTTATAGCAGAATTATACTTCAAAATCAGAAATTATGACGTAATGAACCCAAAATATTATTTAAAATATTACTTTTAAATAAATTATTATTTTATTAAAACTATTTAAACATTTAAAATAACTTTTAAAATAATTTTAATAACCTATTCCATTTTTTTTAATATTCAATTTATCTTGTTTTTATTTAAATAAAATATTTAATTTTTATTATAACTGTATTCATCTTTATGATACTATTTAAAACATTACATCATTTAAATACGCAATAACAACAGTTAACTTAATATTTATTATTATTTGCTTTTATGATAGGCAATAATTCTATCCAATTCTATAATATAACTTTTAAAATATTTTAAACTTTGTTATTAAATTCTAACAAGCGTGTGTGAGAATGTACGTAATATACAAGTCACATGATTAATAACTTTAGACAGACGATTTTTAATCTATTTCTCTGCCTAGACTAATAAAATTGATACACTTATTATATTATATAAAATAATTATAAAAAAATTTGGAAGAACAATTTAGAAAATATAGAATTAAATACGATTCTCACCATCATAAAGTTTATTTTTAAAATATATTATATTAATTTTGACTATTAAATATGATTATAAATTTAAACACTGTATTTATTAACTTATCAGTTTTAAACTATTAAAATCGAATTTATTAAATATACTTTTAATTTTTATAGCTGTGTTATTTAATATGGCTATCTTTTACAACCATATGAAACAATATTTTAAACTTTACTTAACTACTTTTTAAATAATTCGCTATAATTTTATATACCACATATTTTCTTTAGCTTTAAATTGTACTTTAAAAATATAATCAACAAACTATAATTAATGTATTAAAAGAACATATTCTAAAATTTAAAATTTTTAGTAATTGACTATTATGAACTATTACTGACCTATAGAAAAGGGCACAATATATGTATATATATATATATATATATATACATATATATATCATATATCCGATCTGTCTGTTTCAATATATATGCATTATCTGGAATATTTACTCATCATAATATCAGATCCTATCATTTTAGCTCACCAGAATAAAGTAAACTTTACTAATAAGATAAGGATTTAATGGAAGAAAATGTTCTTTTATTTTTTTATTATTGCTTTAGGTATAATACTTACATCATGTGTTATTTGGGAATTTTGTTTTTAAACATATATGTTTTATTGTGGCATGAAATATATTGGTTTAAAGAAAAAAAGTGTGTAAAATATATACATCTATTATATGTATTTTTATTTTTCAGTTAAGGGAAAACATGATATTATATATAGCATTTATATAGAAAGAGTGAGAGAAATATTTACTTTTCTCATATTTTAAAACATATTTTAATGTATATTATTAAAGAGTGAACATACAGACATTTTGTCAAAGATATATTAGAATGACCGAATCATTTTCTTATATAAAAGAAAATTTGATATAAGTTTTTTTTTCATTTTGTAATTTTGTATAGAAATAAATTTGTCCACTTTGAATACAAATGAAGGTTGATCTTTATTGTTTAAATATATTGTGCTCTCTTTAACAAAAGTATAGTTGTCATTTTAAAATAATTAATGATCATTTGACATATATATTTTGGTTTGTCTATTGATACATTAATGGTTCTGCATCATAAAATGTAATATGTATATCTCCACTGTTATTGTTAGTGCTTTTTTACCTTGCTATATTATTGAGAATGATTTGTGACAGTTTTTAGCTGATAGGATGTTCCAATAGAATGGCATCAAATAGATTAATATTAATATTGAGCATGGGCTGATGGAGAGTCATCTATTGCTGATTACATGAGAGGAAATTTTGGTAGAGGTTGAGTAGTAATTAATGTTTGTTATCATAAATAATCATAAAAGAAAGAATATCCCTGGTCTGAATTTTATTTTTTTCATGATGATGCAAAGCTCACATGTGTATACCCATAAAGACGTAGTAGAATTAGCCATATTATTATACAACTGTCATGTTGTTTTTATAGAGCCTCCCTTTTAGTGTTAAATCCCTCCTGATGATATAGAGTTAGTTTTTCCACTGTGTATGGTGAAGTATAGTAGTTCAAAATTATATGGCAAAAATAAAATGTTAGATTTTGGAACACTGATTTAAATGTAGTGTTTGCTTAATTGAAATAGTGTTTTATGATGTTGTAGGATCTTCATCAGTTATAGACAGTCCAAACCAAGATCTATTAATGATTGTAGAAATTTTTAAATGTAAAGGTAAGAGATGCACATTAGCAGTGTGTATTTATCTTCATCGAATAATAATTTAACAATGGATTGGTAAGATCAGTTAAGTATTCAATAATTATATTGTGGACATAGATAATGCTTTAGTGACATGTGTGTATTTGACTTTTGATGTCTGTCTTTTTTTAATACACCAAACTTATTCATCTCAAATTTTAATCAGTTATTAATTGTGCAGAGTATGATAATTGCCCTTATCTTATTCTGATAAAAGAAATGGCTTTGGTATAATGCACTACTTTATAACTTTTGAATTCTAAATTTAAAATTTGTGCATACCATAAGGTCTTAAATACACTGTTGTTTTTATAATTTAAGTGCTGGTTCAGTTTCAATAAAATTTCATTATCATATTCTTTAAATTAGGCTAAATAGTAATAAGTGATACTTTGAATAGAATTTTATAAGATGGTGGTATGTTTTTCATCCTGGAGTTTAATTTAATATATGGGTTTTATTTCAAGCCATGTTGTTGAATTAAAATTTGTAAATATTGTAAATAAAGTTTGTTGTGTTTAAAAATTTATTTAATTGCTTGTAATCTTATTGCTTATCACCATATATACACTATTATTGTTATTGCTATTGACATATCAGAAGATTATAAATTGAAATCATCATCAACCAATATAGTACCATTAACTATATGTTGCTAAATCCTAATAATTTGGTTAAGCCCTCTAATTTATTTGTACATCTAATGCATCATCACACAACAATCAAAATGTTAATAACTTATAGTTAAATTATTTTAAGTAATAGATTAAAAGATAAATATAATATTGTTTTAATTGGTTTAGTTGAACCTGCAGAGCTATCATTCACTGATCTTGATCATATGGTTTATAGTTATTTGAGAAAAGGAATTTAGTAAGTTATTGTATTTATTTAATAAAAATGTATTTCTATTTCTTAAATATTAAAGTTATAAAAGTTATTGAGTTCATAAAGTTTATGTATAACTGCTAAATATAGTTCTTAATTTGAGTTTATATTGAGACTGCTTTATGCATTCTATCCATGTAGTGGTAAAATCCCTCTCACTGACCCAAATATATTTTGTATAATGATTTCGATTGTTTAAACCCTGAGAAGATTTAGTTGTTCAATTTCAAGGTAGAATTTAAATTTGTAATAAGTTTTATATCTAGTTATTCATTATAATTAAACTTGAAAATAGATTACTTTCACTGTTTTAGGAAAGTCAACCAAACTTTACAGTGGAAATTACTTCTTTGGTCACAAAAAGTATAGTTTGTTTTGACTTTATGATAAATATTTTGGTTGTGTCAAGCTTGAAATCCCTATTTTTATTTAGCTTATGTTTTTACCATTAAATACCATATTAGTTTTTAGTTTAAGATTTCAGTCTCCATCATTAACATTGTTCTTCAATTTATCTTGATCATGCTTTTATTTATCCATTCTCATTTGATATTAATTCATTATCATAATTGATTAATTATACATTAACTTTTATATTTTATCATCTTAGCTATTCATTAACTCTTATTCTATCATCATCTTAATCATTCATTATTCTCATACATCTCTGTTCTTTTCTTTTCATTATTAGACTCATTTTATTCCACTATTTAATTATTACTTTTTTCCATCATCAATTTAGTCATATACATCATAATTTACTTATCATTTCATTTAAAAGTTTAATTTCATAATCATTCCAGAGATATAATTATTAGTTATTTATTAGTTTTCTGAATATCAAATTTAACTCATCACAGTTTGTTTGTGTGGATTTCAAAGCTGGTTTGACCAGAAGTTGTTATCTTTATTAATCACCTTGTGATCTTCTTTAGATGTCTAGTTTCATGCTAGTTTTATTCAATACAGGAATCATCTCATTAGTTTTACATTTTTGATTTTTTATGCTTATATTCTTGATAATGAGAGTATGATAGGTTGCATAGGAGAATTTAGTCGCTAAAACGTGCAGCATGATTCGTTTATGACCATTTAAACCAGGGAGAAGGTTACAATATATATTGTAACCTCCTTTCTGATCTAACTGGTCATCAATGAATCATGCCGTACATTTTAGTGACTAAATTCTTCCATGAAACCTATCATACTCTCATTTTCAAGAATATGGGCATAAAGAAACAAAAATGTAAAACTAACGAGATGATTCCAGTATTGAATAAAACTAGCATGAAACTATACATCTAAAGAAGATCACAAGGTGATTAATAAAGATAACAACTTCTAGTCAAACCAGCTTTGAAATCCACACAGACAAAATGTGATTAGTTAAATTTGATATTCAGCAAACCAATGAATAACTAATAATTATATCTCTGGAATGATTATGAAATTAAACTTATAAATGAAATAATAAATAAATTATGATGTAGATGACTAAATGAATGATGGAAAGAAGTAATAATTAAATTGTGGAATGAAATGAGTTTAAGAATGATGAGAAAAAAATGAATATGTATGAGAATAATGAATGATTAAGATGAGGATAGAATAAGCTTTAATAAATAGTTAAGATGATAAAAGAATAAAAGTTAATGTATGATTAATCAATTATGATAATGAATTAATATCAAATGAGAATGGATAAATAAATGAACAATCAAGATGAAATTGAAGAACAATGTAATGATGGAGACTGAAATCTAAACTATAAACTAATATGGTATTAAATGGTAAAAAGATAAGCTAACTAAAAATAGGAATTCCAAGCTTGTCACAAACAGAATATTATCATGATGTTAAAACAAACTATACAGTTTATGCCAAAGAAGTAATTTACATCTTAAAGCTTTGTTGACTTTCATAGTCAGTGAAAGTAATCTATTTCACATTCAACTATAATAATTAACCAGATATAAAATTTATTACAAATTTAAATTATACCTTGAAACTTAACAAGTAATTCTTCTCAGGTTTCAAACACTCAAAATCATTATACACACCATATTTGGGTCAGTAAGAGCGATTTTACCACTATCCAAACATAATGCAAATAACAACTCTCAATATAAATTCAAATTAAGAACTATATTTAGCAGTTACACATAAACTATATGAACTCCCCAACTCTTATAACTTTAATATTTAAGGAATAATTATAACTTGTAATAAATAAACACAATAACTTACAAAATTCCTTTTCTTAAATAACTATAAATCATGTGATCAATATCATATTTATCTTTTAATTTATTACTTAGAATAATCTGTACTCTAAGTTATTAATATTTTGATTATTGTGTGATGATGCATTAGGTGTACTAATAAATTATAAGGCTTAACAAAATTATTATGATATAGCATAATATAGTTAATAGTACTATATTGGTCAATGATGATTTCAATTTATAATCTTCTGATGGGTCAATAGCAATAACAATAATGGTATATATATGGTGCTTAGCAATAAGATTACAGGCAACTGAATAAAGTTTTAAATACAACAATCTTTATTTACAATATTTACAACTTTTTACTTCAAAAACATGGCATGAAATAAAAGTAATATATTAAAAGAACTTATGGATGGGAAAATACCTGGTATCCCATTGACTATATACTCAGCATATGATACAACCTGCTTATATAATGAAATTCAAAATATCATTTATTACACTTTACCTTATTTTAAAGAATAAGATAATGAAACTTATTTAAGCTGCACTAGCACTTAAATTACAAAACTAGCAGTATATTTAGAACTTTATGATAGGCACCAAGTTTAAATTTAGAATCAAAAATTATCAAGGGTTGCATTATACTGAAACCATTTCTTTTATCAGAATATGATAAGGGTAATTATCATATTCTGCACAATTACTAACTGATTAAGATTTGAAATGAATAAGTTTGGTGTATCAAAAAACAGACATCAAAAATCAAATACACACAGATCTTACTAAAAGATTACTTATGTCCACAACTCAATTATTGAATGCTTAAATGATCTTAGCAATCCATTGTCAAATCATTATTTAATGAAGATGAATCCACACTGCCAATGTGCATCTATTACTTTTACATCTAAAAATTTCTACAATCATTAATAGATCGTGGTTTGGTCTGTCTATAACTGATGATGATCATACAACATCATAAACACTATTTCAATTAGGCCAACACTATATCTAGATTATTTTTCCCAAATCTAACTTTACTTTATCCTTGCCATATGATTTTGAACTATTATACTTCACCATACACGGTGGATAACTAACTCTATATCATCATGAGGGATTTACCACTAAAAAGGGAGGCTCTATAAAACCACATGACAGTTGTATAATAATATGGCTAATTCTACTACCTCTCTATGGGTATACACATGTGTGGGCTTTGCCTCATCACAGAGAAAATATAATTCAGACCATGGATGCCCTTTCTTTTAGGGTTATTTATGCTAACAAGCATTAATTACTACTTAGCCTCTACTAAACTTTCCTCTCATGGAATCAGCAATAGGTGTCACTCCATCAGCCCATGCTCAATATTTATATTAATCTATTGGATGTCATTTTATTGAAACATCCTATCAGATAGAAACTGTCACTAATCATTCTCAATATTATAGCAAGGTAAAATAATACCAACAATATCATTGGAGATATACATATTCCATTTTACAATGCAAAACCATTAATGTATCAATAGACAAACAAAAAATACATAAGTCAAATGATTGTTAATTATTTTAAAATGACAACTATACTTTTGTTAAAGAGAGCACAACAGAATTTAAGCAATAAATATGAAACCTGCATTTGTATTCAAAGTGGACAAGTTCATTTCTCTACAAAATTATGAAATGAAAAAGGCTTATATCAAATTTTCTTTTATATGAGAAAATAACTCAGTCGTTCCATTATATATATCTTTGACAAAATGTCTGCATATTCGCCCTCTAGTAAAATACACTAAAATCGGGTTTAAACTATAAGAGATAAATATTTTTCTCTCTTCAGATCAATGACATTAACATTATATTTTTCCTTACTTGGTGAAATAACAAAAATGTGGGTAATAATACATGTATGTGTTTTTATACACTTTTATATCCTTTTGACTAAATATATTTATATACCATGTACCATAATAAAGCATATATGTTTAAAAATAAAATTCCCAAACAACACATGATGTAAGTAATATACATAACACAGCAATTATAAAAAAAATAAAAGTACATTTTTATCCATTAAATTTTTATCCTATTCGTTCAAGTTATTTCATCCTGGTGAGTTAGAATAATAAAAACAGATATTATGATGAGCAAACATTCCAGACTATGCATATATATTTTATTATCCTGTTTGATACTAATATAATAAGGCAATATTCAGATGTTGTCAAGTATATCCCAATTAAAATCCAGATATTTTTTTTTGAAAAATGAGTAGAATTTTATTACACTTAACATATTTATCCTTTTTTAAAATTATTTGTTAATTTTATTCTTTCCTCCATGGTAATATATATGTAACAATCTTTAAACAGTCAGGGCATTTTTAAACCATCTTTAAAATCTTACTTATACGCATTGCACGGAAAACTTTTATAAGCAAATAATTATTATGTTCCATTTTCATTAGCAAAGTGTTATATAATTAACAATATTAAAAGGAATTTATCCAATTATTAATATGTTATCTTGAGCACTCTTAATGAATTTGTAGTTGTTTATTTCTATCATTACACAAAATTGGTGCTATGAAAAATTAGCAGATGAAAATAGAGAATAAAATTACACAATTATTTTTTTTTAACTTTATTAACATTATATGATATAAAATGACTTTTGATTTTATTTATCATATCTTCTGAAATCCCCTTTAAAATTATTTTAAATTATTTTTTTGAAATTATGATTTTCAAATGAACATCTACTAATGGCATGAAAATAAAAACATTATCAACTTTTTAGTTTACTTATAAATTATTTGTGCATCATTTTCAAAGAAGAGATTTTAAAAATATACACAACATAAAAGTAAAAGCTTACTTTTTCTTGAATTTTTTAGGGTTTGAAGCAATATTTATTTAGACAAAGACTTACCTCCATGGCTTTTATTTCCTTCTCCAGATATGACTCCTAGGGCTATGCAGTCATGAGAATGGTGCTTAAAATGATAGCAAGGTTTTTAGATTTATTCCCGCATTTCTAGATAGCAAGATATTATAATTCCATTCAATTAGATTCCAAAATTTTCTGATTTTTAGTTTTTTTTTCCTTATTTTAAATCAGAATTGAGGTCTGTGGTTACTTAGTTTTTGTTTTTCTTAATCATACACTCTGTTTAGATAATATATATCTTTTATCCCATTGCATTCTGGTAAGAAATTCACAAATAATCTTAGTGTGAATAATTAATATTACCCCCTCTGGCTTCATTTTTAATAACTACCCATAATTATTCAAGACAGCTTTAGATTCACTACATAAAAAAATATGCATTTATTTTACAAGTTTTAATAAATTTAATTTATTGGTTTATTTATTTTAATTGCTATCCAACAATAATAAAATAGCAATATATTTCTCTCCCAATTAATAACAATATTTTTAATATGTTGTTTTATCCCTAGATTCAAACCTACACTGGGTTTGAAATCTGATCACCACCCAAGCAGTTTTCTAGTGCATCCAAAACAGTCTTTATTGAAAGCCACTCATTAAGATTTTCATGCCAAATTGTATTATTAAGGTCTAAATTTTTGGATCATTAAATGCAGGGACTTAAATAAAAGGTCACTATATATATATATATATATATATATATATATATATATATATATATATATATATATATATATATATATATATATATATATATATATATATATATATATATATATATATATATATTAATTAAATTTATTATTTTTTAAAGAAATATTAACAAAAGTTGCCAGAAAAACATATACTCAAAGCATCAGACATTTTATGTTTAAACATGAGTTTATGCCATACCAAGTCAATATAATTGTAAAGTTTTGGAGTTAAGTAGTTGTATTGATATTTTCTTCAATGTTATTGTTTTGATAATTTAAATCATTGATATGTTTATCAACATACTTCATTCTTCTTAGAATTGTTTGTATATAGAGAGGATTTATACTGTTAATTATTTAAGTATTTGACATCTAATGACTAAACACAATGTTATACCATTGGTAAATAATGGTCAGAATTTTAATTTTAAAGATAAATTTTCTGAACAAGACAAGAGATATATAAAAATAATTGTAATATAGTTGCTAGTTAAATGTGATTTGCTATTTGATATTTATTAATTGAAAGTGAAATCATTTATTAGAATATACATTATTTTTGTTCTGCAAATACAACTAAAAACATATGTTATTCATAATGTTGTATTTTTCCTGCAAAAGTTAACATTTTGTGTGATGAATAATAAATTAATTTGGAGTTTATGCAAAAAAAAAAAATACATTTTTTTATTCCAAAAATGCATTCTAGTTATTTTCCCATGTATCATATTCACATTCTAAGAACCACTCAATGTAAGTGCTTATAATTTAAATATATTTAATAAGTAGTTTAATCTAAATTTTAGGTTTATGTTGTTAGAAAAATTGTTTCTTGGTGGATGCTTAGCCGTTAAATATCGACGTGTACTTTCTACAGCATCCAATTAGTAATATGATTTCTTGGCTAAGAATATAGAACGTATAGATTGTGTTTAATATTTTATTTTCCAATGATTATATTATATTTTCTACATAAAATAAATTAATTTATTTTTAATTATTATATGTGCTGTAAAACTGTAAATAGAATATCTACAGAGATCTAAAATTTATTTCACCATTATTAGGTCAGTCACTGCATTACACAATGAGAGCTTGATTTTTTAAAATTAGTTGTGCCAGAAAAAAAATGATAGCATTTATTTCACTTGGCAGATCTAAAAAAATATACTTGTCCGAATTTAGTCATTAAAAAATAGAAACTTTATTGCACAACAAATTAATTTTCTTTAGACATCATATCAAAGCTAAAATAACTGGAACTAGATTCTCATATGTAAAAAAAAATCACTGATGTATTTATAATAATAAAATTGCAAGAATTAACTCATCTTCATCAGTCTTCATTTTAATACAGTACAATAGATTGTCCTTACATTTAGTAAGGCAACCAAGTGCCAAACAGAAATTTTCCATTTGTAAAATTATTTTATAGTCTGGTAGTATTTTCACATGTCAAATGATAAAACTAATTTAAGCAGAAGACATTTAATACTGATATTGATCAAAGAAATGCAAACATTTTACTTATTAATCAAAGTATCACAATAACAATAATATACTCAGAAATAAAATCAGTTGTTTATTTGATATGCTTATTTTTAATATTTTTTATACATTTTTGTTATTATCAAGTTGATATATTCTCATCGATAAGTGGTGAATTTGCAATATTATTTCATCAAGCTCCCATGTAATAGAACACTAATAGCTATTGCTAATATTTCAGTACAATAACAAGTACATTCCTCAGACCTTCTTCTTTCTCAATTCATTCAAAAGTATTTGGTGAGATTTAAATACTTATGCTTTCCTTCGTTATTTTCTCTTTATTCTCAATTTCTATGGGTTAAAGAAGTTCTAAAAAATATTTTATCCTCCAATAAGTTTTTTCAAATGTTGTTATTTTTCTTCAATTCACAATTTTCCTTTATGTATTTAGTTTTTTTATGCACTTTATAATTCTCTGCAGCAGTCTTGGGTTTTATTGTTCAATTTTTGCCACAATATGTGTTTTATTAAAATTGATGTCATGGTTTGGTAAATTATTTTGTGAATAAATGTCTGATGAATTGTATATTTCTCCAATTTTAAAAATGTGTTCCTTCTTTCTTATGTTTACTGGATAATGGATCTTTCCAATATATAAATGTGAACAAATTCCTTATGAAATTTTGTATACATGCTGATACTCTAAAGAAATTTTAGCTTTTGGGCATGAAAATACTTCAATTATTTTTTAAATGTAGTATAAACTCTATGGATATTATTTTTCTTTAAAATGTTATCAATTTTCTCAGTTATTAATATATATATATATATATATATATATATATATATATATATATATATATATATATATATATATATATATATATATATATATATATATATGGTAGAACTGTCTTAATTTCTGAAGTATCAAAATCTTTTTTCTTATTATATAAAAAGCTCTGTTAATGATTCTGTGACCAAAATCATTAGGAAAAAGCATTTTTAGTCGCTCTAATATCTTGGTAAAGGCAACTGCCATCAGAAAGTCTCTTAGTTCTATCTAACAATGTCTTTCCCACTAAAAGTAATTATGCTTAACGAGGATGCAAAGATTATATTTATATATATATATATATATATATAAATATACCTGCAAAATATGTATATATATATATATATATATATATATATATATATATAAGACATATTTTGCAGGTTCATCCATGTTAAAAAAATTAAATAATAATATACCGACATTTTGGCTTCATCACACAAGTCATCTACTTGGTGATAAAAGATAGAAAGACAGTTGTAGAGAGACTACAATCACTGATTTAAAAAAAAAGTTAAAGATACATTAATAGCAAAAAAATGTTAAATTAAGTATATTTTTTTAAAAAATCTTTCAAAATACGAGGAAGTTTGCATGTATAATCTTACTTATTGATACAATCTAGCCTTTTAAGTATCTCAATGGCTTCTCTAATTTTGTACTGGTAAAGATTATCACATCTGGATTTGAACCTGTTACTAGAAAAATCAATTTTGTGACCTGAATCTATATTATAATAATATAAAATTGAACAAATCAAGTGTTGTACTTACACAATAAAATTTGACATTTGCTTAATGATAAAACTTTTAACAATCAAAAAAAAGATCATACTATGTATTTGGAAAAAAAACAATAAATGCTATTATTAATAAATTGCCTATTGAAACAGAGATAAAAAAAATAAGCCCTCATGAAAAATCTTGTGTCTATCCCAAATTTTATGGACTTCCAAAAATTCACAAACCAGATATGCCCCTTCATCCAAAAGTAAGTACAATAGGATCTATATTAGGATCTCCAACTTATATTTTATCTAGATATTTATCTGATTTCATTAAACCTACAATCCCATCTATTAAATCATATATTAAAACACTTTACACTTTATTTGTGTTTTTAAAAAAAATAATGCTAATGACATTATGGTCAGTTTTGTTGCTGTGTCTTTGTTTAAAAACATTTCAATTGATGAATCTTTAAATGTAAGTTCACAATACTGCAATTTACCAACCCATATTATTTCTTTGATTAAACATTGTCTCTTAAACACATATTTTGTGTACAATGGAAAGCATTACAGACTAAGTTTTGTTACTCCTATGGGCTCACCTATATCAGGAATAATAGCTGATTTATTCATGGAAAATATAGAAACTCATACTTTAGAATTATTATCTTTAAAACTTCTCATTTGGCTCAGATACATAGATGACATTTTTGTCATATAGCAACATGGAAAAAATAAATTAGATGATTTTTTCTTACAATTAAATAATATGCATCCTCATATTAAATTTACAATGGAGACAGAGACTTATGGAGAACATCCTTTTCTTAATATTCTAGTCACCAGGACACCAAATAGTTTATCTTTTTCGATTTTCAGAAATAATACACACTGAGATATATGTTTACATTTCCATTCTTATCATCACCCAACTCTGAAAGTTTGTGTAGCCAAAACTTTTTTTGAATATAGCAATTAACCTTTCAGATAAGTCACATCTGAAAGAGGAAACAAATTACATTAATAGTGTTTTATTAGCAAATAGTTATATAATTATAAATTTATTAAAACAGCTTTATTTCCAGCCCAAAATGTACAAACTAGGAAACAAAAAGATTATAAATCAGCTATTAGGATTTGTGTTCCATATGTAAATGGAACCACATAAATTATTTGGCATATATTAAAACACTATTATATAAATACAGCATTTTCTACTTAACAAAATATCAGCAAAACTAAGGATTCAATCCCTCTTGAATCGCATGGTGTTTATTAAATCCCATGTGAAAATTATAATGCTTCTTACATAGGTATGAGTAATCATTACAGCAATGTTAGGAGAGATGAACATGCTAATGCCGTCATACAACACTCATCAGCAGCAGCACTCCAGACTCTATACTATATATTTAGATTATAAAATTGATTTTTCTATTACCAGGATCATATCCAGATGTGATAATCTCTACCAGTGCAAAATTAGAGAAGCCATTGAGATACTTAAAAGGCCAGGTTGAATCAATAAGTGAGATAATACATACAAACTTCCTCCTGATTGGAAATATTTTTTTAATAAAACATTCTTAATTTAACATTTTTGCTATTGGTGAAATATTAACATTTTTTTCAAATAAGTGAGTGTAGCGCCTCTACAACCACATTCCTACCTTTTATCACCCAGTAAATGACTTGTGTGATCAAGTTGAAATGACACTATATCAATATTTTATTTTTTAATATAAAGAAACCTGCAAAATATGTCTTTTATATATGCAACCCATAAAAATTTTGTATCAACACACACACACATATATATATATATATTGAACTGGGTTCGAATATGTGGATTCGAAACTCCGGCCTCTTAGGCAGAGAAGGACATACTCTGAGAGTATGTATGCCCAAACGATAGCTATAAAGTATATAACTAGCGTTACATTTCCAGGACATAGCTTCTTCTCGGCTGTTGAGTTCAACACCAAGTTCAAAGCACTTTTTTTTGTTTGTGTATAAACACGGGCGCCAGCTATCTATTCAAGGATGAATAAATAACGCACTTTGAGCAATGGCCACTAACTCAACGCCTAAATCCACGACTAGCTCAGCTGTTTGTAATCACTAATAGATTATACATAATTAGTGGTTAAAAGACTTGATAAAGAATTGTAAAAGGAATTTATAAAAAGAATTGTAAAAGAATTGATAAAAAATTTGATAAAAGGAATTGATAAAAAGAATTGACCGACAAATAAAGTTTAATTTTAAAGATAATTTATTAACTAACATTTATTTACTAAATTTAAACATTTTATAATTCTAATAAAACACACGCATATTTTAAATTAACATTTCTAAATAGTTTAAATATTCCTATAGATTTAATAACAGAACTAATAAATATTGATATAGTGATCACGCACATATTAACTCATGCACACACATAATAATGATAATAAAGGACTACATAGCATTTGAAATTTAATCACACATATCAATAGTTCATTTATGTATGATATAGAGTTCATATAATTAGACTCTTGAAAGATTCGTACGAATTAATGCAATGCAATGGCTATTACAGTATAAACAAAATAAGCAAATGTTTTTACCTAGGCTTTTGAATGTAGATGTAGAATTTTGTTCTCTTTGGTGGCTGCTTTCGGTGAGGATATTTCCATTATGAATGCTTACCAGCCGGCTGGGACTTTTCCTTGCTGAGTTTCCTGATTTTCACGATTATTACTATCGGAGACAAATAGATACTGACGGAGATTTTCTAAGATGTTAAGCTGACATTATTTCACGGGCAGATCTGCTGTTTTCTCGGACATCTGGGCTGGAGATAAATGTGCATTCCCAAGATCTTCTCAACACTGCATTTTGTTTGTTAACTGCTCAATTAATTTCTGAACTGCTCTACTCAATTACTTTTGTGAACTGACTGTCTCAACTGCTTGTCCGATAAAATATTCAGTATTTATACCAATGAAGTGTTTTCTTTTCAATATCCTCCAGCAAATATCTGTTGTCGAAATTCTTTATCAATTAATCCTTTGATAAACGTGTTTTGGAAGATTGCTTAATTAGTAATAGCCATGCAAGAAAACGTGTTGTTTTATTTTATTAATAGCCATTGCCATGTTTTTAATGATAATCTTTTATTTTGCATACATTTTATTTATTTACAAATCGCACATATATATGCACAGATATTTTTAATACAATTTACTATTTAGTTTTAACATTATTTTTTCTTTAATTAAACTTGAATGAAAAGAGATTTGTATGTTTTAACTTTTTAAATTATATTTTTACGAATACTAATAAAAACTCTTTACTTCCTTTTATAACCCTTAGTTTAATTTCTCTAATGAAACACCCCTCTCCCCTTCTGATTAATTAATTGTAGCTTTTTTATTTCAAAACTAACGCTAGAAAACTATTTGATTCTTATCCTTTTCTAAAACAAACTGCAATAAACTCTTCAACGTTTAATTTTATGTTTTTCTTTTATGAACGATTATTTTAATAATATAATTTTAGATAAAATTATATGTGCCTATATCAATATAGGTACATTACACCGCCCTTCCTTTTGAGAGTAAAATGTGTCATTTTTGACCATTTTATCTCTGACAACATTAAATCTTAATTTATTATTCCTTCTAAGTTTGCTTTTTAGTATCTTTTCCTTTCCATACTAAGGGCAATCTCCAATTATGCTTTTCTTCTTTCTATGCTGGTAACATTGCTTACAATGTTCGTCCTGGATAATGACCATGAGGACAAACTAAATTTGTGGCACAGGGATCTTTTATAAATGAAGCTTCGGCTGCCGATTCTCTTGATCGGACTTTGACTAAGAAAAGGTGGCTGCAAATGGCAGGAATTTCAACTGTCCATTTCCGACTTACGCCCTGGAAAACGATTGCCGATTCTCTTGATCGGACTTTGACTAAGCAGCTGCAATGGCAGGAATTTTCAACTGTCCATTTCCGACTTACGCTTTGGAAAACGAGGTACGAGATATGGGGATTCTCCCCTGAAAAGTGACTTACGACTTACTCTGGTTGTTGCCAGTGTGCTTTTTAAAAGAGGAATGATCCCGGCCAATCCGTTGCGGGTACTAGAATTTATCCAGTCGAGAGCTTTAAACTTAATCCTTATCTAACTTATTTCAATACTACCCTCATCCCTTTAGATTCGAACCCTTATACACTCCTAATACAACTTAGATTGACTTTCATTTATATTATTTTTAAATTCATTATGAACATTATTTAAATATTTAGTTTTACACTAATCTTATAATATTATCTTTAAACTATCACGGACATCAATTTACATATTTATTTATATTACGATATTACTTTTAACCCATTACTTTAACTTATATATTAACGTGTGTGTACTCAGAAAAAAACTATTTTGCTTTATTATGATTCATTCATTATTATTTTACTAGAGATTTTTTTTATCTTGATTATTTTAAACAATTTATTTACATCCTTTTCTTAACTTACGGTATTCAAAACAAACTTTTATTTTAACATGCGTATATTCAAAAAACTATTTTATTTTACTACGAATATTTTATTTATTTTCTACAGATATATTATACTTATTTATTTAACTTGTTTTTATTTTATGTATTTCCGTTATTTTATTCATTTATTTAATTCTACAAACATTATTTCTAAATCCTTAATTTGACCCATTTATTTAACTTGATTTTATTGATTTTTATTTATTTGAACTGTTTATTTACGAACATTTCCTTAATTAATATGTGCGTGGAGAAAAAAAAATCTTTTATTTTGCAAAGCCTCCATTATTATTATTATTTGACAAAACAATCCATCATTTTAAATAGCGAAATTCTAATTCAGGCTTTTCACCTACGTCAAAATAATTATATTAGACTCATAGTCCATTTCCGGTCCTTTTTGTTTATTTCCTTTACTATTCCACCCGTTTACTAACTTTTAAACTATGTCAGGTGGTTCCTTCTTTCTTTCTACAAATTCTATAATATAAACTAACTTTCCTCTCTTATCGGTTCCGCTTTTATATTTTATTGCTTTATCTCTTTCTCTTTCTGTACTGTTTTCAAATCCGTGACTCAGAAAACCTTTATACCTAGACAAACTCCGAATTTCTTTAATCTGGGAATATTTTTTCTACGCTTTCTCTTTGTTTTAAATCTACGTCTACAGCGAATGCGAACGTTTACTTTAAACCTTTTATTTTTAATTTTTTGTAAAAACTCTTTTACGCTATTTTCTACCTTTTGACCTACATAAGTTTCTACTTTATCTGTCACAACGCTATCTGATTCTAATTCAATTCCTACCTCTTTCGTGACCTCAACTTTTTTACTTTCTTTAATTAAATCTAACTCTATAACTTCTTGGTTCTTCTCTACCTTTACCATTATCTCACATCTTATTTCTCTTACTTCTGCTCTGAGTTCTTTAATTTCTGTTTTAACCTGACTAATTTCTTCCTTCAATTCTGCTTTCAGTTCTAACTGACTTTGCTCAAATTTCTGACACAATTCTTGTTGACTTTGTTTAATTTCTTGACGCATTTCTTTTATCAATTCTGCTTTGAACTCTTGCATCATATTCATCATCATTTTCATCATCATTCGCATCTCAGATACTTCTTCTTTCTCCTTTTCTACTAACTGGGGATTTTTAAAATATATTGGGCTTTCTTTTGGATCCATTTTCGAAAATTTCAATTTCAAAGTACTAGCGCTTATGTTAAACTAAATTTAAATACGACTTATTTATTTATTTTTCTTACTAAGACGGAAACTCACGCTAACTCCACCCTTTTAGTCCTTTTCACTACCCGATCTTAATGCTTTAACTCCACCCATAACATCTAATTGACTCTGATTTGATAGCATAAATGTCAAAATCTCTTTTCATTTCGAAAAAAAAAAGTTTTCGGTCAATTCTTTTTTTTTTAAAATTAAAACACTTTTACATACGTAATTTAACTTTTTAGATTTTTATTTTCAACAAGAACAAAGTATTTAATTAACTGTCATTTATGACAAGTTCGGCCCACATTGGGTAAAGCCATTTGAACCGTGTTCGAATATGTGCATTCGAAACACCGGCCTCTTAGGCAGAGAAGAACATACTCGGAGAGTATGTATGCCCAAACGATAGCTATAAAGTATATAACTAGCGTTACATTTCCAGGACATAGCTTCTTCTCGGCTGTTGAGTTCAACACCAAGTTCAAAGCACTTTTTTTTGTTTGTGTATAAACACGGGCGCCAGCTATCTATTCAAGGATGAATAAATAACGCACTTTGAGCAATGGCCACTAACTCAACGCCTAAATCCACGACTAGCTCAGCTGTTTGTAATCACTAATAGATTATACATAATTAGTGGTTAAAAGACTTGATAAAGAATTGTAAAAAGAATTGTAAAAGAATTGATAAAAAATTTGATAAAAGGAATTGATAAAAAGAATTGACCGACAAATAAAGTTTAATTTTAAAGATAATTTATTAACTAACATTTATTTACTAAATTTAAACATTTTATAATTCTAATAAAACACACGCATATTTTAAATTAACATTTCTAAATAGTTTAAATATTCCTATAGATTTAATAACAGAAAAACTAATAAATATTGATATAATGATCACGCACATATTAACTCATGCACACACATAATAAGATAATAAAGGACTACATAGCATTTGAAATTTAATCACACACATCAATAGTTCATTTATGTATGATATAGAGTTCATATAATTAGACTCTTGAAAGATTCGTACGAATTAATGCAATGCAATGGCTATTACAGTATAAACGAAATAAGCAAATGTTTTTACCTAGGCTTTTGAATGTAGACGTAGAATTTTGTTCTCTTTGGTGGCTGCTTTCGGTGAGGATATTTCCATTATGAATGCTTACCAGCCGGCTGGGACTTTTCCTTGCTGAGTTTCCTGATTTTCACGATTATTACTATCGGAGACAAATAGATACTGACGGAGATTTTCTAAGATGTTAAGCTGACATTATTTCACGGGCAGATCTGCTGTTTTCTCGGACATCTGGGCTGGAGATAAACGTGCATTCCCAAGATCTTCTCAACACTGCATTTTGTTTGTTAACTGCTCAATTAATTTCTGAACTGCTCTACTCAATTACTTTTGTGAACTGACTGTCTCAACTGCTTGTCCGATAAAATATTCAGTATTTATACCAATGAAATGTTTTCTTTTCAATATCCTCCGGCAAATATCTGTTGTCGAAATTCTTTATCAATTAATCCTTTGATAAACGTGTTTTGGAAGATTGCTTAATTAGTAATAGCCATGCAATAAAACGTGTTGTTTTATTTTATTAATAGCCATTGCCGTGTTTTTAATGATAATCTTCTTTTATTTCGCATACATTTTATTTATTTACAAATCGCACATATATACGCACATATATTTTTAATACAATTTACTATTTAGTTTTAACATTATTTTTTCTTTAATTAAACTTGAATGAAAAGAGATTTGTATGTTTTAACTTTTTAAATTATATTTTTACGAATACTAATAAAAACTCTTTACTTCCTTTTATAACCCTTAGTTTAATTTCTCTAATGAAACACCCCTCTCCCCTTCTGATTAATTAATTGTAGCTTTTTTATTTCAAAACTAACGCTAGAAAACTATTTGATTCTTATCCTTTTCTAAAACAAACTGCAATAAACTCTTCAACGTTTAATTTTATGTTTTTCTTTTATGAACGATTATTTTAATAATATAATTTTAGATAAAATTATATGTGCCTATATCAATATAGGTACATTACACTGCCCTTCCTTTTGAGAGTAAAATGCGTCATTTTTGACCATTTTATCTCTGACAACATTAAATCTTAATTTATTATTCCTTCTAAGTTTTGCTTTTTAGTATCTTTTCCTTTCCATACTAAGGGCAATCTCCAATTATGCTTTTCTTCTTTCTATGCTGGTAACATTGCTTACAATGTTCGTCCTGGATAATGACCATGAGGACAAACTAAATTTGTGGCACAGGGATCTTTTATAAATGAAGCTTTGGCTGCCGATTCTCTTGATCGGACTTTGACTAAGAAAAGGTGGCTGCAAATGGCAGGAATTTCAACTGTCCATTTCCGACTTACGCCCTGGAAAACGATTGCCGATTCTCTTGATCGGACTTTGACTAAGCAGCTGCAATGGCAGGAATTTTCAACTGTCCATTTCCGACTTACGCTTTGGAAAACGAGGTACGAGATATGGGGATTCTCCCCTGAAAAGTGACTTACGACTTACTCTGGTTGTTGCCAGTGCACTTTTTAAAAGAGGAATGATCCTGGCCAATCCGTTGCGGGTACTAGAATTTATCCAGTCGAGAGCTTTAAACTTAATCCTTATCTAACTTATTTCAATACTACCCTCATCCCTTTAGATTCGAACCCTTATACGCTCCTAATACAACTTAGATTGACTTTCATTTATATTATTTTTAAATTCATTACAAACATTATTTAAATATTTAGTTTTACACTAATTTTATAATATTATCTTTAAACTATCACGGACATCAATTTACATATTTATTTATATTACGATATTACTTTTAACCCATTACTTTAACTTATATATTAACGTGCGTGTACTCAGAAAAAAACTATTTTGCTTTATTATGATTCATTCATTATTATTTTACTAGAGATTTTTTTATCTTGATTATTTTAAACAATTTATTTACATCCTTTTCTTAACTTAGGTATTCAAAACAAACTTTTATTTTAACATGCGTATATTCAAAAAACTATTTTATTTTACTACGAATATTTTATTTATTTTCTACAGATATATTATACTTATTTATTTAACTTGTTTTTATTTTATGTATTTCCGTTATTTTATTCATTTATTTAATTCTACAAACATTATTTCTAAATCCTTAATTTGACCCATTTATTTAACTTGATTTTATTGATTTTTATTTATTTGAACTGTTTATTTACGAACATTTCCTTAATTAATATGTGCGTGGAGAAAAAAAAATCTTTTATTTTGCAAAGCCTCCATTATTATTATTTGACAAAACAATCCATCATTTTAAATAGCGAAATTCTAATTCAGGCTTTTCACCTACGTCAAAATAATTATATTAGACTCATAGTCCATTTCCGGTCCTTTTTGTTTATTTCCTTTACTATTCCACCCGTTTACTAACTTTTAAACTATGTCAGGTGGTTCCTTCTTTCTTTCTACTAATTCTATAATATAAACTAACTTTCCTCTCTTATGGTTCCGCTTGTTATATTTTATTGCTTTATCTCTTTCTCTTTCCGTTCTGTTTTCGACTCCGTAACTCAGAAAACCTTTATACCTAGACAGAACTCCGAATTACTTCAATCTGGGAATATTTTTTTCTACGCTTTCTCTTTGTTTTAAATCTACGTCTACAGCGAATGCGAACGTTTACTTTAAACCTTTTATTTTTAATTTTTTGTAAAAACTCTTTTACGCTATTTTCTACCTTTTGATCTACATAAGTGTCTACTTTATTTATCACAACGCTATCTGATTCTAATTCAATTTCTACCTCTTTCGTGACCTCAACTTTCTGACTTTCTTTAATTAAATCTAACTCTATAACTTCTTGGTTCTTCTCTACCTTTACCGTTATCTCACATCTTATTTCTCTTACTTCTGCTCTGAGTTCTTTAATTTCTGTTTTAACCTGACTAATTTCTGCCTTCAATTCTGCTTTGAGTTCTACTGCTGTCAAATTGAGCAATTCTTGTTGACTTTGTTTAATTTCTTGACGCATTTCTTTTACAATTCTGCTTTGAACTCTTGCATCATATTCATCATCATTTTCATCATCATTCATGTCTCAGATACTTCTTCTTTCTCTTTTTCCACTAACTGGGGATTTTTAAAATATATTGGGCTTTCTTTCGGATCCATTTTCGAAAATTTCAATTTCAAAGTACTAGCGCTTATGTTAAACTAAATTTAAATACGACTTATTTATTTATTTTTCTTACTAAGACGGAAACTCACGCTAACTCCACCCTTTTAGTCCTTTTCTCTACCCGATCTTAATGCTTTAACTCCGCCCATAACATCTAATTGACTCTGATTTGATAGCATAAATGTCAAAATCTCTTTTCATTTCGAAAAAAAAAGTTTTCGGTCAATTCTTTTTTTTTAAAATTAAAACACTTTTACATACGTAATTTAACTTTTTAGATTTTTATTTTCAACAAGAACAAAGTATTTAATTAACTGTCATTTATGACAAGTTCGGCCCACATTGGGTAAAGCCATTTGAACCGTGTTCGAATATGTGGATTCGAAACACCGGTCTCTTAGGCAGAGAAGAACATACTCGGAGAGTATGTATGCCCAAACGATAGCTATAAAGTATATAACTAGCGTTACATTTCCAGGACATAGCTTCTTCTCGGCTGTTGAGTTCAACACCAAGTTCAAAGCACTTTTTTTTGTTTGTGTATAAACACGGGCGCCAGCTGCTTATTCTAAAAGAATACTAAAAGAATAGACAACGCACTTTGAACAGTGGCCACTAACTCAACGCCTAAATCCACGACTAGCTCAGTTGTTTGTAATCACTAATAGATTATACTTAATTAGTGGTTAAAAGACTTGATAAAAAATTGTAAAAGGAATTTATAAAAAGAATTGTAAAAGAATTGATAAAAAATTTGATAAAAGGAATTGATAAAAAGAATTGACCGACAAATAAAGTTTAATTTTAAAGATAATTTATTAACTAACATTTATTGACTAAATTTAAACATTTTATAATTTTAATAAAACACACGCATATTTTAAATTAACATTTCTAAATAGTTTAAATATTCCTATAGATTTAATAACAGAACTAATAAATAATGATATAGTATTGATATAATGATCACGCACATATTAACTCATGCACACACATAATAATGATAATAAAGGACTACATAGCATTTGAAATTTAATCACACACATCAATAGTTCATTTATGTATGATATAGAGTTCATATAATTAGACTCTTGAAAGATTCGTATGAATTAATGCAATGCAATGGCTATTACAGTATAAACGAAATAAGCAAATGTTTTACCTAGGCTTTTGAATGTAGACGTAGAATTTTGTTCTCTTTGGTGGCTGCTTTCGGTGAGGATATTTCCATTATGAATGCTTAACCAGGGCTGGGACTTTTCCTTGCTGAGTTTCCTGATTTTCACGATTATTACTATCGGAGACAAATAGATACTGACGGAGATTTTCTAAGATGTTAAGCTGACATTATTTCACGGGCAGATCTGCTGTTTTCTCGGACATCTGGGCTGGAGATAAACGTGCGTTCCCAAGATCTTCTCAACACTGCATTTTGTTTGTTAACTGCTCAATTAATTTCTGAACTGCACTACTCAATTACTTTGTGAACTGATGTCTCAACTGCTTGTCCGATAAAAAAGTCTATTTATACCTGTGCCTTGTTGTCTTTTCAATATCTCCGGCAAAGATCTGTTGTCAAATTCATCAATGTAATCATTTGATAAACGTGTTTTGGAAGATTGCTTAATTAGTAATAGCCATGCAAAAATGTGTTGTTTTATTTTATTAATAGCCATTGCCGTGTTTTTAATGATAATCTTCTTTTATTTCGCATACATTTTATTTATTTACAAATCGCACATATATACGCACATATATTTTTAATACAATTTACTATTTAGTTTTAACATTATTTTTTTCTTTAATTAAACTTGAATGAAAAGAGATTTGTATGTTTTAACTTTTTAAATTATATTTTTACGAATACTAATAAAAACTCTTTACTTCCTTTTATAACCCTTAGTTTAATTTCTCTAATGAAACACCCCTCTCCCCTTCTGATTAATTAATTGTAGCTTTTTTATTTCAAAACTAACGCTAGAAAACTATTTGATTCTTATCCTTTTCTAAAACAAACTGCAATAAACTCTTCAACGTTTAATTTTATGTTTTTCTTTTATGAACGATTATTTTAATAATATAATTTTAGATAAAATTATATGTGCCTATATCAATATAGGTACAATATATATATATATATATATATATATTGTATATATTGTAACGATATATAAATATGTCGTTACATTAATTTAAAAGAAAAACAAAGTTCGCAAATAAAAATAAATGTATTTAAAAATCTATAAAAAAAACTAAACGCTAAAATTAAAATGTTGTTAAATATATATATTCGCACAGATGCTAAACTTTAAAAATATTTTTTTTTATATAAATAAAAAAAGGTATTTGAACGTATTTTTTTTTTTTTGATAAAAAAATACAAGAGTTAAATATTAAAATATTTAATATAAGTTAAAATAAAAACAGGTATTAATTAATTCCTGTAATCTATAAATGGAAATGATTGTTTATTATTTGAAAAACAAGCTAGCCCTCAAGGCCCTTATGTAACAAAAGTCAGATGAAAAGTTAGATAAGAGAAGAAAGAAATTTTAGCTTGACCAATGCAAACACCAGAAATTCAGCACGGACCGTAACTGAAACACCAGAGGATTAGTGACGTATTGCTGATTGAATCCTAAGATCAAATGATAAGAGACTAATAAAAATATAAAAGCCAAATTATTATGATAATTGTTATCTTAGAGCTGACTATGAATAGATCGTTATAACTAGCTATATTGCAGATTTTCACGATGTGGAAGTCTGCAATAAATTTAATTTTCCGGACAACCAGCTGAGGCCTCTGGATGACAGCTCCTGACCAAATGCATGGCAAGTCGCAGTTTCATTTCAAAGGACAAAATCTACGAAAGTGATCACGAAGATGGACTTCTCAATCTATTAAATCCGTAAAGTATAAACTATTGTGTCTATCTAATAAGAACTTTCCTAAAATTGCAAGTAATTAATAACTGAAAGTAATTCTTATCTGACTTAAAGAATGCAAATTCAATTATTGCTATTTTTTTATGTAGATGTTTAAGCAATCATTTCCAGTTCATTTTTTTTTGTGTGTATTATGTTCTAACTAAAATGTATTAAATTTAAGTTGTTTATAGATGCTTGCATGGATTCGTTTGCGGTTAATTATATTTTGGTTTTCATATTTTGTCAGGGTATATAGACATTCGATAAATAATGATACCTTACGGTGAGTATCTAAAATGTATTTATTCGGATGTCTTTTAAGTTGTTGGTGACAACGCAAGTATCTTATGGTGAATACTATTGGGTTACTTATAAGTTTCCCTCTGCGATTGTCGGCATCAATGATTTTGTATTTTGATCATTTATGTTTATTTTGAAATGTTTTTGACCATGGAATCTATGTAAGCGATCTATACCCAACATTTTAAAGCAAATCTGTGCGATCTATTTAAAATAGTAATTTAAATTTAAAAAAAAATAAAAATATTAATGTTAAAATCTAAAAATAAATTTAATCTTCAATTTTAAATGTGCGTTAATAAAAATCTATTTGTGTGTTAATTACTGGCAGTGGCTTCTTTTATTTTATTGTTCTAAATATTTAATATATACTTTGAGAATAGAAGTCTATTGAAACTTATAAATGTTTTAAAATCTCTGCTATTCCACTGAGCTAGTGACATGGGCTAACGACCGGAATCAAAAATTTAAAAAAAAAAAAAATTTTTTTTTTTTGACTTACGTATCTGCCTACTTTATAAATTTTTCTAGGTTCAAATGCCTATATGGCGCCCTGTAGTGCAGTTTACGTAAGTCTCCTTCCCGATCGTTAAAATGGCGCCCAACGTGGGCGATCTTTAATAAACCACAGTGCCTGAGAATGTTAAAAATAAATTATGCAGTAAGATTTTTCTTTAAAAATGAGTATATAATTGAAAATGAAGCCGTAATATTTTTTCTGAAATCAGAATATATTGTTTGTATTATATAAAGTTATGAAGTTTGTGTAAAAAGTACCAGTAAGAAAATTGATATGTAAGAGAAATACGAGGAATAAAAAGTAATAAATAAAAGTAATAATAAATCTAAATCATAAATTTTTTTTAAAAGTCTTGTTTAAAATCTAATTGTTTAACTTGCCTAAATAATACTTAAAGGTAGGAGAAATGAAACTTGGAAGGGAGGGGGCAGAAATTTAGCTGGTAGTAAGGAATCATCAGTCAACTTTTTTTTTATCATTATATTTGTAATTACTGTTTACGATCGGGAAGGAGACTTACGTAAACTGCACTACAATATATATATATATTGTAACTGATAGAATTGAACAACCCTCATAAAAATAATCACATTCTGACATAAAATATCAACTTTTTCCTTTACAGTCTGCTAAGGTCAGGAAAAATACAAAAGACTTCTAACATTATTATAGAGGTACTAGTCTTATAGCTAATGTTGCCACTCTATGGTGCCATTTTGGCACTAAGACACATAAAAATCCTGTTTCCCCGGCTGACACGTTCGAACCCTCATTTTATATAAAACAATTTTTTGTTCTGCTACAGATTGCAGACCACTATGTCATGTCACAGTACAGCATGTATGTCACATCACAGCAAATACATTTTCTGAATTTGCACAGTTTATAAAATAGTTACGTCTTGTTGAGAGGGTGTTTTTATTTGAATTGGATGAAAATGTTGTTTTCATTGGATTTTTTATAATTTTAAATTATTGAAATGTTCAGATTTTGTAAAGTAAGAATTATCAGACTTTACTATATTGAAGTTTTAATTGGGAAAATGTTGACAAGATATATGTGTAAAGTGATTGGAATTAGGTAACGTTTCAACTAATGTACTGTTTGTAACACTCCATGAGAGAAAGAAGATTCTAGTATGTGCATATTTTTGAAGTAAAAATGAGTGGTAACACAAAAATATCCAGTAAGAAAAGTACAATTTTGCACTGTTTTTTTATAAATTTCATAAAAAGCCTATATTATAAACATAAGTAAAGAAGACATTTTTGTTGTTGTTTAAAAAGTTTTACTTTTTTTCTTCTCTCTGATTATGGTTATACTATGTTGAATATAGTTTATGTTTATTGTTATCATTTATTTTATAGATGTAACTAAAAAAAATATTTACAAAAATACGATTTTGATATTGTTTATTTTAGCATTACAAACAACAGAACACCAAACCTAAACCTAACCCTAAAACTAACCCTAAAATTAACTGTAAATCTAACCCTAAAACTAATCCTAAACCTAACCCTAAAACTAAGCCTAAACCTAACTGTAACAACTTTTACTTTTTGTTGTCATTCTATATGAAGTAAAAATAGCAGTCAAGCCATAACCCCAGTAAAAAAATTTCCAATAGAAAATTGATTTTTCTAATAAAGCAAAATAAAAAACACGGACCAAATTGTAATTTGTTTATTTTATTTTACATTTATTATTATCATTTAATTTGTATATGTTAATAAAAAATAATATTTAAAAAAGACGATTTTGTTTTTATTTTCACATTACAAAAAAACACATCAAAAAGATTAAAATCAATGGCCCAGGAATGTTCATATTTTATAGTTTTAGCGTGAAAATGGCACCATCGAACGGCATCTTTATCTATAAGACAAGCACCATTATAGATATTAATTGCAAATAAAAATGATAAACTGTCAAAAATAATAAGGCAATGTTATTTATTTACATGTATACACCACAAACATATACTGACATAACTTTACACAATTAATTCATAAATTAAGTTGAGATAAATAACACCTTACAATTTTTTTATATTAATTAAATTTTGGTTATGCACATATATAATATACAGTAGTGTAATAATTCAATATTTTAAAATAATTCCTAGATGATAGTGCTAATATAGATTATTATCAATGTTAATTGTATAAATGAAATTCAATCTACTGCATAGACAATTTATTGCTCTCAATTCTCATATGTGATGTACATAGACTAAGTGACCCTGTTTAATAATACTAATACAATATTATAAACTAAGAATGAACTTACTAGTTGAATGTGGAAATCAATTCCAAGACATCATATTAGTATGTAATAAATAATAAAACTAAACAGAGCAAAACTCCATACAGAATTGCCACCTATGCTAAACAGAGTAATCAATGGATGCCAGAAGGCTTGTGCATAAAATCCCTATCTAATGCCTACTCATCCAATATCCCCAGACTAGTTTCTGGCTTGTAGCCTTCATCAGTGAGGAGCTTTGGATCTGAGAGCACTGCATCTAGATCTTAGGATCTAAAGCAACCCTCTAGCAACCACCTTTTATCTCTACTTAACTACAAAACTATGAGAATGAAATTGAAAACACAAAAATATTTTTAATCTAAGCTCAATAGCTTATATAGTCATATGGGTCTGAACTCAGTTCAGCACCCATACATTTTGGTGTCTTTGGCTCTTTTACAACCATAGCCACCACTATCCTATTAGGCATGATTGGTGTTAAACCATTAAGCATCACATGATCACATTTCCTATAGTATAGGAAATGTGATCATGTGATAATAAAACTAATTGTAAAGTACAAGGAATCACATCTGTACTATAATGATATCTATTTAAGAGCAAATACATGTGATAATTGTATGCCTACAGTAGGAATTATTTGTCTAACACATGCATGGCAGTTGCATACACATTACTATGACATGTATGAAGTAAAATAGATGGCATTTGATAGGAATTGATCATTTACTTAACATCAATATTTAAATAAGATAATGATTGTAAGGGATCAGCAATTGCAAATGATATTACAATTATCTAATGCTAATGCTTTACATAGGAATGAGTTTCAGTTGTTACTCATGACCCAAATTAATGGATTGATAGCCTTACATTGTCATCAACCATAATAATTAAAATACAAGAGCAGTTAGATAAAACTGCCATCTACTTAATAGAACTTTAATCTAGCTTATCTATGTAGCAGGCTTACCTCCCATTCATAATTTTAAAATTTTACTGATTGAACATACTTTTATTAAGCAAAGGACCCACCTTTAGTAGTATGGTAAGAGTTCATGATTATATGTTAATTGTCTTTATAGAAATTGTTTTAATATATTTATTGTCAGCTAGATTTTTATGTGAAAATAAAACAAACTACCATCTCTTCTGATACCTGCTTATAAATAGATTAATTGCATAACTATTCATTAACATATTTAATTAAATCAGAGATAATAATTAACTATAATATTTATATTTAATGTTTTGGTTGTCATGATTCATGTTCAGGCTTTAGGTATTGGAAGAGTTGATGCTTTATTATAGCTATGATAGGAAGGATTTAATTTACAGTTCAGGATTGATTAGATGGATTCAGCCATAATTTCTTCTTGATTCAATAGCTAGATCTTTCAGTAGTACTAGGCATTAGACTTTTACTTATCTTAGATGGATTCATAGTGGACACATCTTTGGTTGAAGATGGCTTTTTCTCTGGGTTTGGTAATGGGTTTTTCAGGCTGTTTTCTGCCAGCTTAACAAAGCCAGGCGGATAAGACTTTCTTTATTTCTGCATGGTAAATGACATTCAAACTAGTAGATTAATTACTTGATTTACAAAATTACAACATACAACATAACCTGAAAGCAGTCAAACATTAATTAAAACAGAATAATTATAAGCACTTCAAAATTATAAGACACGATTTTTTTATAAAATTCTTTTCAACATTATTTATAGGATTTGAAGTTATCTTATCAGTTAAATTTGGATCCGTCTCTTATAGTTTAGATCCTTTGATCTATTGGCTTTAAATAACTAAATTACTTTTTGCTGAGATCCGAGTTTATTTTTCTAATACAATATGTGGAAGCTCTTATTTTTTGAACAGGAATAACAGCTTTTTAATTAAATTATTTTAATTATTTATTTCCTTAAACTTAATCTAATAATTTGTTTACAAGTATTTTAATTACTTTGTCTAGAATGCCATTTCCACTTTTAAAATCTTTTGCTTTTAAATTAATTTTAACTAAAATTTGGAATCTATTCCCCTTCTTTTTACAAACTTTAGAAAATATTTTGTTTTTAACTCAAATTAATTTTATAATTAATTCAGTGCATTTATAATATATATTTAATTTTTATTTATAAAAAAATATTAGAACTTTTAAACATTATTTTATATTTTATTTTTTTTCCATATGTCAAAGCGTTGACCGGGAAGCTAACCCGGGCCAGCTACTTGGAAGGCAGCTATGCTAACCACAAGGTCAACAACGCTTGATTGAACATTAATTTTGTTAATTTTAAGGCATCTGCATTTTATTTTAGAATAAATAAAATAAAATTAATCATAACAATCTGCGATAAAATCATATATATATATATATATTAAATCTATACACATGCACACACGCATATATATATACTTCATGCTAGAACATTAATTTTGTTCGTAATTTTTAACATTCTAACATGAAGTATATATATGCACGTGTATATATATATATGCAAAACCATAAAACAAAACAATACTAGATTAAATTCAAAATTTTACCGAAATCCTTACACAACCATAGTTTCATCTACTACAAATAGATCTTCTCAAGTGAAAATCAACCTAAAGGAAAACATATCAACCTAAAGGAAAACATATATATATATATATATGTATATATATATATATATATATATATATATATATATATATATATATATATATATATATATATATATATATATATGTTTTTTTTTTGGGGGATATTTACGGGGGGGGGAATTATTGGAGAAGAAAAAAAAAGAAAAAAAAAAAATATTCCTTTAGGTTGATTTTCACTTGAGAAGGTCTATTTGTAGTAGATGAAACCATGGTTGTGTAAGGATTTTGGTAAAATTTTGAATTTAATCTAGTATTGTATTGTTTTATGGTTTTGCATTTTTATTTTTTGCTAGTATAGTGTTAGACAGTTTTGGTTTTAGATATATATATATATATATATATATATATATATATATATATATATACGATTTCATCGCAGATTGGTAAGATTAATTTAATTTAATTTATTCTAAAATAAAATGCAGATGCTAGTTATGTAAATGGAGCTGTTTTTAAAACATAATTTTGAAAAACATTTCAACATATCAGAAAATCTTTATTATAAACTTTTCTATAAAGTTTGGAATTAAAAATAAGAAAGAATCTGTGGTCTGAAACTCAATAGAAAATGTATTTGTCCACCAATTTCATAGTTAAAAATAACAATGGTAGCCATTTTTAAAATTGTTCTTTAGTTAATAACAAAAAAAATAAATGTTTTGTAGATAGTGAGTTAATTAATAAAATTATAGTGTTTGTTTCTGATTTATTTTGAAGACCATAAAAATTAAATAATAACAGCAATAAACACAATACAATTATTAATAAAACAGTAGTCTTAAAAATGAATGTTCAGAATTGTGTTAAAAATTAGTTATGCAATCAATATATCTCTGAACAAATTCTATGTTATCTATTTATATATCTATTTATTTATTTATCGATTTATTTGAAGGTTTGATACTCAATAACTCATTGACTATTGCACCAATAATGATGAATCTCACAATTTTTTTTTTTTTGAGAATTACATACGTTCTGGATTTTTGCTTAATGGTACTTAATTGTTCGAAAAAAAATAATTTACTCCTAACATAAGCAATACCAAAGATATACAGTTTTAAAGTGTATAATAGAAGTGACTTCTAGGGTGTTTTCCTTCATCTAAAAGTAATATTTTTTAGCAATTTGGAAAATTATCAATTTATATTTGAACTAAAAATTGTGTTTACTAAGAATATTGTGACAATATTTGTGGAATTATTAATAAACAAACAATCTTTCAAATTTACATATATAAGGCTAATAAAAATACAAAGGAAGAATTATTTGAAATATTTTAGTCGACTGATGGTAAATTTATAATACACACTGCCATTATTTTTAAAAATAAATAATTTGATTGTCTGTATGTACTGTCTCAATAAGAATTTAAAAAACTGTAGTCAACATCTTGATAAATATTAGAGCTCTAAAAAAATAATTAAGAAATATTTAAATTGAAACCAAATCTATTGTGAGTAAGTTACCGGTAATCATTTATCATTGATCTTTTCTTTGTCCTTGTTCTTATATATATATATATATATATATATATATATATATATATATATATATATATATATATATAATATATATATATATATATATATATATATATATATATATATATATATATCAAATCAAAACTACCCCAAATCTAAAATTAAACCAGACCAGAATAAAAATAATATTAAAACACAACCTAAGGTTTCACTGCTACAAGCAGACTTCTCAAGTGTAAAGAAGTCTGCTTGTAGCAGTGAAACCTTAGGTTGTGTTTTAATATTATTTTTATTCTGGTCTGGTTTAATTTTAGATTTGGGGTAGTTTTGATTTTATATTGACTAGTTTAGCTTTATGCTTGTAATAACTATGTAAATATATATATATATATATAAACATATACCTAAATATAAAGGTCACTATATATATATATATATATATATATATAGTGAACTTTTATTTAGGTCCCTGTATTTAATAATCCAAAATTTTAAATAATAATGATATATCTGGCATGAAAATCTTAATGAGTGGCTTTCAATAAAGACTATTTTGGATGCACTAGGAAATTTCTTGAGTGGAGAAGAGGTTTTAAACCCAGTGTAGGTTGGAAACCAATGATAAAACAACAATTTAAAAATATTGTTATTAATTGGGAGATAAATTTATTGCTATTTTATTATTGTTGAATAGCAATGGAAATAAATAAATAATTAAATCAAATTTGTAAGTCTTGTAAAATGAATCATTACAGTAAATTACTTAAGCATATTTTTTATGTAGTAAATCTAAAGCTGTCTTGAGGGGGTAATATTAATTTTTCACACCAAGATTATTGGTTTAATTACTCCCACAATTCTTTGTAAAACAAGCTATATATTATCTAAACAAAGGTTGTAGTGGGGGGTGATTAAGAAAAACAAGAACTAAGCAACCACATAACTCAATTCTGATCTAAAATAAAGAGAAAAAAATTAAAAATCATAAAATTCTGGAATCTAATTGAATGGAATTATAATATCTTGCTATCTAGAAATGCTGGAATAAATCTAAAAACCTTGCTATCATTTCAAGCACCATTTCCATGACCACATACTTCCTAGGATTCATACTGGAAAAGGAAATAACCACCATGGAAATAAGACTTTATTTAAATAAGTATTGCTTCAAACCCAGGAAAATTCAAGAAAAAGTAAGCTTTTGCTTTTATCTTGTGTATATTTTTGAAATCTCTTCTTTGCAAATGATGCACAAATTATCTATAAGTAGACTAAAAAGTTGATACTGTTTGTATTTTCACACCATTAGTAAATATAAAGTAGAACAGACGTTTGTTTGAAAATCGTAATTTCAAGAAAATAAATTCAAAATAGTTTTAAAAAGAGATTTCAGAAGATATTATAAATAAAATTAAAAGTCATTTTATACCACATAATGTTAATAAAGTTTAAAAAAATAATTGCATGATTTTATTCCCAATTCTCATCTGCCTATTTGTCATCACGCCAAGTTTGTGTAATGTTAGAAATAAAAAAATACAGATTCATTAAAATGTTGAGGATATCATATTTCTAATTGGTTGAATTCTTTTTAAAATTAGTAATCATATCATGCTTTGCTGTAAAAATGAAACAAAATAATTATTTGCTTATAAAAGTTTTCCGTGCAATGCATATAAGTAGGGTTTTAAAAATAGTTTAAAAATACCCTATCTGTTTGAAGATTGTTTCATATATATTACCATGGAAGAAAGAATAGAACTAACAAAGAATTTAAAAAAAAAGATAAATATGTTAAGTGTAATAAAATTTTTCTCATTGTCGAAGAAAATCATCTGGAGTAAAATGTAAATAAACTGATTTAGTTACATTCTGCTTTAAACATTTAAACCTCATCTCACTATGTTAATATAGAATCAATCAATCAATAAATGTCTTTTAAAAAAAGTTTCTTTTGAAGATTATAATAACTTATAAAGTGATTCAGAAAAATTATCTAAAGAAAAGTAGATAAACCTATCCTTTTAACTATGCTACAATTGGAATTGTAAATGTTGATTTCCTTATTAATTATCGGTACAGAAACCATAAAATATTTTTTGCCTTTGGATAAGTAGTGAATATTGCATTATTATACATCCAACAGGATAATAAACATATATATGCATTATATTAAATGTTTGCTCATCATAATATCAGTGATTATCAGTTCAACTCACAAATATGAAATAACTTGGACAAATTATATAAAATTTAATGGAAGAAAATGTTTGTTTATTATTTTTTTATTACTGCTGTGTTATGTATATTACTTACGTAATGTGTTATTTGGGAATTTTGTTTTTTCAAACATATATGTTTTATTGTATCATGAAAAATATATATACATTGAGTTAAAGACAAAAATGTGTAAAATATATACATCTATTACATGTATTTTATTTTTTTTTAGTTAGGGGAAAAACATGAGATTATATATCATTTATCTAGAGAGAATTGAGATAGATCTTTACTTCTCTCATATTTTAAAACAGATTTTAATGTATTTTATTAAAAGTAAACAAACAAATATTTTGTCAAAGATACTAGAATGGTCAGATTATTTTCTTTTATAAAAGAAAATTTGATATAAACTTTTTTCATTTTGTAATTTTGCATAGAAATGAACTTGTCCACTTTGAATACAAATGTGGGTTTGATCTTTATTGCTTAAATACATTGTGCTCTCTATAACAAAAGTATAATTGTCATTTAAAAATAATTAGTGATCATTTGACATATGTATTTTGGTTTGTCTATAGATACATTAATGGTTTTGCATTGTAAAATGGAATATGTATATCTCCACTGATATTGTTGGTATTGTTTTACCTTGTTGTAATTTGAGAATGATTAGTGACAGTTTTTAGATGATAGGATGTTCCAATAGAATGACATCCAATAGATCAATATCAATATTGAGCATGGGCTGATGGAGAGTCACCTATTGCTGATTCCATTAGAGGAAAGATTGGTAGAGGCTAAGTAGTAATTAATGCTTGTTAGCATAAATAACCCTAAAGAAAGGATATCCATGGTCTTAATTCTATTTTTTTAAGCAAAGCCCACACTTATGTATACCTATAGAGAGGTAGTAGCCGAAGGGGGGGGGGGGGGGGGGGGGGGGGGGGGGGGGGGGGGGGGGGGGGGGGGGGGGGGGGGGGGGGGGGGGGGGGGGAGGGGGGGAATTAGACATATTATTATGCAACTGTCATGTTGTTTTATAGAGCCTCCCCTTTTAGTGTTAAATCCCTCATGATGATATGAAGTTAGTTTTTCCACCAATATATGGTGAAGTATAGTAGTTCAAAACCATATGGCAAGGATAAAATATTGTTAGATTCAGGAACACTAATCTAGCTATAGTGTTGGCCTAATTATAATAGTGTTTATGATGTTATAGGATCATTATCAGTAATAGACAGATCAAACTAAGATCTATTAATAATTGTAGAACTTATAGATGTAAAAGCAATAGATGCACATTGGCAGTGTGGATTCATCTTCATCAAGTAATGATTTGACAATAGATTGGTAAGATCAGAAGTATTCAATAATTAAGTTGTGGACATAGGTAATGTTGTAGTGAAATCTATGTGTATTTAACTTTTGGATGTCTATTCTTACTTTCATGCACGAAACCTATTCATTTCAAATTTGAATCAGTTATTAATTGCACAGAATATGATAATTGCCCTTACCATATTCTGACAAAAGAAAGAGCTTTAGCTGAATGCAATACTTTATAATTTTTTTTGAATTCTAAATTTAAACATGGTGCATATTCTAAAGTTCTAAATATACTGTTAGTTGTAATTTAAGTGCTAGTCAGCTTAAATAAGTTTTATTATCTTATTCTTTACAATAGGTTAAAGAGTAATAAATGATATTTTGAATACAATTTTATAAGCAGGTTGTATCATTTGCTAAGTATATAGTCAATGGGATACAAGGTATTTTCCCATCCATAAATTCTTTTAATATATTAGCTTTGTTTCATGCCATGTCTGTGAATTAAAAATTTATAAATATTGTAAATAAAGTTTGTTGTATTTAAAAAAATATTTAGTTGCCTGTAATTTTATTGCTAAGCACCATAGACACACTATTATTGTTATTGCTATCGACCCATGAGAAGATTATAAATGGAAACCATCATCGACCAATATAGTACTATTAACTACATTATGCTATATCATAATAATTTTGGTAAGTTTTGTGATTTATTGGTACACCTAATGCATTATCACACAATAATCAAAATGTTAGTAACTTATAGTACAGATTATTTTAAGTAATGGATTAAAAGATAAATATAATATTGATTTAATTAAATCCACAGAGCTATCATTCACTGATCTTGATGACATGGTTTATCATTATCTAATAAAAGGAATTTGGTAAGTTATTGTTTTTTAATCATTAAAAAGTCATTTCCAGTCATAAATTTTAAAGTTTATATTAGTTATAAAGTTTCTTTAGAACTGCGAAATATAGTTGTTAATTTGAGTTTATATTGAGAGTTGTTATGTCCATTATGTTTGGGTAGTGGTAAAATCCCTCTTACTGACCCAAATATGGTTTGTATAATGATTTTGAGTGTTTGAACCATAAGAAGAGTTAGTTATTAAGTTTCAAGGTAGAATGTGAAATTGTAATAAATTTTATATCTAGTTAATTATTATAGTTGGACTGGAAATAGATTACTTTTACTGTTTTATGAAAGTCAACTAATCTTTAAGATGTAAATTACTTCTTTGGCATAAAATAAATAGTTCATTTTGACTTCATGATAATATTCTGGTTGTGTCAAGCTTGGAATCCCTATTTTTAGTTAGCTTATCTTTTTACCATTAAATCTCATATTAGTTTATAGTTTAATATTTCAGTCTCCATCATTAACCTTTTTCTTCAATTTCATCTTGATCATTTTTTTTTTGTTATTCATTCTCATTTGACATTAATTCACTATCATAATTGATTAATCATACATTAACTTTTTATTCTTTTATCATCTTAACTATTCATTAACTCTTATTCTATCACCATCTTAATCATTTATTATTCTCATATATCTTTGCTCTTTTCTCTTTATTCTAAAACTCATTTCATTCCACCATTTAATTATTACTTCTTCTCATTATTCATTTAGTCATCTACATCATAATTTACTTATCATTTCATTTATAAGTTTAATTTTCACAATAATTCCAGAGATATAGTTTGTTGAACATCAAATTTAACTCATCACATTTTGTTTGTGTGGATTTCAAAACTGGTTTGACCAGAAGTTATTATATATATTAGTCGCCTTGTGATCTTCTTGAGATCTATAGTTGCATGCTAATTTTATTCAATACAGGAATCATTTCATTAGTTTTACATTTTTGTTTCTTTAAGCTTATAGTCTTTATAATGAGAGTATCATAGGATGCATGGTGGAGGGTAGTCACTAAAATGTGTGGCATGATTCATTGATGACCAGCTAGATCAGGGAGAAGGTTACAATATATATATATATATATATATATATATATATATATATATATATATATATATATATATATATATATATATATATATATATATATATATATATATATATATATATATATATATATATATATAAGTATAGAGGATTTGAACTCTGATTTTCAAGCACCTTTCAACTATCCACACTATCTCATATAATCGATACACATGACCACACACATGTAGAAAAGATTAATAATCACCAATATACATATTTCATGCTAAACCAGCACTCATCAGTTGGCTCAAATTATCATCTCCCACACACACACACATATATATATATATATATATATAATCAATGCTCAGTTTATATTAAGATAGCAAATCTTCATACTTTAATGGACAGGCTTCAATCCACTGCAACCTCCAACTTTTCAGCCATCCATATCATTGGAAATCTGATGATGAATACTCAAATCCCATACTGATGCTTATATTATTGAAATGCTTATGTTGACCTAAAGTCACTCTGAGCCCTCATGTATAGGACAGTATCCATTAAATACATATAAGATGGATGGACAAGATACAAGCTTGATATGTAAATATTTGAAAACCCTGATAGAGCATATATACATAAGATTTTCTTTTATTTATTCACTAATGATGGCAAGACAGTTAATTTTAAATTGTATTTTGGTAAAATGTTTTCAGCATTTTGAAAGAAAGAATCATTGGCCAGTAAATATGCACAGAACTGTAAATTGTTAGTTTGATCTATATGTGTAAAGAAAAAAAAACTGAAACAAAAGAATATCACTATATATCCATTGGAATTAAACTTTTGTATAAACTATGAAAATTTAAAAATAAACAAATTATAACCTGTTGATTAAAGCATAATAGGAAGATTTTGTTTTCTTTTTGTTATTGATAATTATATTGAACTATTTGCTATAAAAATATGATAAAATATTCATTTACATAATCAAGCATTTAATAATTATGGAACTGTTGGAAGTTTTAAATTTAATAATGTTTATCATCAAAAGAAAAAAAAAACTGACTTTAATCGTGTTTCATTTTAGTATATAGCTATAACGTTTCTAATGCTGATATAAGAAAAGAATTTTATGCATATATATACTAACATAAAAATGATGCAGGTGTGCTAAAAAAATCATTGTAAAGGTCAAGGCAACTTAGATGGGTTTTGAAGAGGGTGATGAACATGAGTCATGGGTGTGAATTCTCACCATCACATATATATAAAATGGCAACCAGATATATATATATATATGTATATATATATATATATATATATATAAAATGGCAACCAGATATTATGCGAAGTTGCATAGATCAGTGGTGAAAGTGGCCAAATCAAAGATTATCCAAACTACTTGGTCAACTTATGGAAATTGGATAGATGCTATAATTATTAATTAATTTTGTTACTAATGTTATGTTGTTAGTGAGTCAAAAATAAGTCATACCTTCATTTATATTCATTTCATCATAGTCTAGTCCTTCTCTTTTCTAACAGAACCATTTATATATTTTTTCTTTATTTCCAAAAATACATTTTATATCATAAAATACATACATCTAAATTCTTTGGTACTTCCAGCTCAAAAAAATCCAATGTGGAATTAATAAAAAAATAAATAAATACATAAATGAAGAAGAGAAAACCTTAAAATTATAGCAGCAGTATGTTAACTATAACAAACAAACAGTTACATATCAACATAAAATTATGAATGATTTAGTAAACCTCTTGATCAAACATGAGCATCTTCTTTAAATGGAAAAATTCATGGTAGATTAAGAATTTTCAGTATTTTTATTTGAGTTTTCATCATCAGATTTTCAATGATATGCATGGCTGAAAAGTTGGAGGTTGCAGTGGATTGAAGCCTGTCCATTAAAGTTTGAAGATTTGCTATCTTAATATAAACTGAGCAGAGCACTGATTATATATATATATATATATATATATATATATATATATATATATATATATATATATATATATATATGGGGAATGATAATCTGGACCAACTGATGAGTGGTGGTTTAGCATGAAATATGTATATTGGTGATTATTAATCTTTTCTACATGTGTGTGGTCATGTGTATCGGTTGTATGAGATAGTGTGGATAGTTGAGGGGTGCTTGAAAATCTGAGTTTAAATCCGGTATACTTACAATTAAGCTCGCAGGGTTGTGAAGAGTGCCTGGTTTTCAAATATATATATATATAATTGAAAAAAAAAATGTTTGCTAGTCTGAGATTTTGGGTTTATGGTACTCAATTATTTTTAAAAAGTTGGTAACCACGGTGCAGTCTATCACATAAATAATTTTTACAATTCACAATTATTTTGCCAAAAAAATAAAAAGAAAATTTATATCTTTGCAAAAAGAACAGATGGCTAAAATATAATTTAATATACAAAAAATATAAAAATAATTTACCATTAGATAGACAGATTGCAATTACCTGACGGTTTTTGCACCAATGAAAAAAAAACAAAACATATATTACATTGTATAAGCAACTTTTCCCCCATAATTTGCATTTCTATCATGCTTTATCCATTAGAACATCTAACATACAAAGTAATATTTCTTCAACATATAGTACAAATTGTATAATTCTAATATTTTAATTGATTTTATAGAAATTTAAACAATAGTACACATGATTTGAAGATCTAATTAACTTGAAAAAGTTATGATTTAGTAAAAGAAAATTATTTAATATATATATATATAATAAACATATATATATATATATATATATATATATATATATATATATATGTTTATTAATTAGTATAAAATAATTTATAATATCAATAAATAAATCTTGATTATAATTTGAAGATGGAAGTATGTTTTTTGATTTTGAATCATTTAGTAATTTAACAGAGAAAATGTAAATTATTACAATTAAATTTACAAGTGTCAAACTTTTTCCACTCACAATTTTGAAACACAAATGATAGAGTCATTTGTAAGATATTATGATACAGTTATCAGAAAAGTATAGGTTCAACATGTTATGCATCATGAAGGTGATTTACTTTTTCAAATGTCTTTTTTATATGGTTGAAATATGTGTGTCTACATGAAAGTTTAAGTATATTTAATACATGTAAATGGAATAAAATTTTTCATTTTTTTTGGGATTTTATTTGTGCACCCTTTAGTTCAATTCCACCATCTCATATATATGATCTCTCTATGATTAAATTTTATTAAATGAGATACAAGCATCACATACATTAATTTCAAAACCGAAGTTGAAAGTTGTTTTTCTTTTCATTATACTTTCAATACGGATTTCTAGTCACATTAAGATATTTATATGTTTATTATATGATATCTTTATATACATTTTTTTATATGTCAAGGGGAAAAAGGATATAAAGATATCATATATTTAAATAATTTATATGTTAAGTTTTACAGAATCATGATTAACACCAAAATTATGTTAAGTAATTTGCAGTTTTTGTAACACACACACATATATATATCATCATCATCATCATCAACGATTATCAATCCACTGCAGGATGAAGGTCTCTTCAAGTTTAATCCATCTTCTCCGATCTTTAGCTTCTCTTTTCCACATGACCCCTGCACACTTTCTTGTTTCATCCATCCATCTCACATGTGGTCTCTTTCTAGGTCTTTTATAATCTCTTGAAATCCAGTTTAAAATTTCAATTGTCCATCTATTATCATCTCTTCTAGCAATATGTCCAGCTCAACTCCATGTCAATCTTTGAATTATTTCAATGAGGACAGTAACACCTGTTTGTTCTCTTACCCATACATTGCATTTTCAATTTCTTCATGTTACTCCCAACATGCATCTCTCCATACTTCTTTGAGTAGTCTGGAGTCTCTGTATTGCTCTTCTATTAAGTGTCCAAGTCTCAGATCCATAAGTAAGAATTGGTAAAACACATTTGTTAAAAACCTTTCTTTTCAAACATGTAGGCATATTTCCTTTTAGTATCAAGTTATTTCTACCAAAAGCACTCCAAACAAGTTTAATTCTATGATTAATGCCATCCATTATGTTGCCATCTGTATTAATAATATGACCAAGGTATTTGTAACTGTTAACTTCTTCTAATTCATCATAATCAATCATTATTTTCATATTTTGAGAAAATCCATTAAACATTACTTTAGACTTTTTAACATTTATCTTTAGTACTACTTTCCTACTTTAATATGATAACTCCGGCAACATTTCCTCCAGCTCTGAAGTATTATTTTCAAAACCAACTATATCATCTGCAATATCTAAATGACTTAAATAATCTCCATTTACTTTCACTTCTTTCATTTCCCATTTTAATTCACAAAATACTTCTTGCAACACTGCTGTAAAAAAGGTTTGGGGATATGGAATCATCTTGTCTTACACCTTTCTCAATGTTGACTTTTCCAGTATCATTATGTAATCTAATTGTTGCTGTTGCATTTTTATAAATATTTTTTAAAATATGACAATATTTTGGATCTATACCTTGATGATCCAATGCTTTAATCACTGAAGTAATGTCAAATGCCTTTTCATAATCTACAAATCCAAAACATAATGACAACTCATATTCATTTGTCCTTTCTATAAATTTTTTCAATACCTGAATATGATCTACTGTAGTAAAACCACTTTTAAATCCAGCTTGTTCTCTTGGTTGTTGGAAATCCAATGTTCTTTATAGACGAGTTGTAATTATCTTGGTAAAAATTTTGTATAAAATTTTGTATAAAACTGATAATGGGTTGACAGGTCTGTAATTTCTAATATCTTCTTTATCACCTTTTTTAAATATTAATAATATTACTGCAGTTTTCCAATCATCTGGTATATCTTTATCACTTAGACATTTGATATATAACTTGGCTATTTTTTTATATTTTTTCACCTGCTTTTTTCAATATATCAATTATAATTCCATCATTACCTGGAGCTTTTAGTTTCATCATATATTTAATCATGTGTTTCACTCTTCTTTTAAAATTCTGGGCAATTCAGAAGATATAATATTAATAGGAGGTATTTGTTCTTTATTACTATATAATTCTTGATAAACAGAGCAACACTCTCCATACAGTATTGCCACCTGTGATAAACAGAGTAATCAATGGATACCAAAAGGCTTGTGCATTACTCTGTTTAGCACATGTGGCAATACTGTATGGAGAGTTTTGCTCTGTTTATCAACAATTAATGTGCTAGTATAGGAAATGTGATCATGTGATGCTTAATGGTTTAATACTATATAATTCTTGATACAAGTATTCTACCCATTTCATAATGTCATCTATCGATTTAGTAATAAGTCACTATTTTTTCCTTATTGCAGATATAAATTTCTTACCAATACCAAAATGTTGTTTTGCATTCTTGAGACTTTTATTTTCTGCTACAGCTTTTCTTGCTAGTTCACAGTTATACTTTCTTATATCATTTTCAACTCTTTTCCATACCATTTTACAAAATTCGAGATATTCAATCCTTTTTAATGCATCATTTTTGTATATCTTCATATTTCTTTTTTTTCTTCATAAATTCTCTAGTCTCAGTAGAAATTTTATTGATCAATTGCTGCTTTTTTCTACCAGCTTTTTTGTTGCACTTTTTAAAAGTGTATCAGCTATTTTCTAATTAATTTAATTCAAATCTAAATCATGTTCAAAATCTACTAATACTTGAAACCGATTTGTAAGTTGTAATTTTAATTCCTTAGACTGTTTCTGAAGATTAAGAATATCAACTGTAAAATTGTTTTTTTTTATTAATTTTTGTCTCTCTAGTTTTGCATTAACATATATCTTACATCTTACTAATCGATAATCACTTCCTGTGTTAAATTTATTAAGAACATTACAATCTTGAAATATGTATTTTCTGTTAGTCAAAATATAACCCAATTCTGCTGTTCCTTCATTGAAACACTTCCATATTCATTTCCTTTTAACATTTTTTAAAAAAAAAGAATTTATAATATAAAGATTTTTTTTCCAGCAAACTACTCTAGTCTATGTCCTCTCACATGTTCTATTAGGATAAGCAAAATTACCTACAGAACTTTCATCTTTCATTTGTTTACCAATTCTAGCATTAAAGTCTCCCATAACAGTTTTAAAATGTTGTTTACTCTGATCGACAGCCTTTTGTAGATCCATATAAAAACATTCTACTACTTCATCACTAAGAAAACTTGTTGGGTATAAACTTGAATTATCTGAATTTGGTATCTGCTATTATGTTGTATAACTAATCTTGCCGCTCTGTCTGATACACCATCAATCTCCACAATGTTGTTCATCCACTTTTTGTTTATAATAAATCCTACTCCACTTGTATTTTCAATATTTGTACCTTTATAATAGAATACATGTCCACTTTTTAAATCAATTGCTCTTCACCTTTTCTTCTAACTCCACAAAATCCAATAATGTCCCATTTAATATAAGACAGTTCATCTAATTCTTGCAATCTTCCTTCACTTGAAAGTGAGCTGCAGTTGTAAGTATCTAAATAAAATATCATCATCAAATGGCAGCCTGGGTCCACAATGAGGGGATTCTTAGCACCCTCCACCTTCGACTACCAATCAGTGCCTTGGTTGGTGACTTTACAGCCTCCTTGGAAAAAGAGCCATGATTTACTTTTGACTTTTATAATTGTATATATGTATTAGAAAATATTTATCATTTACACAAACATTCATTCTGCCTTATCAGGCAACTGAGAAAAAAGACTATGGTGTTTTTGATCTTAAACTCAGAGGTAAAAAGCCAATAAACTCACCATTCAGGCTAATGTGTGGTGGTGAACAGCCAATCCATGTTCATATACTATATGAATAGTCACATTGTAATAACAGCTACAATGAGAAGAACATATGGGGTGGACATTAGGAATTTGCCCTGCTCATTTTCTTTAAGGCCTCCAAGAAGAATCAAAGGATCTCCTTTCAGTTAATAGCAAACTTCTTTCTGCCACCTATATATATATATATATATATATATATATATATATATAGTGAAGCAGTAAATCTTAGCTTAAGATTGTGCTTCATGTTTCTACCTACTAACCCGTATTCAAACCCCTATATCCCATCCCACTCCTTTTTGTTGTATATATATTTCATGTATATATTTGAGATACATGCCTAAATTATAAAAATTAATGTTTCAATAACATGTTTTAAAATTATTATTAATTCTTTTTATTAATTATTAGTTTTTTTTATTAAAGTATTATAGATGCGGCTCAAATATATAAATATATATATATATATATATATATATATATATATATATATATAGGAGCAAAACTTACTAACAAAATATTGATGTTTTTAAATATTTATTATATGTCATTTTTAACTTTTTTTTTTTAAATTGCTTGTTTTTCTATTAAATTGTATATTTTTTATAAAATCCAATATGGAAGATGTGACTGTTGATAATTGTCCAAAAATAATTAAGGGTTGGAAGCACTATTGTTTTAATCTGGGGAAGGTATTTTTTTTAATTAAAGTTTTACTTAAAATAAATGGGATTATGTAGATTAAAGATTTACTTGTGTTAAAAACATGTTGTCAAATCTTCTAATCTGGAAATAGATTTGAATTTATTTTTGGATGTTATCTTACAATTGCATCTTCAAAAACAACTGATAAAAGAAAAAGTATAAAATGACTGAATTTTGGAGATTAGCTATTATTGAGAGAACTTATTGTAAAGATATATGTCAATTGAAACTTAAATAATGTAGCCGTAAATCCATCACTTCTCTGCCCGGTTGGGTCATCATCTTCAGCGGCCATCTCATTCTGCTGCCCAAGAGGAAGTAAAAGCCCGACCTAAGAACTTTAATGCTACTAGAAGCTTGCAGTTATTTAAGAACTTTCATTTCAATTGCCATGCACGGGCAATATTTTAAATTGGACTTTTAAAATTGCAAGGTAACTTTTATGCTACTATTTGAAAATGAATCTAGCCTCATTAATCTCAAATCCTGCTATCAATATTCTAACATATTGTTCAATCTTCTATCTTTAAAATTAATATGTTTTTTTTATATAAATAACATGTAATTTGCTCTTAAATAATTTATATAAATTTAATTCTCTCTCATATGCTCTTAACTTTGGTACGGTTATTTATTTACATGTATTTATTATTTGATTTATATATCTGCTTGCTTATTATTAAGTCAATCTCACAAACTGGCGAGCTTAATTTCTAAAAATCTTTTCTGTTATTTTCTTTCTTCTAAACTTTCATACAAAGGTTATTAATGTCCCCTTAAAATATACATATACAATGCATTGTAAATTAATATGTCTGCCAGATTGTTTTATGAATCAACATTTTAGGTTCATTTTTATTATAAAAATTGATTTGTTTAAACTCTGAAAATCCAGAACTCAAGCTAATTAATGCTCTGAAACATTGATTTTATAATTATTTATTAAATTCTAAAGAGGTGACTTAATTGTTATATATATATATATATCACTGCTAGTTATTTTTTTTATATACTCTTAAAATATATGCTATGTATTCCAGTTATTGTAAAATCCACAAAGGTGGAACTGAATTGTTTTAAATAGTGGGAAAGGGAAGGGGGTGATCTTAATGTCTCTTCTATTTAATCAAATCTTAATGTATATTTTATTAATTTGAAATCTAAATCTTAATGTTTCTTTTGCTATATAAAATCGTCAAGTATATTTTAAGTAAATGAAATGTAAATCTCTCTATATATATTATAATTGCATGGCATATTATAGTATTCAAACAAGGGTCATTTATTTTAAGGCAGTAAAACTTATCTCATGTCGTTAGAGACATTTATTTGTACTGCATTTCTGTCATTTAGCATATCTCTGTTTCTTCCGATTTAGCGTATCTTCGTATATATATATATATATATATATTACGTGCTTCAAGTCTTCATATAAAAATGCTTCTGGCGGTGACCCGTAAGTTTGGAACACACTATGCATATTCTTTCTTCATATCAAATGCCTCTGCCAGTGATCCCGTAAGTTTGGCACACGCTATGCATATACACTTCATAGATAAAAGGCCTCTCGCGTCAGTGATACCAGCAAAAGTCTGGGCCACGCCATGCCTATCCACTTTTCTCTAAGCCCAACCCAAGAAGGGGGTGTGAGATTTTGTTTTTCATCCAGAAGCATGAACTTTTACTCTTAGATATTTTTAGGCTATTATGTCAGCACCGCAAACTTCTTCGTATTATTACTATTTCTTTTGCTTCATAACCCAGTTTTAATGCTCTAATATTAAAATTAAGCTTTCCTTAATATATATATATATAAATGCCAATTACCTATATTTATTAATTAAGTTTATTTCAATCATATACAATCTCACCATCGTGATTTATATATCTATATTTAAGAGTATCTATATGCCTTGGGGAAAATAAAGCGTTCATCTTTCTATTGTTAAAATAATTTCATTAAATATTTTGTCATAGTTTCAAATATAATTTTTCAACTGTCTTTTGTTTATTTTCACGATCTCAGTGGCGTGAAAATAGTTTATATCATATGTATGATGAATCTCAGAATGCTCCCCTAAATATATGTTAGTCACCATGTTTCTGAACCGTAAATCAAAGAGTTAATGGCAGTATTATCATAATTCTTTCTAATATTCGATTGGCATTTTAATATTGGACCCACCAAAGATGTGCGTTTATGTGTAAGATATTATTTAGCTAATAAAGAGCATATGAAAAATAATAGCATGAATGACAATATGTAATTATCTACCGCTTGCTCCTTCACACACATATTAATGTATTTAATTTATAAATAATTTTTCATTATATTAAACTATATTTTATTGTCTAACTTATTTGAGTAGTTTGAATTCCTTTTCCCCTACTTCCACATATCACAGCAATGCTTATGTATATTTTAATATAATCATAGTTAATAGATGTCTCATTGTTTTGCTTAGCTTTGCTAGTCAGCCGGATTAAGATTAATTCTCATGTGCTATCACTATTATGTTATTCATTAGGTGATTGATCTGGAGATTATGGAGTGGGTTTGAATCCAGGCTGGTCCCTGATCTAAATCTTGGGATAGACTGGGTTTGAAGTACATTTTGTGAGTTCCCACTCATGTTAGATGGATAAACATGATTTTAATGGTACAATAGTAACCAAAAATCTGGATCACATGTAGTGAACCTAAGAATTCAAGACTACCATGATGTATGCCAAAAACAATAACCAAAAAGTCTGGTTAGATCACAACAAACAAAATTGTTGGTATAATATAAAATTGTTATGATCCTATCTGGTTGCAGCCATGGTACACTGCAAAGACCTATCATAGCAGTACGTGGAAGTACCTTAAATTACTTAAGACAAATTATACTTCTGTAGCATGTATTATCCTCCAAAATTTTAATCTACAATTTTCATTGCATAACACCTTATGGCCACCCATAGACAAGATAGCATAATATTGGGACCTATTAAATATTATGAATTTTAGGATGACATATATGATTTTGTTACAAATGCTAGTCTAGGTATGAGCTTTGAAATAATAATAAGCATGGAGAACTAGGGTTTTTTCCTTATAAAGGTAAATATGTAATTTAATAAAGAGCAGTGAGACTCTTGCTACGTTTGATGAATTACAATTATAATATTAAGAAAATAAATTCAATCATAGCATTATCTAGTTAATCTGTTTATAAGTTTATAAAATCAATCAATTTTATATCATGTACTAGAATCAACAAAGCAAAACTAATGTGATGGAAAAGGCAAATGGAATTTTATTGTACCCCACACATCATAAAGTACCTGAGAACAAGAGCATTCAAATATTTTCCCAGAATATTACTAAGACTCTTATGTTATCATCATCATCATCATCATCAACCATTATCAATCCACTGCAGGATGAAGGTTTCTCTAAGTTTAATCCATCTTCTCCGATATTTAGCTTCTCTTCTCCACAACACCCCTGCACATTTTCTTATTTCATCCATCCATCTCTCATGTGGTCTCTTTCTGGGTCTTTTACAATCTCTTGGAATCCAGTTTAAAATTTCAATTGTCCATCTATTATCATCTCTTCTAGCAATATGTCCAGCCCAACTCCATTTCAATCTTTTAATTTTTTTAATAAGGTCAGTAACACCTGTTTGTTGTCTTACCCATACATTGTGTTTTTGATCTCTTCTTATTATCCCCAACATACATCTCTCCATACTCCTTTGAGTGGTATGAAGTCTCTGTATTGCTCTTCTATTAAGTGTCCAAGTCTCAGATCCATAAGTAAGAACTGGTAAAACACATTTGTTAAAAACCATCCTTTTCAAACACATAGGCATATTTCCTTTTAGTATCAAGTTATTTCTACCAAAAGCACTCCAACCAAGTTTTATTCTATGATTACTTATATTATATTGACAACAATATGTACTGCAATACAGGATTTCTGGTTTTATGAATGACAAATATCAATGGTACAGTAAGTTTCATTATAAATTCATATTTATTTACAATTTATCATCAACAAATAATTGATACATGTTGTTTTAATATAATAAATAAATACACAAATAAACAAATAAGTAAATAGAATAAATAAAATACCATTCCGTTTGTTTACTTCAATGGATATATCATAGGCACAGTTTTATAATCAGCCTAATCATAAAATTTTGTTATAACTTGATTTTATTTCCATCTTGAGGAAAATACTGGAATTCAATATCAAATCATAAAATACCCAATGTGTCAGTTCTGGAACAAATAAACCTATACTGTAAACTTATAATAATTTTTAATAAATTATATTATACTTGCAAGAATTAACCATAATCCAATACTAGACTAAAGTGAAGATTCAAACTTCAGTTCAGTTAAAATATTAATTAACAAACATGTAATACATTATGGGAATAATTTAGATAAGATTCCCTGGTACACTTTATGACTGAACTCACAGGTTATACCTATAGATGAAAAAGATGATTTTAGCAGCATAGCATAAAAACTTAGCCCAAACTTACATTTATAATGTAAAATGATATACCTGTGAATTCATACATTTACAAATAGGGATGATACAACACTGAATGCCTGTGGGTTTATATACCACCATCAAGCAACAATTCTGCAGACATATCCACCAGTGCAGGAATGGGTGTAAAATACGAAAATGGCAAGTAATTATTCTGTGGGTTAATCACCAGCACAAACTAATGCCCTATAACATTATAATGCAATATAAATATTTGTTTTATATCCAAAATGCAAAATAATCATCCTCAATTATTCTTCTAAATTCAGAAAAACACCAGCAATTTAGCATATGTGAATACTGACATAATGAAAAGTGTTTCGATAATAAGAACAACTAATATACTGATTTATTCTGCTTAAAATATAAACATAGTAATAATGTAATGCAGGTGACACAAGTATATGAACAGAACCCTGGAAAGATTCATAGGACAATTCAAGAGAAGTTGACACACACCATAAATGTATCAGTAATTCTCAAGCTTCTCGCAAGCACTATTCCCTCAAACAATTATTCTATTCAATCACATGAATTTAATTTAAGCATAGTAAAAGTACAATTTATGAACCTCACATATAAGTTCATCTGACAATAAAACCAAAATAAATTTATTCTTACTCAAATACGAAAATAAAACTGTACAGCATTTTAGAATATTAAATATTACCCATGAAATAAATATAACATGTCTTGAAACATAGATACACATCACACAAAATAATAATTTTAAATTATAGCCAAATTTCAGAGATGTGATTATGTCCATTTGTTCTAATTATTATTAGAACTTTTAACTTAATGGATTTTACTTGGCCTCTATAAATATGAAATAATTTCCAAAGCATGACATGTAGTGTTTAAATGAAAATGTTCTTTATAAGTTATTAAGTTCTACATTTTTATTTAGCATTATTCAAAATTTATGATATCCAGGCTATGTTAATTTATTCATTCACATTAAAATCTAGGAATAATAATCAGAGCAAAGTAATTTAATAATTCAACATTGCAGATAGAAATCAGAAAGTAGTTTCAGTTTATTTTTTAAAGCTGTTATCATTATTTCATTATAAACAAATTAAATAGTAAATATATTCCTGACAGTATATGTTTATATAGGATATTAAATTCTTTATTACTTAGTTACTGATACACAGAAACATTAAAGTAGCATTTCAATATAACTTAAAATTTAAATTTGATTTTAAACTTTTTTAAAAAAGTAAAGTTTACATGTCCAGAAACATCTGCAACTAAAATATTTATTTAATGTTACCAGTTTGTATGCAATAAAATATTTGAAACATACTAACCTTCTGCTACTAATTCAAAGTTAAACATTCTGACATATTTCAAATGTAGATAATGAGAAAATTATTAGTGATTTGATTCCCTGGTTGGCAAGCTTGAACAGACTCCTTTAAATTCAGCTGCTCATACTGTTATTAAATATCACAATTTTGTATTTTGATTTATATGCGGAATTCTTGCTTAATCTGTTTGCTTACTAATTATTTTTAAAATATTCGTAACATGTTCTGCTTACATGTTATTTTTACACCTTTTTGTCTCTTAAAAATCACATGAATTCTCTCTTACACTGAAATACAAATGTGTTTATTGTATTTTATCTAATGATTAAAATTAATTAAATAAATGGCTTTTAAATTGAATAATTTCAAGGATTGTTTTGAATAGTAATGACTGTTATTATTTTTAATCATTTATTAAACTTGATGTATGCTGTTGATTTCTTACAGGTTAAACATATTTGACATAAATCAGTGGATGGAAAAGAGCAATTTTGATACTTTAAAATAATACAGACAATAAGCAAGGCAAAATACTACATATTCTCACCAATAAGTTATTTTGAATGCAAGTAAATAGTCTGTTCAAAATGAAAATCAAGAAAATCAAATAATCAAGAAGAAGAGAGAGAAAAAATTAAATGAATTCTATGAAGCTTTATATTTTAGGCTAAAATATAAGGTTACAATATTTACCTCGGTTGTAATTATTTCCTGATGAGCATATTGTAAAAAGGAACCATTGATTGGCTTTCCCCAATACAGATGTCACCCTTCCCTACAAAATTATTTCTTGATCATCAGAGTTTTTAGCCCCATAGAGACTGTAAATACCTAGAAATTTGTGTGTTTGTTTTCCCCAAATGGCACCAGTAGAGTTCCATCTCACTATAACCTGACATACCTAGGTCTAGTTATGATGGACATAGCTCAGGAGGCATGAGATTTTTATGAAAAAGTGCAATGAATGAAAAATGATGCAACATGAACAACTGGATTGGTTTTATATAACAACAAATTTATTTCAACCTTTGTTGAGATCATTAGTTCTCCTTAGTTATTTTAGGCAATAACCCCATACAGTTTATCATCTTTATGCTTCCCATTTTAATACTTTTTTTTCAACATCCAACAACTGTAGGGTTCACACATAGTAAAAACTAGATTTCTCAGCATGGATAAGCTGTTTAGCTGAAAATATGATATTCTAAAGGTGACTCTGCACTAAAATCACTTGACAACTAAACAACACATAGATATAACTTTTTAAACTTCAATCTCCACTATTTATACCTTGATCAAGTCTCTGGATTAGTCCAGCATGACGCCACTGTATCTGATTTGTCAAACAGCTTTTATTTAAGCCAGAATGCTTTTCTCTTCATGATGATTGGATTGTTTAGTTTTAGCAGGAACAGATGAGGAATTAGGTAGATTATGCCATATTTTCCAATTTGATAAATTTGCCTCAAGTAATTTTTATACTTTGTATAACAACATCATTTCAAAAATTAAAAACATAATATTTTAATAAATTCCAGTTTTAAATGCTTAAAGATATATTTATTTCATTATTTAAAAATTATAAAATTCACTAATGAAGATTTATCTTTTTTTTTTTCAATTCTTAATCATTATTTTCTCTTAAATTTAAACATTTTGCTTTTTTTGTATAAATGTATAGAAAAGTTGGTTTTCTTTATATACATCTGTTTTACTTCAATCAATCACTTTAGGTGTAAGGGGAAAATAACTATTAAATATATATTCATGAAACAGTGTGTCTGTTTTATTATATATTGCGTACATATCCAATTTAAAAAATTTTTTTATCTGTTTTATTATATATTGCGTACATATCCAATTTAAAAAATTTTTTTATAAAACTAATTCCAAAGAATAATATTACATTCTACAAATAATTTTGTATATTCTTTATTAAAGTCATATATATCAAGCATGAGTACATTTTATGAGCTGCAAATCTTATGATATTGTTAACCATAATTCAATCCACACTTCAAAATGAAAAAATCAATATCAAATAAATAGTACAAATTATATTAAAATAAAATTACTTTAAAGAAAATATGTATAAAAATTTAAATAACAATGTTTAAAATAAAATGCTAACAGACAATGCTTGAAAATAAAAATAAGACAATTTGCTCTACATAAATACTCATGTAATAAAGATATATATGAGATATATATATATATATATATATATACATAAATACTCATGTAATAAAGATATATATGAGAGATGATGACCTGTAACAACTGATGAGTTCAGGTTCAGTATGAAATGAATATTGCAGGAGGAGTTAATTGCCTTTTATTATATCTTTATTTATATGAAATTATTTATGAAATAAAAAGAATGGAAAAATGTGGAAGTTGACAATCTACAAAAAAACTATAATGTGTTGAATACTAGATAATAACATAATATTTAATGTTATAATATAAAATATATCTTGTTGGAGTGCATTTGAGGCTGCTATAATTTTGATATGTAAAAAGTGTTGATTATTAAAAAATCTTAAGCACAATCCCAAGTGAGTAAAGATAAGTATACTATTTTTGTTATAGCATTTAATTGCTTTCTATTTCATTAGTATAAAATAAAGTAAAAACAAGTTTACATTAACACATAATTGTTATTTAAAAAAAAAATCAGAATATAATTTTTCCTTGCATACAGAAAAAATGTTTTTAGTGCTCTAGGGAAATTTTTTTACTATGATGTTAATAATGTACAAAAATATGTTAAAGAAACAGTTATGAATTTCAATTTTATTATGTAGATATTGTATCAATTAAATATTACCTGAATCAAAAATCGTTTTGCTTTAAATATATATTTTTTCCTTTTAAATTTAACTTACATCTATTAAAATGACATTGTGATAATAAAAGCATTGATAAATATGTGTAAATTGTCCATTCATTTAATGATAAGTATTTTAAAAATGTAAAACTGCCTGCATATAATAGTAAAAAAAATTCAGTGATGTCATTACAAAAATATTATAAAAGAAAACTAAGATAAATTTTAAATTATAAGAAAATATTATACGTTATAGCTGGATTTGGGATTTAATTGATATTCTTGCTCAATCCACATTAATAAGCTTACTTTTTATTGATTTTGAAATATGAAAAAACAATCCCTGTATATAACGTATTCTATATCTAATTTTATATTTTACTTTTTTATAGAAAGACAACTTCCATATTTCTCCATTCATTTTTATTTCTAAATAATTTTATATAAATAAAGATAAAATAAAAGACAAATAACCTCCAAGTTGTATTTCGTGCTGAACCAGCACTCATCAGTTGGGACAAGTCATCATCTCTCATATATATCTTTATTTCATGATGATTATAGGCAACAAATAGTAAGGAAAGTATATCACACCTTGCTACATCAATTGCATGAAAGACAACATTGTAGTGAAGATAATATCAATATGGATAAATGGAATTGTGACATGATAATTTTAGAATAATACCAGTATTATAGTCCTATCTCAAAATATATTAAATTTATTAATAAATTATCCCAACATGCAATTATTTAAAATTATCAAATGCCATGCAAGTAAGGATGGATACCCATGACATAGTTATGCTCATTCAATCTCTCTCATGATATTAAACTTATGATCAACACAATAAAATTATACTCTATGAGAAAAATATTAAATTCTTCTGATGATAATAGACCAATATAATAAATTAGCATCATCAATTCATTATTATAATTAATGTGAATTAGTCTGTCATTGAATATAAAAAAATAATTATAGAAATAAAATAAAAGTCATTAAAACCATGTCAATGGAAAACAACAGTAATTTATATATATACAAGGTAATAAAACACAAATTAAGTTATTAATTAAACGATAAGAAAATATATAATAACAAATTAAATAAAATAATAATTGATATTACTGCATTTTTAATAATCTTTTTTTAGCTACATTAAAATTTGTTACTCATAATTCTTCCTGTAATTGTACTATTATTCTTCTACAAAATAACCAAATAAATTAAATGTAATAAAAATTATTTATCTTGGCTAAAAACAATTCTTAATTTCAGTATTATTATTTACACAATGATAAAAAAACATTAAATGTTTGCTGGAACAGCAACAGTCATTGTTTCAGCCATGCATTAATTAATTAATTAATTAAATTAATTAATTTAATTCTGAAATTAATTATCATTTAAAATTAGAACACTGGCAGAAGTTTTATATAATTAACACAAATAAGCATCAAATAATTTAGAAATTACAGAGATGGATATTTTTGTTTTTACTAATTTATATGAAACCTAGTAAAATGTCCTCTCAGTTGTAACCACAAAATATATGCAATGTATTTTAAAATAGATATTTATAAGGAAGTATGTTAGGGTGATGTAGAAAAGAAAGATATAATTAGTGGAGAAGATAGATTGAACTTGAAGTGACTTTAACCATGTTGTGGATTCACAATTGTTAAAAGTGATGATGATGGCTATGAGTTATCTAAAACCCATATTTATCCACATTTTTTTGTAAAAAAAATAAAAACTATAAATAGCATTAAATGTATAATTTTATATTTTTTTTATAAAACTATATTTAAAACATAAATATTTGAACGTGGAGGTATGCATAAATATTAATAAACACTCTACTACCAGTAATATTATTTTACAATGTTATTCCATAAAGTAAATATTCTATTACATAATTTACATTTATCAAACAAGATAGTGAATTATTGTACCCAGAACACATTGTCTTATTAAGAATATTGAAAAATAAATAGATAAATTAATAATAAATCATTATTATTGGAATTATTTTATATTGTTGCAAAATAAACTATATAAAAATATTATTTGATTTATTTTACCAGGTTCGATATTTTTGTTTATTGGGAAGTATTTTATGATCTGATAATGAAGCTCCTAATGGGATTACATGATAATTGAAATAAGTTGATTACTTGGGTAAGTGTATTTGAATATTTTATCCTTTGATTTAATAATATAATCACTATGAATTAAATTATACGATTATATAAAAAAACTTAAACTTTGGTTAATCCATTACTTTAGTAAAATTTAAAATATCTAAACCCTTGATAGATTGGGACAATAAGAGAAATATATTTCTCTCCTCTTCCTTCCTTATACTTAGTACTTCATGTTATTTGTAGTTTCCCAAAATAATAATTAAGTTATAATTTATTTTAGATTTCGTAGACAAACTTTTCTATTCACCTTCTCCCTTTCTCTTCTATCAACTAATAAAATCAATATATATATATATATATATATTGATTTTATTAGTTGATTTTATTATAAAATGTTTAAAGAATGGAAAGAATATAAATATATATATATATATATATATATATGTTTCTATTCTTTAAACATTTTATAAATAAAATAAATTGTAATAAAAGAAATAAGATGAATAAATCATTACACATTAATATTTTCTTTTAAAGTAATAATACTTTATAAGAATGACTATTTTATTTAATTGTAATATTTACTACCGAATTTCATAATCAACACAGGCCGTCTTGTTTATTTTATTTTATAATAAAATAAGTAAGAGTTGAAATATGTGTATTTGTGAACACATATTCTCTTAAAATACATATATACATACTTATGCACTATTTATGACTCTTTTAGCTGCTAATCATTTTAAATTAAGTGTCACTAATCCTCTTGTTTTTAAAGGGTGATCACATGCTCATTAAAATCTCATTCTTTATATTAAGTACTGTTTTTTTTTTGTTCTTTTCTATCTTTAGTATTATTTTTTTACTTTGATTATGAATATTTTATAAACCTTTTCCTACTTATAAAAACATTAAAAATAACCAAATCTATTAATGTTAACAATAATTATCTAAACTGAAAATTATAACTGTGGAACATTAACAATATTATCATATGGAATCAATTAAATATCACAAAATCACTAAATCATCCACATGTTACATTTACATAGAATACTGAAAACATCTATGAGCATTGAGAGTAAGTACCTTAATGTCAATACTGTCTTTTATATTTTGAATATAACTTTGTTGCCAAATAACATAACACATTTAAAAACTTCCTTTGGATTATTATGGCAAACTATTTTAAATAAATGAATATATTTCAACTTTTCTTCATTCACAACCTGATAAAGTCTTTAAGTTATTAACATTCAGAGTGAATGAATCATAAAATAAATAAAAAAAAAAACTATTTATATTTTCTTTACATTCCAAAAAGTTAGCCAATTCCAGGTTTTCTTGCATATAATAATTTACTAGCATTATTTGGAGAAATAGAGCAAATATTTTAATAGCTCTTCCTTCTGAGCTAAAAACAGTTAGTTATTTTCATATAACTGCATAATTAAAAATTATTCTAAATGGTAAGCATAATATTTATAATAAATTAATAAAAGATGTAATTCTTTTAAATAGTGTATCTAGCTGAGCAGTTAGCCTAACAGTACGTTTACAATTTTTTTAAAAGTTAAATATTATAAGCTCTCTTTTCTTGAGTTTAAACTTCTTCATTTTAAAATAACAATAATTACAAAAAAAAATGAATTAGTAAAATATCCAGAATTACTTTATAAATGAACATTTTGAAACACATGACCTGTTCTGTTTTAGAACTTAAGACCGAAGAAAAATGAAGAAATTTACTTTTAAAAATTAAATCAATTTTCGGTGGCATTTCAAATAGCAGTATAAGAGAAAATTCAAGTATTGAACTAAGTATAGGAAGAGAAAGGTTACCTTTTAAGCTTGCACTTGTTCTGCCATTTTATAGCCAGTTTCTAGTCTATTAAAACTTAGCCACTTTCTTGAAAAGAGACATCTATGGTTAAAATGTTAATTAATTTCAATGCTTAATAAAGAATAATAGGTCATTCTGACCTACATGATTTTTAAAATGAAGACATGTTGTTAATGTTTTGAGTTGAAAAAGAGATTATTTATAACTTATTAATTAATGAACTTAAATAATAAATAAGATAATTTAATTAATTATTAGACTCTTAAATAAAAACAATCTTCTCTTTCTCCTCTGTATTAAAAAAAAAAAAAACATTCAAAATAATAAATGTTAACCCTCTATTTTGCATGTTTAGTGCACTATTTATTATTAAAATTTTAACTTTTAGAATTAAATAACTCGGTAATTAGAACCAGGTAAATGTTAAATATATGCAAGCACATTTATATATACATACAGAGACAGAAAGTTAACAATTTCTTTAACATAAACTGCTTTATTAACTAATTTAAGGCTGATTTAACTAACTAAATTTATTATTTAGCTTCTGAAACTAATTTTATCTAAAATTGAACTGTCTCCAAAAACTTTATTAATTAAAAATACCTATCTTTAATAGCTAATTAGAATTAAAATATTAACTAATATTTTATAGAGCAATCTATTATCATATAATCTAATTTTACCAAGCTTTATTTTTTTTTTAAATTAAAAATATTTAATATAGCAGATTTTATTAATTGAAAAGTTAGTTTAAAGTGGTAAATAACTCAATACTACCTATTCCTACAACTTTTAAACAATTTACTTATTTTTTAGCTTTATACAAGTACATGACTTATTATCATAAAAGCTATTTCAATACAATATTTTAAACAACTAAAATTCTTAACTGATTATATCAAATAAGAAACACAGTATTGGGATGTATTTTATATCCAGGATGACAAGATAATATGCACATAATAAAACTCTAGTTTATACCATTGAATTATTTATTATTTAATATTTTTTAAAAAAACATTAATAGGCATAACAAAACACTTTATAACAGTATTAAAAGAAAACAATGTACCAAGTACATGGTTACTATATATATATTCATATATATACTAACATTTAGTATACTGAATGATATATATATATATATATATATATATATTCATTCAGTATACTAAATGTTTGCTACAGTAAATGTAGAGAAATTGAACGTAGGACTTTTCATTTAAATTCATCCTTTTCTTCATCTAAACATGTGTGTGGACATTTGTATTGATTAATTGATATTGAATGGAGAGTGAATATAAATTGAAATTCCTAAGTTCATATATATATATATATATATATATATATATATATATATATATGAATATAGACTAACCAAAGGAAATACATATAAAAACAAAAAAAAGACTTATAAATCTAATAAATAATATAATATTTCAACCAGAGGACTGGTTTTATCAGAAAGAAAAAATACACAGTAAAATGGCAATATTCAAAAATTACAGATTTGATAACATATTATAAATTTAACAAAAAACTCCATAATTGGTCACAAAATCTAACACAGATTATCTACCCAACCAATGACAAAATTTAAAAAAAATGTATTTCCTCCTAATGAAGCTTAAATTCTATTTAAATTAAAATAATAATGAAAAAATCCAAAATTATATATATATGTACATAAATACAAATATTACACTGTGCTCACATACAAAAATAGTTGTGCTCACATTAATATTCATTAAAAAATAAAATACTTATACATATTAATCAAAAATTATAGTTAGTGCAAAGTACAATAATTAATTATTTAACTATATACCAATTAAACACAGCTAGTAAGCATCCATATAACCAATCTTTAAATAAAAAATCTCATAAAAACAAATTTTTCACATAAAAAACTCACAAATAAAAATCATTTAGGAGACCAGTTAACCTAAAGTGCAATAGTTTCAATATTTCAATTCTATCCATGTGGGTCTATGGTCTTAAATTAAAAAGAAAAAAAAACTCCCCTTTTGTTTTCTCTCCCTTGTAGAAGAAAAACTCTCCTGAAGAATTACTACTCTTAAATCATCAATTGAATGATTCTTTAAATTAAAGTGTTTTGAAACCGGTCTATCTTTATTCTTATGCAAAATGTCAAATCTATGATTAGTCATTCTGACATGTAGACTATTTGCTGAGTCACCTATATAATGATTTAAACATCTACTACACTCTATCAAATATATCAAATTAACACTTTTACATGTAACATAATTAGAAATATACCATTTAAAATTATGATTCCTAGTATTAAGACCACTTTTGTCACAACAATATGTTTACATAAAAAAAAAAAAAACATATTTTATCCTCCCATGGATAACATCCTTTTTCCTGTACAGAATTACTAATAAAATTTGTTTTGACAAGTTTCAATATACAACCTTATGTGGATCGGAAAAAATAAATTTTATATAATCTGTGGAGTGTAATATGTTAAAATGTTTCACCAATATCTGGTTAATATTAGTCCTTTGGTTGAATTATTATATTGTTTCTTGGATTTATAAGTCTTATATATATATATATATATATATATATATATATATATATATATATATATATATATATATATATATATATATATATATATATATATATATATATATATATATATATATATATATCATTATTATTATTTATGGGATATTCTGTGTAGTGAATTAGCTAAATGCTGATGTTTCAGTACAATATTAAGTACCTTCCTCAGAGCATGCATGTAAGATTTAAAATCGTTTTTGTCGTTTTCTTTCTCCTTATATTTAAATTCTATTGGTTGAGAAGTTTTAAAAAGTTATTTTCTTTTCCAATAGCTTCTTCATATGTTAATCTTCTTTAATTCTCATCTTTCATTTATGGACTTGGGCCTTGTAAAAATCTGTATAGTTTCTCTTAGCAATCTCTGGTCATATTGGTCAATTTTTGCAAATATATTTGTTTTTTCAAAATTGATATCATGATTAGTTAATTTTATATGAGAATAAATAGCTGATAAATTGAATTTTTCTTTGACTGCCAGAATGTGTTCTTTCTTTCTAATGTTTATTCTACAATTATGCTGTCCAATATATGTATGTAAACAGACCCTACACAGAATTTCATATACACCATGACCCTCCAAAGAAATTTTATCTTTAGAAAGTAGAAATATTTCACTATTTTTTTAAAAGTAGTGTAAAATGTGTAAATATTATTATTCTTTAAAATGTTACCATTTTTTTTTATGGCAAAATTGTCTTAATTTCTGATGTATCAAAATCTTTTTTATATATATATATGTATAAGCCCTATTAATAATGGTGTTAATTACAACATTATTAATAACACTACAGTTTGAGTTCTTGTAATTTTATCATTGCCTAGAATGAATACATTTATAATAGAGTTTAAAAACTAGCGAAATTTAAAAAAAATTAAGTTATTAATTTTTAAATTCATGGGATAATAAATCCAAAATGTTGCCTACTAAATTGGGGCAGCTTGTTGAAGAAATTCCAGGGGATATGTCAAAATGTAAAACAAACAAAACCCAAAAATGTGTTGTATTGCAAGGCAGCTATAAAAGTATTCCACTTTCAAAATCTAGATTTCCATCTATTTATTTCTGGTGAATACAAACTAAATGGTGTGTATATGGATATAATATTTTAGTTCAATTAATTTCACAAGATAGATTAACTCAAATTATGTGTAATTTGGAAAGAAAAAGTTAGCATTTATTATTCGCTTGAATATAATTTAATTTTGTCAATGAAAATGTTCTCTATATACATTATTACCAATGAAAAAAAAAATAAAGACAGTGATGCATAATTTTGCATTGACTAAGTAATTGTTGCTTTAAAAGTTTGGATATATTTATATGCTTAAAGGAATGTATAGGAATTTAAATACAAATGTAAATTGAAATCAAATCGATGATAGTTATCATTCATGCTTATCAACTCAAAATATTAGGATCAGAAACACAGAACCAGAAGCCATGATGAACTAGTGAGTGACAATGGACATACTTTTTACTCAGATGGTATGATATCTCTCTGTGTGTATATATATATATATATATATATTGTTGAAAGAATAAGAGTTTATGTTTTGTTCATATTCTATTTTGAAATATAGGCTTAAATTATATATATATATAATCCCAGTGCATAATGCTATACTGAAATAAATATATACAAATATTAAGCATTAAATCACCCCACATGGTTAAGAAATCCAGTAACGCCCTATGAGAACTAATGTATAAATGCATTAGGGTTCGTATTTCAAAATAGCGAGCTCAAAACGATACTGCTTTCAACTGTCTGCTATAAGATGATATATATTGAAATACGAACAAACTCAAACAAAGAATCTGAAATTTTAACAAGCAAAAATCTTAACTTTTTGCTACTAACAAATATGTTTTACAATTATCATATAAAGACAAACTAAACATTAGTAATTTTAATCTTTAAATCACTTAACACAAATGTATAGAAAATAATCCCAGTGCACAGAGATCTGTACTGGATTTCTTAACCATGTGGGGTAATTTAATACTTAATATTTGAATATATTTATTTCAGTATAGCGTTTTGCACTGGAATTATTTTCTATACATTTGTGTTAGGTGGTTTAAAGATTAAAATTACTAATGTTTAGTTTGTCTTTATAGGATTATTGTAAAACGTGTTTGTTAGTAGCAAAAAGTTAAGATATTTTTTTGTTAAAATTTCAAGTTCTTTGTTTGAGTTTGTTCGTATATCAATATATATCATGTTATAGCAGACAGTTTAAAGCGATATCGTTTGGAGCCGGCTACTTTGAAATACGAACTCTAATGTATTTATATATTAGTTCACAGAGAGCGGTACTGGATTTCTTAACCATGTGGGGTGATTTAATGCTTAATATATATATATATATATATATTGTCACCTCAACTTTCTCCGCGCACTCTTTTACTTATTCAGCCTCAATAAACTCTCATTTATTTCAAGTAGCTTGTCAATTGAATTTTATACTTTAGTATCAAATATATCGGGGGCGCTAAATTGCAGCTATAAATTGTAATGCCCACCAGAGATCATCATCATTAGTCATATTTAGGACTATAGAAGATACTGGAGAAAATAATTAAATTGTCTCTCAAAAAAAATCACAATAACAATAATATTGATAAAACCATTCAATCTATACGGTCTTAATTTCAAACCTAGCATTATTCAGGCAAATATTTCATGATAAATTTATTATAAAATTCCTAATAATGAGACAACTTTCTTCCACAGCTTTATTATAAATATCTGATCTCCAGTGGTAACTACAGAAAATACTATATACAGTTCTCATTTATATCTGACTAGGAATAACTCAGTAATTAATGCAGAGAACTCATAATCTATGTTCATAATATAAAATTATCATTTAATTCAATATTAGATAAAAATTACCACAAATAAATCCTCCCATTTAATTCTATTACTTTATTTTTTTTCGTTCTCAACATCTATCACTTTCAATAGCCACAATTATATAACACGGAATGTCTGTGTTATGTTCTCTAATCTGAGAATCACTAATCTTATTTCTCTAACATACATATATCTGTCGATCAATTATCAATTCATGATCCCTATTTTAATAATACAATAATTTTATTATAATGTGCTACTTTACTTCCAAACTAGCTCTTAGACTAATAATTGAACTGCTCTTTCTCAATGTCTAGATCTGTCAAGAGGTGCCCATATAAACGATTACACTGTAATGGATATAATTCCATATATGCAAAATAAATTTTTAATACAAGTTCAATAGTGGGAATCACTCTGAAAACCGAGAGCAGGGAAGGGATTTTATGTCTGCTCCCAATATTCACAACATTACAATGAATCAAAAGATTAAATTTATTAAACTGAACTTAACTATTCCCTGTCATCTTTATTCTATTATTTCTAATCTATTTTTAATTAATAACCTTAATAATTTTATTTTGCTAAAGTAAACTATGGAAATAAACCATGAACATCAATCAAAATTTTACTTATGAAATTAAAGTACGGAAATGAATCATAAAATCAGATTATGCAAATTAATTATGACAGTAAATTATGTTAAATTGAATTATATAAAAGTGACTTCTATAAAATGAATTATATTAATCGAATATAGAAATATTCAAGATAAAATTAATACTGTAAATCAATCATGGAAATAAATTATCAATACAAATTTATCTATGTGAATCGAATATGGAAACGATATAATAATGACTACTGCAAATCGATCTTGGAAATAAATTATCAATATAAAATGAATAATTAAATTTAAATATGAACTAATATTCCTTTAACTATAGGTGCCGGATATATAGATTCTGGAGGTATTTGAAACATCAAAATACAAAACACAATATAATCTTATAACAATAGTAAATTTTATTACATTAACAATAATGATGAAATTAAACAAAAACACACCAAATTATAATATTGTTACACACACATATGATTCTGATCTATTCAGGACTATTATTCGAATACATGTTTGAATTAACTGATTTCCTGGATGACTCACTTCTTGTTTTGACCCATTCATTTATTAAATAAATAATTAATAATAATAATAATAATAATAATAATAATAATAATAATAATAATAATAATAATAATAATAATAATAATAATAATAATAATAATAATAATAATAATAATAAATACAAACGCTCACTCATGGAATCAGAATTCCGTATATTTTTAGCTTTAAGAAAACTTATCTTGAAAGAGAAGAAAACCTGTAAATTTTTACCCCCCCCCCCTTTTTTTATTGTAAACATTGTCCATTGAACTATTCCAAAACAGTATATTTGTTTCAATTATTCTAACTAGCAATGTGAAATAATTTTAAATTTCTAAATCATTTTATCAAGCAATAATTTTCACATTTCCAATGAAGAAGGATTATATGTCATAAAATTACCCTACTAATTTTGCAAGCGGGTTTAAATCCAAAACCCACACTTTTACATTCATGCTTGTCAGATCTTTATGTTTTGACTGTATATCTTAATCGGTCAGTATGTCTGCTCAGCTTGACAACCTCAATTTACCATCATTCAAAAAAAATCAATACAGATCGGTTAGTTTATTAATTAAAATCTTTGTCATTCTTCATCATACATTTACATCTGACTGAATCCTTATCCTTTCAGGGCAACTTTATTCTGTCCCATGTAAGAAAACTCTCTTCATATCACACATCACCATGCAGTATTTATAATGTGCACACAGCCTTGGTCTTGATAAGGGAAACAAACAAAAAAAAACAACATCAACTTCAAACTTAAACTATTTGCTTGAGCCAGGAAGAGAGACCTTTTCTTAAGATCCAGGATCATGTAAAGAGCTTCTCTTAGACACCTATTCCCTATATTGACATGCAACATTTTCTACACTTAAATAGTAACTTTATTAATAATTCCCTATCTTAACAAATAAATGGAGTGAAACTTAGTCATCTCTGACTGCCACGGTATATATATATATATTGTGAGACAGCCATTTCCCATCTATTGGGTGGTAGGATAACTTTATGTTAATAATGACAAGCATTCATAGCTTTATATATGCCCATATATACATCGATTACAGCTTAGATAAATAACAAAGACTAACCAAATCCTGAATCAAAACATATATGAATTATTTCAATTTTAAACAGGCAAGCCAACAACATACCCAACATTTATATTAATAACATATCAACAATACTTTAGCATAATTATGGGTTTATGACCACTCCCTCACTCTTCATATTTACTATTAAGCACAAATTAAAATTTTGTTAAGAATAATGAAAAATATTTATATTATTTCTCTCTTTACTTTTAAATTTAAATTTAGGTGAGTATCTATACTTAAATGATATCAAAAAAAAATTTTTTCTCTCTCTTTCCTTCAAACATTTTAAACATAAACAAAATATTAAATTAACCCTTTTTCCACCTCTTACGAGGCCTCTCATCAACAGTTGATGTCACTCTAATTCCGTTATTTTTAATGCTAGGATATTCGTTTGACAGTTATTGATTAGGTTTTTAAAAGTTCTGTAAGATGGTGCCCTCTTCCAAATTATTTTACAAGTAAAAAATAAAAAAAAACACATTTAAAGCTAAACAAAGAAAGAAGCTTGTCGGTGATTGGCTCTCAGCTGACAAAGACATTTTGATTGGCTGGAAAGAACAAAGAAACCATCTGATCAAAGAAAATAAAAAAAAATGCTGAGATTTTCATTTCGAATGTGATTTAAGTATTAAAAAAGTATAATTTGAAAAATTAAAATAATTTTTAAAAAATATACTAAAAAAACAAAATTATTTTTGAAAAATATTGAAGATTTTAGTAAAAATATTTAACATTTAGCAACAAGAAATCTTTACTTTTCCATAACGTAAAATTGAAAAAAAAAGCATTTGCGTCAGCACTTCTTTGTTTAGACATTCGCTTTTAAATTTGCTGAAATTGAATATTTTATAATAAATAAATAGCAATTTATTTTTGAAAGAACTTTCGTTCACTTTCATAACCTGAAAAATTAGTAATATACTTTTTATAAACGTATCTGTGTTGAATTTAATATTATAGGTGAATATGTTTTAACAATAGGTTTTGTCTTCAGTTTGTGAGTTGGCCAATTAAAAGATTTGATTTTTACCTCATACAACCGATAATATAATTAGCGGTTTAAGGGTTAAATAATCTAGTCATTAGAGTGTGACATAGCATATAAACAGAATGAAATATAATAAAAAAATAAAAAAAACAAATGACATATTATATAAATGAAATAAAATAAAGAATAAATATCAACATTACAGATAGTCTCTTTAAATGTCTTTTCCTTCCTCTGTCCATCAATCAATTAATACATTCAGTTCATTTTACTTGAGATAGCTATATACTTGCACATCAGACAGTTATTTTAATTAAATGTGTATAAGATGCACAGACAGTCATTTAAATCAAGATAGATAAAAATGTAGATAGTTATTTTAAATCAAAAGTGTAGCTACAGGAGAATTAATAAATTTTAAAAGAGTTCTATTGGTTACCTTCCATTTGATGAGTTCTTCCTGGATTTGAATTCACTTTGTTTTCCTTTCTTCTTCTTTTCCATTTAAAGGTTCAACTTATAGGCAATAAGCAGTTTCTGATCACCAAGAATAAACTCTTTAAAACATTATACAGAAGATTGCTGCAGTTCTTTAAACAAATTTTAAACAGCCAAATAATTATTATAATCTGAATTGGTCTTTTGATTTGATAAAAGAAATTTGACCATTCTCTCCTTGCAGGAAATTTTACAAGGAGACTGGATAAATTGTGACATTCAGCAGATAATATCTTATCAAAAGTTGACTTCTTCATAATTGATTTGAGAAAAAGAGATATGCACCATTTATGGACGAATTAGAAATTCATATTTTGGTCTACTATAAAACTTAAATGCATTACTAAATTCTGAGAAAGAAAATTTTAAAAACTTGAAAAAAAACTTTAAAGATATCAATTTTAATCAGTTAGCCCAGTTCTCAATCAGCAAAAGTTTCTTCCCTATTTACCTTTTTCTTTCAGTTTTTATAGGATAAAGAGAAAAAAGAAAACATATGTTAAACCTCCCCCCCACCCAGTGGTTTCTCTTCAAGTCTAATCAAAAAAATCCCCACTCAGAACAAACAATGACTCTTAAGTATTACTATTAACAACTTTGTCTGATTTGAAACCAGATCTCTTTAATTAACATATTGGTGAGCAATTTATGAAATTTAGTCAACGAAACTCTAATTAAAAAATCAAGCCTACTAACATTTTTTTTTGTCAAACAAAGGTTACATTCATTGAATCTAAATAATTTCTTATTTAGATTTGCATTTTAAATAATATAGAAAATTATGTCAATTTTTATAAAGGAAAGGAAAAAAAATCAAACTCATATATCTGTACCACACACACACATGTGCAGACCATCAAATAGAAAACTGATTATTCAGATTATATGAACAAAAATATCCATCATAATTTCTTATAATTACAAGCATAAAATCAATTATAATTTCTGACAATCATAAACATAAATATTCACCATAATCTCCTAGAACTTTAAACTTATTCTCTAGAAGGAAACTGTTAACTAAAGCTACTGACAATCGATTAAATCTTAATTCTCATCAACTCTTTAGTAATAGATATTCCATACAAACACAAACTGTCTCTATATATGTTGCTTTTGAGCTATATATCCATTACTTTCTCAAATAAAACTTAACTTTTCTTATAGCAAAAAAAAAAAATTCCACAATTACTTCATTTTATTATATTTGGTTTATAGATGGTAATAAACCAAAAGGCTACAATATATATATAATATACAAACCATTATAAAATTACAAATATCCAGTAACGCGCTCTGTTTAAAGTTTTATATCTCAATAATAGCAAACCGTAAAATGATACCACTTTACGGTTGTATGCTAAATGATGTTAAATATTGAAATACAGACCTACTCAAATGCAGAGCATGAAATTTTAAATAAGCAAACAATATAAATTTTGCTAATAAACTAAAAAGTTTACAAAGTTATTAAAGACAAACTAAACATTAGATTTTAATCTTTAAACTCCTCCCAAACTATAAATGAAAAGAAAGTAGCTCTGTATTTCAATATTTAACATTGTTTAGCATACAACAGTAAAGTGGTATCATTTTATGGTTTGCTATTATTGAGATATAGAACTTTAAATGGAGGGCGTTACTGGATATTTTATTTGTATAATGGTTTGTATATTTTTTATAATTATTTCAGTTAGTGTTAACAATAACGTTCTTTTCATTTATAGTTTGGGAGAAGTTTAAAGATTAAAATCTAATGTTTAGTTTGTCTTTAATAACTTTGTAAACTTGTTAGTTTATTAGAAAAATTTAAGATCGTTTGCTTATTTAAAATTTTATGCTCTGTGTTTGAGTGGGTCTGTATTTCAATATTTAACATCATTTAGCATACAACCTTAAAGTGGTATCATTTTACGGTTTGGTATTATTGAGATATAGAACATTAAACAGAGGGAGTTACAGGATATTTGTAATTGTATAATGGTTTGTATATTTTCTATAATTATTTCAGTTAGTGTTAACAGTAACTTTCCTTTCATTCATAGTTTGGGAGGAGTTTAAAGATTAAAATCTAATGTTTAGTTTGTCTTTAATAACTTTGTAAACTTATTAGTTTATTAGCAAAATTTAAGATCGTTTGCTTATTTAAAATTCCATGCTCTGTGTTTGAGTAGGTCTGTATTTCAATATTTAACATCTTTTAGCATACAACCGTAAAGTGGTATCATTTTACGGTTTGCTATTATTGAGAAATAGAACTTTAAACAGAGGGAGTTACTGGATATTTGTAATTGTATAATGGTTTGTATATTTTCTATAATTATTTCAGCTAGTGTTAACAGTAACTTTCTTTTCATATATATATATATATATATATATATATATATATATATATATATATATATATTGAAGTGGAAAATCTGTAGTACATATTTAACTTCACTGTCTGATGACATTCCATACCTTTAAAGTAGGGTTTGAACCAGTTTATATGTTTATTTGATCATCCAGGAATGTTAAGCACACACATATACACATATAACTTCCACCCTGTTTATTTAAGAAATGGTTATGTGTAACCAGTTGAATTATTATTTTAGCTTAAGTATATTTTATTTTCAAGCTTGTAAATTCCCTTCATTTAGATAATTGTGTATGTGCATATATGTATTACAGATATAAAAATAAATACAATTAATGTAGAGCTAAAGCAATGCCAGAAATTCTAAAAAGTATTATTACAATTTTAAAATGTCATTCTCATTTCAAATCAAACCAAAAATCATATTTTAAAGTTATTTGCAATTTTAAAAATACGTTTAAATAATGCTTTCTGGAACATATTGTTTACATCTTCCAATATTGCTATATTTCAAGTATAGGAGGAGCAGAAGTTATAGGAACGCATGGAAGGAGTTCAAATCACTCTTCTCTCTGTATTTGGGTAGAGAGTGGAAACAAAATGGACTGTGAGTAAAAGGAATTTGCCTCCCTGATTTTAAATTGCCTTTGTTCTGCCTCCCTGCTATGCCATCGCTAGTTGAGAACTGTTATGTCTTACTGTAAAAGAATATTGGAAGATGCCTACCATTATTTTATTAATATTGTGCCTTGCTATACTTCGTATATGTTATTATAAGTAGCCACCATAACTTCTAAAGGTAATCCGTTTTGCCGAAGAATGAACTCTTAATTAACCTCACTTCATTTCTTTCCTAAATCTTAATTGTAATCAGAATGTAATCTTTATTTATTTTATAACTTACTATAAACTTTATTATCATTAAATTTGTGATTTTCTCTCTTAAGTTTTTAAACTCATTCTTTGAAACGCTAAGCACAGAATTATGTACTTTAAATCTATCATTAGCTTTTTAAGGTTCACACTCTAATTATTTTATTTCATGCGGCAACACTTACTTTAAATATATATCTTATTAAATTAGTTTTAGTATGCTAATGTTTTAATCTAGCGAACTTATATTATTTCAATCATCTTTCCGATATTTTGGAATATTTAAATAGTTAACATAAAATTTCTTACTGAATGCTGTTCGCTCGGTTAAATATTTGAAATATATGCTTAAAGGTGAATGGTTTAAAAATTATATTATGGCATAAGATAAACCTTTTGTTGTTGTCACTATCGATATTTAAATGCATTTTATCTTCTTAAAATAAATTTGATTATTAATATATTTTAATAACTATTTATTATTTATACACCATTAAGAGTTAAATTGCTTATAATATATTGTTGTTTAAAATACTTGGACTTGTTAAATAGGAAATAATATTTTCCCTCTTCTAAATTTGACATCCTAAATTTATTAAAGTTATACGTACGATGCTGAGTGGGTTATTATTTTATCATGGCATTACGCATGCTATTATTGCTTTATTTAAGCTTAAATTATTTCATTAGTCATTTAAGACTTAAGCCATATTCACGTTGCTTACTTATGATAGCATTTTAAAGAATTATATTTTGCTTTATCATATTTACTCATCCGAACTCCGGATTTTCTTCACGTAACTCGTATAGGAATGAGGTTTGGTATAACCGATCTCAAGATAAACATTAGAGTATTAAGGCTCTGCATGTGAAACGTCAGAGGGTGTACCATGGAATCCTTACCACTCATATTTTCGAATATTGCCTTGTGATAAATACAAACGGAATCATATATGTGATAAAGCCTTCCAATCCAAAGACAGACATCTTCTCCATTTTAAACGCTGTCATTATAGTTAGCACTGCGAGTTCTTTTATATGTAGTTCTCATTTTATCTATAAGACGTGGTGCAGTGATGTTTGTAAACCACTCATTTAATAATTAGTCAAATATTTTAGAATTATCACAGTAAAACTTATTAGGTTAACCCATTCCTCATTTGTACAGGCCCAAATATGCTCATAAATGATAAATTATTAACTATCATATCAATAGTAAACCTCTCTTTAGAGATGAATTTGTAAATGTCCTTATCATTACTTAAAGTAATGATCACCACATTGATAACATTAATTTATTATTATACTATAATTCATTAACATACTAAATCAGTTGCTTATATGCAAAGTAATAACCACATTAAATCTGTGCTATGTTTTCTAATGTAAATTAAATTGTTTATATTTATTAAATTATTATGTTTTAATAATTACTCATGCATTGTGTCTTACTGACTCTCACTCATTGAATTCCATTAAATATTTGTAATAGTGTTAGTAATATTTAGAGGTTATAACTGATTACTTCAAATAGATATTTATCTCTGGATTGTTCTGTTCTTGCTCATTCTGGATGGATACTATTTTAAAATTCATGTTTCTTTTGCAATGTTAGCTGTGTGCAATTCATTTAAAATTTATAAGTTGTCCCTTCACATAAGATATTTGATTGAGCCAAGATTTGATATTATTTATTTACATTAATTACCCTATATATCTCATGTTTCTCTGCTGTGTCTCTGGGACCAGAATGAATAAAATTTCATGTTATCATCAGAATTGTTGTTTATAATGTTACAGTTTTAGAGAAAAGCAAATAGGGCAGAATTCATGATTGCTCCTGACCTGTGTATCTCGGGCATGAGTAGATTTAGGGTACTTTCGCTTAGATTCTAAACTTTGTTAAATGAACATACAATTCTGACCGGTACTATATATATATATATATATATATATATATATTGGATTTACATTTAAACTCTTATCTGATGATATAGGTTAATATGACACAATATATATATATATATATATATATATATATATATATATATATATATATATATATATATATATATATTCAAAATTAAATTTCCAAATTGCCCAGAATTTTAAATAAAGTAGTAAGACATGCAATTAAATTTATGAAGAAAGGAAAGTCTCCAGGTAATGATGGAATTATAACTGATTATTAAAAGAAGCAGGTGAAGAAATATATATTTTTTTTAGCAAAGTTATATACCAAATGTCTATATGATAAAGATGTATCATATGATTGGAAGAATGCAATATTAATATTAATATTTGAAAATGGTGATAAAAAGATACTAGAAATTACAGACCTATCAGCCTTTTTATCAGTTTTATACCAATTTTTTATAAAGATAATTACAATTTGTCTACCGCGAACATTGACTTTCTACCATCCACGAGAACAAGCTGGATTTAAAATGGTTTTAGTCCAGTATATCATCTCCAGGTATTGAGAGAACTTATAGAAAGGATAAATGAATAAGAGAGGTCATTCTGTTTTGGATTTGTAGATTATGAAAAAGCATTTGATTCTATAAACATTTCTTTAGTGATTAAAGCATTGAATCATCAAAGTACAGATCCAGACTATTGTCATATTTTAATAAGTATTTATAAAAATATAACAGCAACAATTAGATTACATAATGATACTAGGAAAGTCAACATTGAGAAAGGTGTAAGACCAGGTGATTCCATATCTCCAAAGCTTTTTGCAGCAGTGCTTCAATAAGCATTTTGTGGATTAAAATAGGAAGCTAAAGAAGTAAAAGTAAAGGGGAGTATCTAAGTCATTTAGATTTTTCAGATGTTGTAATTGTTTTTGCAAATAATGCTTTAGACCTGTAAGAAATGTTGCAGGAGTTATCAAATAAAAGTAAGACTAATGATAAGTGTTAAAAAGACTAAAGTAATGTTCAATGGATTTTTTCAAAATATGAAAATAAAGATTGATAATAATGACTTAGGAGAAGTTAACAGTTACAAATACCTTGGTCAGATTATTAATACAGATGGAAACATAATGGATGAAATTAATAATAGAATTAAACATGGTTGGAGTGCTTTTTTAGAAATAATTTGATACTAAAAGAAAATATGCTTAAGTGTTTGAAACAAAGTTTTTAATAAGTGTGTTTTACCAGTTCTTATTTATGGATCTGAGATTTGGACACCTAATAGAAGAGCAATACAGAGACTTCAGACCACTCAAAGAAATATGAAGTGATACATGTTAGAAGTAACAAGAAGAGATCGATAACGCAATATATGGGTAAGAGAACAAAACAGGTATTACTGACCTTATTGAAAAAATTAAAAGTTTGGGCTTGGACTGGACATATTGCTAGATGAGATGATAATAGATGGGTAATTGAGATCTTAAACTGGATTCCAAGAGATTGTAAAAAACCTGAAAAAAAAGTCCGCTTGTGAAATAAGAAGTAAGAAAGTGTGCAGGGATGATGGAAAGAAGAGAAGCTAAAAATCGGAGAAGATGGACTGAACTTGAAGAGATCTTCATCTTGCAGTGGATTGATAATGGTTGATGATGATCATGATATATATACACACCATAATTCTTTATGTCTACATAAGATCTAAAGCAGATCATAAAATTATAAACTCTTTACTGTCTTATTAACATCTGACTGTGTTTTCTTCTAAGAAAATACATAAAAAATTTATATATATTAAAATATTTTTAACAAACACATCTATTAAAATTATTAAAGTACAATCCTGATTTACTGGAGAAAGATTATTTTATAAAATAACAAAAGTTGTGTGACTGTTTCCAAAATAAGTATATGTTTACTTTAATACTTTTTTGCTATACAGTATCTAGAGCTGTATAAAGAAGAGAATTTCTTTTAAGTGTAGAAAGCCTTAATTGTATTTTTTCTAATAAAATAATAAACATAAATTTCTATGTATTAAAATATTTTTAATAATTATATTATTCAATCTATCTTTATGTAGAAAAAGTTAATGAATCTTGCAAAAAATATACAAACGGATATTGAAAACAGAGAGTACATGCTGGTTTACTTGGCTTATTGTAATTTTTAATATTATCTTTAGCAAATTATAATTTGGTTAATAATTCAATAACTTATTTAATTGCAGTTGGAAATTTCATTATATATCTAGCCAAATCGTCCCCAATGAAACAATTAATATTGAATATATGTAGATAATCATGAGATGATATCCCTATTCAACATTACAAAAATTGTATTAATAAAATGTTCTTTAATAATAGATTAATATCATCATATGAAAATTTGCTGAAATGAAAATATTTTGATATTTTTCCTACTTATGTTTTTGTAAATTAAAGCAATAAACTATTTATGTTACATTTAAGAATAAAATGTCAGAATAATAATCCTATGTGGAATTAATTCAGTTGAATTATAAATTTCCCCTGATTTGTTCAATGCTGCAATATAAATATATAATATGTGATGCATCTGAATAGTTGAGTTTATATTCTGGTAAAACTCTATCAATTTATTTAGATTCATTTCCATTGTGTATATAAAATCTAGTCAAAGTAAAAATTTCTATTTAATTTAATTATTGATTAATAACATAGTTAATTATTTTTTATGAACAGTTATGAGAAAAGATCAAATGATTTTGTCATAATTTATCTTTTAATTACCTATACAGGTAATCCTAAAATTATCATGGAATATATAGTATTGGTAATATTTTTAACATAAAACTTAAAAATTTGCTTTATTAAAAATTCTGACAAATAAAGAAAAAAGTTATTTCTTTTTATGTAAATGCTTTCATGATCTTGGCTTTATTATAATAATTTCAAATACTTACAAATGGTTTTTTAATTTATGTAAATGAAATGGTAAAACATTCTTGTGCCACTTAATTAACTTACAATGTAAACAAAAACAATGGTCATTATAATTTTTCTAATATCATCAAACATCTCAGGTAACTTTTTTCTATCACTGAAGTATGTTTTAAGTTGTAATAAAATTAATATAATTTCACTGTACATTTTTATAAAAAAATTGTATACAGTTTTACAGCTCAGTTACAATTTTTTGTCATTTGTTGTAAATATAAATAAAATGATATTCCAACAATTTGTTATTTAAAACTGTTATTTTCAAAATAATGTTTTAAATATTATCTTTAATGTTTTACAATATATAAATTAATTTGGATACACTTTTATAAATATAATTTTAAAAATTCATTAAATACATTAAAATTATTAATAAGCATTATTGAAGTGAGTTACCATTTTTGTATTAATTTGATTAAACTATTAATTTATGATTATTATCAAAATTAATCTTTAAAACATATTACCTTGACATTCTAAGTAAAAAACTTACATGTATTTTAACGTTGGAATTAATATTTCCATTTAAGAGCTGATTGTTTTGTCTGGAAGTCAAGAAATTATCTTAGAAAGTTAACACTTGAGATATTTAGCTAATTTTTTTTTTCAATACATTAAAATTAATATTTTTTTATAATATTTTAATTTTAAAAAAAATTGAAGATGTCAGGATAATTGAAAAAAAATAGGAATTTCAAAGTAGGATATAATAATGATGAGCACACATTGTATTTGTAGTGGTCTCAAACTTTGCAATATTATTTTGAAAAAAGATTACAAATGACTATAAACTTGATTTTTTTGGCCAGTTTATGATTATGTTTGCATAATAATTGAATCATAATTATTAGGAATCAGGAATATATATTATTGCAGAAGTGTTTTATTTTTAAATATAAAAATTTATACTTTTCAGAGTAACAATGCTATGGAAATTATGGTAGCATGTAAATTATGATCTCTGAACATTCAGTCACTAAGACAGTCTGTTAGAAAATACTGCATATCCTAAAAATACTAAAAATGTAAACTTTTAAGGAATAAGTTGATAGATTTACAGGATATTAATAATTATTCATTCAGACTTTAAAAAAAAAAAAAAAAAAACATTGAACAAAGATTTTGTTCATTTTGCAAATTGATTCTGCTTTTCCCAGCAGTTGAATGGTGAAATGCTGCTGTGTTCTAATTAAAATATATTTTTTAAAACAATTCCAAAAATCAAATGTGATTTTTAAATTTATCAAATGAGGTCATGTTTATTACATTCTGATAATTAATAATGGTTTATTATTAAAATGAAAGTTAAAAGCTTATAATAAGTGAGAACAAAAACAACTGTCATTGTATAAGAGGATCAAGAAAGAAAGACATTTTATCACTTAAAATAAGTTGTTTTAAATTGATTTAGAGTCAATCATTAAAAAACAGGTATTCTATATATATATATAAATGTTTTTGGGTCAAACTGTGTGTTATTTTGCTTACTTCCAACGTTTTGCTGAAACAGCATCTCATTTACATCATGTAATCATAAAAAAAAATGAATATACTAATATTAATGTGTATGGGGAAGGAATGCTTTAACGTTTATTTTCGAAAGATCTTAAATCTTGATAAGGTGGATGCTATTTTGTTGAAATGATGGAAGTAAGCAAAAATAACATACAGTTTGACCTCCAAACTACTTTATTTACATCATATAATTGCGAAAATATTAAATATAATATAAGTATAAAAATATACATTGCATTTGTAAATCTTATAATGAAAAATATTATTTGTAATATATACAAAATATTTATTTATGAATAAAATAAAAGTATTAAATAATTGAAAGGGATTTGAATCCAGACTTTCAAGCTCTTTACAGTGACTAGCCTGGTTTGAAATTCGCTTTAATTACATCTAAGATAAGTATATACATTATACTTATATTTCAATATTAAATATTAAATAAACGGTTACATATTATAGAAGTGCTTGTGTTGCAATATCTATTCATGAAATATAATAAATTCGCAAAGTCAAAAAAGCTTTGAAATCAGGAATTTCCAAATTAATTAGTTTTTACTTTATGAAAAAAAAAAAAAAATGTTAAAACTTTCTTTTACAAAAGAAAAAAAAAACATTTGAATTTACATTCTAAAAGAAATATATTTTATTAAAAAGTATTTTAGACAAGTTAAAAAAATAATCCAATTTCAACTTACTATTATGTATTAAATCTATTTTTATGGCAAATGTAATTAATCATATCATAAGTGAAAACACATTTAAAAGATTTTTTGTTAAAAGAAAAGAAAATAACTTTTTTTTTTTACTTTAAAGGCTTTAGTTTTAAAATAAATATCGATGATTATATATGCACTGTAATGAAAATATAATGGTGTTACTAGTGCGTAATAGATTAATAAACCACGGAATTAAAATATTTGTTTCAATGAATGTAATTTCTCTACCATTGCATATAAATAAAGAATTTTTATAAATCTGTGCTTATAATTATATTAAATTATGTATATCATGCAGCCACAATAAAAATAATGTTAAAATATGTCTTTATAAAACAACTTTTTTTTTCTTTAAATCATACATCCCATATAATAATATACATTGCAGAACATGAAATACATTTCTATATAAAAATGTATTATAATAATCCTAAAATTCTTTTTCTTTTTTTTTTAAATTTGACAGAACATTACATAACATGTTAACAAAATAAGAAATAAATAAAATTAATAACAATAATAAAAATAATTAAGCATCTGACTTTGATGTAGAACTTCATTCTTTATTTGTTTATTCTTTGACAGATAAAATTCAAAATATGCATTTGTAATTAGGAATAGTTATCTTCTACTATCAGAAAAAAATAAAACAAACAATATTACATAAATGATTCAGCATAATTAGTAATTATTATTTATTTTTTAACTCACTGACTCATGTTAGATAATTAAATTATATGTATGGCCATATTATTTGTACATTATGTTAAGAACACATTTTCTACTCGTTTGAAGATGCACTTTCTTTTTAATGTATATACAATATAATGAAGATTTGGATCATAATGGGTATTAGTTTTCTGCATAGAGAAATTATTCCATCCAATACACAGATAATCCTGCAAAATATCTCAATTCCTCAAAAAGTTCTTCATTCAATTAAACAGAAAATAACCTTCACTGAATTTGGTTGCTAGACAAAAATGTATTTAGTAATCTGTATTACAACAATATTTAAAATAAAACTACACTTAAATATATACATGTAAGAGCATTATTGTACATATTTTTGTAATTCTAGAATAAATTTTAATGGTCTAAGTGATGACATCTCCATATCAAAATAAAAACAAAAAATATTTTTTACCAAGGGGCTTATACAGATAGTTGAGACTAAGCTTAATGTTGTTCTCATATATCTTAAATCTTTGATAATATCAAACGTATGTATCAACACTCATATCTTTTGGAAGAATAGCTTTTTAATTTTATACAAGTGACATACCTATTTATATTATATGGTATTAAAATTCATTTTATTCAAACAAGAAATTTGCCCAATCTCATCATTTAATTCTAATAACTACCTTCTATTCATTTACATGGTCTTATTTTATATATATATATATAATAAATAAAATATCCGTTAATTAAAAACAATATTGTAATTATAATTGAAATAATATTTTTAATGGTTTATAAACAATTACAAACAATCTTAAAATCTGCAGAAGTACTTTCGGTTACTTTCTAACCTGCCTCAACTGCCATTAAATTCAAAAACCAAAAGCGGAAGCAAACATCATCAATTCAAATTCCACGAATCTCGTATTTTAATGTTAGAAGCTTGTCGATTTATTAAATGCATTTTATTCCTGTTTATAAAAATTGCCTCTTTAATTTTTCTTTTACTATGGTTTCTCTCTTCATGAAGAATTTTCACATTTTCAAAATTAAATTTAAATTTATATTTACATGTTTTTTCATGATCAAAGAAAACTGAAGAAGATATTAAATCACCATTATTTTTATTTTTTACACGCTTATATAATAATTCATGTTCCTTCAATCTTTTCTCAATACTGCACCTAGATTCACCTATATATGATAGCATACAATCACAAAAAATTTGATATATGACATTACTTTTTTGCTTGACAGGTATGACATCCTTAGAATTATTGACTAATTTATTAATATTGTTTGGAATGTAGAATGAAACATTAAACACATTCTTATATAAATCCTTAAAAAATTTTACTTGTGGATTTGAAATAAATGGAATAGATATCCATTTTTTATTATTAATCTTCATTTCTTTTAAATTATCATAATTTTTTTTTAAATTGACATAAAGTATTGTTTATTTGTTCCATTTTATAACTGACATCAATCAATTCCTTGGCAAATATCTCAATATTTTTTAGTTTATCACTTTGGTAATGACATAATTTTTCATTCCGAAACAAAAAAGATTTAAAACTTGCCATCTTATGCATCATTGGTACTTTTGATTTACAATTTATATATCCTCTTTTTTGCAGTGGCTTAATTATTAGTTTATAATTTAATATACTGTTATCTCTTGTGATCATTAAATCTAAATAGTTAATCTTATTGTTCTGTTCTATTTCAATAGTCCATTTTAAAAATGATGGTGATTTAATATCTTCTTCAGTTTTTTTTGATCATGAAAAAACATGTAAATATAAATTTAAATTTAATTTTGAAAATGTGAAAATTCTTCATGAAGAGAGAAACCATAGTAAAAGAAAAATTATAGAGGCAATTTTTATAAACAGGAATAAAACACATTTAATAAATCGACAAGCTTCTAACATTAAAATACGAGATTCATGGAATTTGAATTGATGATGTTTGCTTCCGCTTTTGGTTTTTGAATTTAATGGCAGTTGAGGCAGGCTAGAGAGTAACTGAAAGTACTTCTGTGGATTTTAAGATTGTTTGTAATTGTTTATAAACCATTAAAAATATTATTTCAATTATATATATATATATATATATATATATATATATATTAGTAAATATCAGACACATGTCACATAACCTATATAGCTGCATTACCAATATGTAATATATAAAGAGCCTGCTAATAGCTCTAAACAAGCTTATTTATTTTATTTTTTATTTTTTATAAAATAGATAAAGGCTTTAGGTATTTTCTCTTGTAGCATTTATCAGAAAAAATAAAATAAATGATCTTCTTTAGAGCTATTAGCAGGCTCTTTATATATATGAAAAACAAAAACAAGTTATAATCACGTTAACATGCTGTTGCTTGTATTTATGATCAATAGATGGTGTTTCACCAAAACACTGACCAAGCATATGCTTGTTTACATAAACAACAAAAGAGTCAGAATTCACTATCTTTTTCATTTTGACTCCCTCAGATCAGTTGATTTCAAGCTAATTTGCTATCATCAGTGAAGGATAGAGCTAGAAACTATATCTAAACACTGACTCCAAGTGTTTATGCAAAAAGTTTCTATCAGTTTGCAAGCATGAATTTTTCAGATCGGTAAAGTCTTCAAACTCAGCCTAACAAGCCAGATAGCTATATGAGTCTGATCTCAGTTCAGTTTCACCACATAGTCAAAGCCTCTGCAATATATATATCATTGCAAAAACTTTTAAAGGTATATTTATGAAAAACAAAAACAAGTTATAATCACGTTAACTTGTTGTCGCTTGTATTTATGATCAATAGATGGCATTTTACAAACTGATATTTTAGATGAACTAGTACCCACCATTATCAAAGTTGTAATGCAAAATAATACAAAATTTGTCCCAAAAAATAATAATTTACCTATATCTTATAACAATGAAAACATTGTATATATATATATATATATATATATTACAATTGTACTGTAACTACAAATGTCACTAAGTCTCTTAATATTTATATATGATCTTGCTTCATTACTTTGCACAAACATTAATCTTCCAACAATTACAATATGTTATTAACTAAAAATATTATGACATCTATCATGTTTTTCTTTTTTTTAAAACTAAAACTATGTTAAATATTATAAATTATAATAAGTAAGGTTTATCAAATTTTTTATTTAATATATATATATATATATATATGTCCAAAAGATGGCGCTATACCAAAACCGCCGAACAAGTGTAAGATTTGTTTTACATAAACGAAAAAAGAGTCAGAAATTAACTACCTCTTTCATTTGCTCACCCCCAGATCAGCTGATTTCAAGCTGTTTTGCTCTCCTCAGTGGGGGATAGAGTATAGAAATTAGATCTAAAACACTGACTCTCAAGTGTTTATGCAAAACGTTTCTATCAGATTGCAAGCGTGAATTTTTCAGACCGGTAAAGTCTTCAAACTCAGCCTAGCAAGCCAGATATTTATATGGGTCTGATCTCAGTTCAGAATCACCATATAATCAAAGTCTCTGCAATATATATCATTGCAAGAAAACTTTAAAGGTACATTTATGAAAAACACACAGTTCCACAGGTATAATAACAACAATAGTAAGATTTGTTTACATAAACCAAAAGAGTCAGAAATTACCCACTCTCTTACCACCCCACTAAAAGCTGGTCCTCCTCAGTGGGGGATAGAGTCAGATTAAAACTGACCTTCAAACGTTTCTATCAGATTAAAATTTTTAAAGCCAGATATTTATATGGGTCTGATCTCAGTTCAGAATCACCATATAATCAAAGTCTCTTTTGGACATAAATAACAAGTGATAGCAGGTTACGTGATTAACTTGTTTTTGTTTTTCATAAATGTACCTTTAAAGTTTTCTTGCAATGATATATATTGCAGAGACTTTGATTATATGGTGATTCTGAACTGAGATCAGACCCATATAAATATCTGGCTTGCTAGGCTGAGTTTGAAGACTTTACCGGTCTGAAAAATTCATGCTTGCAATCTGATAGAAACGTTTTGCATAAACACTTGAGAGTCAGTGTTTTAGATCTAGTTTCTATACTCTATCCCCCACTGAGGAGAGCAAACCAGCTTGAAATCAGCTGATCTGGGGGTGAGCAAATGAAAGAGGTAGTTAATTTCTGACTCTTTTTTCGTTTATGTAAAACAAATCTTACACTTGTTCGGCGGTTTTGGTATAGCGCCATCTTTTGGACATAAATAACAAGTGATAGCAGGTTACGTGATTAACTTGTTTTTGTTTTTCATATATATATATTCATTACATTATCCTTTTTTTCATTTATGCAAAATATATATAAAAAATGTCTTTTAATAATATTTGTAAATTTATAAGCTATATTTGCATTTACCACCTACATATATCATTACTTATGTAATCATGTAAATAATTTTTTTTGTTTAAATTCATTAATATTAACTATGAATGAAATATATGAACTCCCAAATAATCATAAACGTAAATAATTTCCATGTTTATAAAAATAGACTTCTGATTGATTAAAAAAATACTTTCTAGCAAAAGCATTGTAGACGATATTCCTGATATATGAAGGAGGACAAAGTTAAAGAGGTATATTTTTAACTTTAATTAAAATTGTATTGTAATTTACTCAGGAAGACTATCCAATTGTAATGGAGTGGAAATTTCAAAACATTATATGTGTGTGTAATTTAATATTAGATTTCTAAAATCACTGAGTATTAGAATATTAAACAAATATATAGCATATTTCTTCATTAATTGTTCCCATTAATTTATTATCACATTCGTTAGTTGTATGAATTCATTACTGACATAATTAAATTAAATGAATTATTCATTCCTACATTTTGCATTTATACTTACATTTGCACACACATCCCCCCATGCACTTATTTGTATTAATTGTTAAAAAGCAAAATAAAATATTAAGCATTAAATAGTTAATGTGTTAATAATATAGATATACAAAAATTATAATAATTGTTGAGAATCTTGAATAAATAAATTTATTATTACAAAAACATAAATTATTTTATTTCTTTTAACTGAAGACAGTGATTCACTGTAATTTTGGATTAAACCATGTGTTATTTTGGCTTAATTTCCAACATTTTGATTAAATAGTATCTACCTTTGTCAAGGTTCACTTTTGTAAGAAAAAGCATTATATCTCAAATAGTAATGAGATTGAGCTTGAAGTAGTTGAACATTGAGAATATACAAATTAAAAAAATGTTTATTTTCCTCGGTTTCATCATTAATTGTTTTCAAGTTTATATTAGAAGAAAGAGATACAATAAATGATCTCCATAAGGCTAAAATACACTGTCCGTTAGCAGCTCTAGTTAACTATTTTGTAGTTTCAATATTTCACTTAACTCTCTCATGGTTTTCAATTCATACTTTTCCGTATTAGCAAGTATCTTTGCATTATCAAAATCAAGTATGTGACCAATTTCTAAAAAACAGATGAAGGAAAAGCTGATGTATTTATCTTCTGATTAAAGGCATTTTACATTCATCAATTCATCTATTAGACTGACATGCATAAACTTTTTGATCAATGTAAACATGAAATTTCATAATCCCTCTCTTGTATTCCAAAATATCCAACCTTTAGGTTTATAGAAAAAAATCACCAATTTTATTGTGAGTGAAATCTTCTACTGATTTTATCTGTATCTTCTTTAATATAAGATAAATCCACTCTATAACTAGTTGGTTCATCAATTTTATCCTCTTTTTTCTTTTTCCTATATATGCTATGTAACACATTATACATTATGTTTTATTGTAACCATTGGAAAAATATATATTTTGTTAGTTCTATTTCTTGAGTAAGATGATCTTTTTCTGACAAACTATAATCGCTCATTAAGATTTTTTTTTTTGTTGCAAAAAATTTTTGAGCAGGATGTGATGACAATTAAAATTAAGATATCTGTTTGTATGAATGGATTTCCTGTAAACTAATAAAAGATTCATCATATTTTCTTGCAATGAAAGTATCTAGAAAAGAAAGTGATTTGTTATTTTAAACTTTCATAGTAAACTTAATATTGAATTCCAATCATTAAGAAAATGTGAAGAAATTTCAAAACATCAATACTATGAGGTTATACAATAATTGTATCATCCACTTATCTGAGTGAAATAAAAGATTTCTTGGTAGCTGCATTAAATACTTAACTTTCAAAATTATTCATGAAAAGAACATGTGAGAGTGGAGATCTCAGATAAAGTCCTTTAATTAGTATATACTTTTGAAAATCATGAATAAAAAATGTATTTTCAAGGCAATGTTTTGCTAATGGAATAATAAAATCAGGCAAATTATTGTATTGAACTATTATACATAAAGCTTCTTCAACAGGAATCTAAACTAACAAATAAATCACTTTTAATTAGTTTTAAGTTTTAATTACAGAAATAAAATGATTTGAGTTCTTAATTCTGGATGGAATGTTATCTGTTAATTGTTGAAAGCATTGGGCTAAATATCTAGCCAATGCACATGTGGGAGAAGCTATAACATCCACAATTGGCTGCAATGGTACCTCAGGTTTATACATTTTAGAAATCATAAAATAATGAAGAGTGGTCTTTTAGAGAAAATGTAATTTTCATATCTTCATCTATACTGGAATATAGGCAATCTAATATACAAATAAAAACCAAAAAAATTGAAAATATATATTTATGATGCAAAAAGATATTAAAAGTGGATAGAAAAATGATCATCATTTTGTGTGAAAAGTGGGATAATAAAAATAATTGAACAATTTACATGAGAATTAGAGGATGCAAGTGTTGAACTTTTATACATATAAAGACATATTCTTCAATATCTAAAATGGTTTGTAACAAAATTATGTGATTGTAGAAAGTTTGACTCCATAAATTAATATTTCATATAGTAGTACTTATGAATAATAAACAAATAATAAAGTCATTAAATTAAAGATCATAACTTTGGTTAAGTGAAGTTAAGTGAGGGTGTTGGTTCAGCATCACATGAACAATATGTGGTTTCATTTGTCTCTTTCAGATGTCTCAATTCAGGTGTTTTAGTAATGTGTGGTATAGTAGAAGTTTTACAAAAATTATGAAGTTAAATTCCATGTGTTTGTATTTAAGTAGTCTTAAAGTGAAAATGTTTCAAGATTCAAGTCAAAATAACTGTTTGATTTTCTGTATTTATGGATATTTCTTATATGGTGCATGAAGAATGCATTGATAAAATTGTAAAAATTTAAAAGTAAACCAATAACTTAAATACTTGAATTACATCATTTGTAACATTTTTATTTATTTAATATATAAATATTAATACTTAAATGAAAGTATAGTATATATACTTCAGCTAAATGTAATTAGAGGGGTGAAATCAGACACTCATGTCCCCTTCAGTCCTGCACTCCATCTTATACAACTGACAACCATGACCACATACTTGTGCAATAAATAAACAATCTCCAATATACATATTACATGCTAAATCAGCACAAACCAGTAGGTCTGGATCATCATCTTCCACATATATATATATGATCAACAGATGGCGTTTTTACCAAAAACACGATCAAGCGTTTGTTTACAAAAACGATCAAAGAGTCAGAATTAACTATCTCCTTTGTTTTAGCCCACTTTCAGATCAGCTGATTTCAAGCTATTTTGCTGTCATCAGTGAAAGACAGAGCCAAGAAACTAGATCTAAAAACTGACTCCAAGTGTTTATGCACAGAGTTTCTATCAGTTTGCAAGCATGAAAATTTTCAGACCGATAAAGTCTTCAAATTCAGCCAAACAAGCTAGATAGCTACATGGGTCTGATCTCAGTTCAGCTTTTCCACATAGTCAAAGCCTCTGCAATCTATATCATTGCAGAAACCTTTAAAGGTAGATTTATGAAAAACAAAAACAAGATTGCAGAGGCTTTGACTATGTGGAGAAGCTGAACTGAGATCAGACCCATGTAGCTATCTAGCTTGTTTGGCTGAATTTGAAGACTTTATCGGTCTGAAAAATTTCATGCTTGCAAACTGATAGAAACTCTGTGCATAAACACTTGGAGTCAGTTTTTAGATCTAGTTTCTTGGCTCTGTCTTTCATTGATGACAGTAAAATAGCTTGAAATCAGCTGATCTGAAAGTGGGCTAAACAAAGGAGATAGTTAATTCTGACTCTTTGATCGTTTATGTAAACAAACGCTTGATCGTGTTTTTGGTAAAAATGCCATCTGTTGATCATAAATACAAGCGTCAGCAAGTTTTAACGTGATTAAAACTTGTTTTTGTTTTTCATATATATATATATATATATAATCAGTGCTCACTTTATATTAAGATAGTGAATCTTCAAATTTTAATGGACATGCTTCATTCTTTTTCACACTGCAACTCTTCAGTGATTTATATAATTGAAAGCCTGATGATGGCATGGGCAATATTGTTTGCAAATTTTGTTGTCATACCCATGTTCAACATAAACCACTCTGAAACCTCAATTGTAGAACCTTAAAAGTATTTAAATGCACAGAAGAGAGATGGGAAGAAAAGAGATTGAATCTGTAATATTTAAATACTAGTGTATATACGTAGACTAAATGTAAATATAGATTCTAAATATGAGATGTCAGAATGATATATGGACAACATGGGTTTGACAACAAAATTGGCTCACCAGAGCTTTGAGCACACCACCATCAGATTTTTAATGATATGGATGACTGAAGAGTGGGAGAGTGAAGAATATTTAAACCTGTCCATTAAAAGTTCAAAATTTGCTATCTTAATATAAACCAGGTACTGATTATATATGTGTGTGAGAGAGATTGATGACAGACAGATGAGTGGCTGGTTCTGCATGAAATATGCATATTGGAGATCAAGTATCATTTTCCCCATGTATGTGGTCATGTGTATAGGTTACATAAGATGGAATGAATGACTGAAGAGAACTTGAAGGTCTGAGTTCAAATCACCTCTTATTATATAAATATTAATAAAGTCAAATTTTTCTGAATAAAATTATATTAATGCCAATATATATATATATGAAAGTTTTCATTTACGCTTGACTTGTTCTAAAATTGAAGAGGCTACTGACATTTCTCTTAGGAAACATGCTCTGTTTTTATATTTTTTCTTTACAAAATAATTGATCAGATTAGTCTTTTATTTATTAAATACGTAACATTTTATGCTACGTTTGTTACGCTGTTGATCAAAGAGTTTTAAATTTTCTTCTTTTTTGTAGTTTACTTTTTAAACTGTAATATTAATATACATAAAAGTGAAATGAAAGAAATAATATAGATACAATTTTATTGAAATACATTAGCATTTATTGGTTTCTAAACCAAATGTTTCAAAAAATAAAAAAGGCTATATTTAGTTGCATGTTATCGTTATTCTGTGAGTTGTACAATGGACTATTGATTAAAATCACCCCACCCTCATAAAATATGACATTATTTCTAAATATTAAAAAAATAACTAGAAAAAAATATTTTAAAACATAAAAAAAACAACTAATTCTATTTAGTATGACTGTTGTGCTGCTGTGTCAAATGAAAAATACCTGATGTTTGATACACTGTACTAATGATTAATTTTATAATTATGTTTTCAAACTGAGAAACATTAAATAAAGACATTTATCATGGCTATAATATTGTTTTTAATGTGGGATATGTAAACTTGAGCATTTTCAGCATGTTTATATTGCATACATATTATCACAAATAACTCAATGCATTAAGAAAAGGATATCTGGATAGATTTAGTTTGAGATTAAAATAATGATGGAAACGTCTGATGAATGTTTTATATATCTTCACTGATTTTTTTAGCAGAAAGAGCTATTGAATAATCTTTAGTCTGATGTGGGTAATGTTTAAGTTATTTTATTATATAATTTGATAATGAATAATATTGTCAGCCAAAAAAATTATTAAAACAGATCAATGTTCAATAATATGTAATGTTGTACTTTATCAATTGTATTATAATACCAAAACATATAACATCCCAGAACACACAATAATTATAATTCTGTTTGTCTATTGATTTAAATAAATTATGCATAATTCATATTTGATTTGGTGAGAAAAGTGTTGAAATGGAAGCAGTTATATATTTAAATTATATATATAAAATTAAGAGCATGCCAATTAGCTCTAAACAAGATATATTTATGATAAATGCTACTACAAGAGAAGGCATTCAAATCATATTTATCTTGGATTGTCCCCATCCCCAGACCGCTTTCGACCTATGGGTCTCTTCAGTGAGTAGTTGGGACATTATATTCAAAAAACCAACTCAAGTAAAGCATTTATCTAAATGTTAATTGTTAGAAGAAGATCTGAAACTTTTAGACATCTAAATGTCTTTAAAAGTCAGCTGTCCAACTAAAAAAATCATATCGGCCTGAACTTCATTCAGATACTCCATATATTAGTAGGCTTAGCCATTTAATTTAGCCAAAGCCCCAACAGCAAAATAATAATAGTAATAATAAAAAGTCAGATGTCACATGACTTATATATAGCTTGCACTTACAAATATGTAAAATTAAGAGCATGCCAATTAGCTCTAAACAAGCTTTTTTATATTTATGATAAATGATACTACAAGAGAAGGCATTCAAATCATTTTTATCTTGGATTGTCCCCATCCCCAGACCGGTTTCGACCTATGGGTCTCTTCAGTGAGTAGTTGGGACATTAGATTCAAAAACCAACTCAAGTAAAGCATTTATCTAAAAGTTAATTGTTAGAAAAAGATCTGAAACTTTTAGACATGTAAATGTCTTTAAAAGTCAGCTCTCCAACTGAAAAAATAATATGGGCCTGAACTTCATTCAGATACTCCATATATTAGTAGGCTTAGCATTTAATTTAGCCAAAGCCCCAACAGCAAAATAATAATAGTAATAATAAAAAGTCAGATGTCAATTAACTTTTAGATAAATGCTTTACTTGAGTTGGTTTTTTGAATCTAATGTCCCAACTCCTCACTGAAGAGACCCATAGGTCAAAACCGGTCTGGGGATGGGGACAATCCAAGGTAAAAATGATTTGAATGCCTTCTCTTGTAGTAGCATTTATCATAAATATAAAAAAAGCTTGTTTAGATCTAATTGGCATGCTCTTAATTTTACATATTTGTAAGTGCAAGCTATATATAAGTCATGTGACATCTGACTTTTTATTATTAATATATATATATATATATATATGCTTGCTTCATCATTAACTGTGGTGTAACTAAAGACCCTGAGTCTGACCAAAGTGAATGAATACTAAATTTAAATAGAAACTTTAAAATATATTCAATAAATTTTATGAAATAAAGTTAAAATATTTTATTTTAGATAACAAAACAAAAAATTTCCTAAAATCACCAAACTCATTAGAAAAAAAAGATTAGTTAGATAGGAATAATTAATTAAAAACACTGTAATAAAAAATAAGATAGCAGAATAATGAAATGGGAATGTAAGATGGCAACAAGTTAGGTATAAATTGAGAACTTTGTCTATTGTTCTCGACCCTTTTACCAGACTCGGCTCTACCCCTTGGCCTGAAAAACAGACACAAAGATACTTTTATAGGAGAAGAAATACAGTTAACTTTCTGGAAAAGAACGCTCTGCAACCATGTTTATACTAGCTGCCTGCTGTAGATTTTTCAACCACCAACATTCAAAGAAAACTTCCTGGAAAATAGAATTGAAATGGCCGAAGAGATTTTTCCCTCTCTCTGTCGATGATTTCCTATTTTTGCTGGAGCTAGAATGATATAACATCATAATGTAGAGTGGTGCTAGAACAATTCTTACTTGACCAATGCCTGCTGCCAGTCATGGATAATTAAGGATTGCAATCAAAATAAGCCACCACTTGTGTAGTGGACTGGAAAATCTATAGGACTATCTAAGTAAAGACGAATTCTTTGTAAAAAATAATTACCAGTAACATCGATTTTTATTTTATTTTCGTTATTTATGTGACATAAATATGTGCTTAAATTGTATAACCTGGTATATTAATATTTTATCAGGTGATTTTTTTTATCAATCGCTATTATGCTTACTTTAATTGTATATTTATTCAGTTTTCTTTTTGATCAAAAGAAAAATGAAATGATTCTCTTTTGTATTTTTTTAAGCATATATGTATAAACTATCAAGGAAGAGCTGGGGTGGAGAAATAGTTAAATTTAGTTTAGATATTCTATAATCAATCCACTATATTGAAAACAGGATCTTTAAAATTTCTTGTAAAGTTTCTTGAAATAAAAATGTTCATTTCGCCCTGTCCACCTCCCTCCTACCGTATTTATATCATCATCATTATCAACCATTATCAATCCACTGCAGGATGAAGGTCTCTCGAAGTTCAATCCATCTTTTCCGATTTTGAGCTTCTCTTTTCTACATCACCCCAGCACACTTTTTTATTTGATTCATACATTTCACATGTGGTCGCTGTCTGAGTCTTTTATTATCTCTTGGAATCCAGTTTATAATTTCAACTGTCCATCCATTATCATCTTCTCTAGCAAGATGTCCAGCCCAACTCCATTTCAGTCTTTTATTTTTTTCAAGGAGATCAGTAACACCTTTTTGTTCTCTTACCCATACATTGCATTATCAGTCTCTTCTTGTTACTCCCAACATGCATCTCTCCAAACTTCTTTGAGTGGTTTGAAGTCTCTATATTGCTCTTTTGTTAAGTGTCCAAGTCCCAGAACCATAAGTAAGAACTGGGAAAACACATTTATTAAAAACATTTCTTTTCAAACACATAGACATATTTCCTTTTAATAACAACTTATTTCCACCAAAAACACGCCAACCAAGTTTAATTATATGATTAATTTCATCCATTATGTTTCAATCTGTATTAATAATCTGACCAAAGTATTTGTAACTGTTAACTTCTTCTAATTCATCACAATCAATCTTTATTTTCATATTTTGAGAAAATCTATTAAACATTACTTTAGTCTTATAACATTTATCTTTAGTCCTACTGTCCTACTTTCATCTGATAACTCCTGCAATGTTTCCTGTAATTCTAAAGCATTATTTGCAAAAACAACTACATCATCTGAAAAATCTAAATGATTTAAATAATCTCCATTTACTTTCACTCCTTTAGCTTTCCATTTTAATTCCACAAAATATTTCTTGCAGCACTGCTGTAAAAAGTTTTGGAGAAATGTAGTCACCCTGTCTTACACCCTTCTCAATGTTGACTTTTCGAGTATCATTATGTAATCTAATTGTTGCTATTGCATTTTTATAAATATTCTTTAAAATATGACAATATCCTGAATCTCTACCTTGATGAGCCAATGCTTTAATCATAGAAGAAATGTTTATAGAATCAAATGCCTTGTCATAAGCTACAAATCCTAAGTGTAATGGCAACTCATAATCATTTGCCCTTTCTATAACTTCTCTCAGTATCTGGATATAATCTACTATACTAAAACCACTTTTAAATCCAGCTTGTTCTCTTGGTTGGTCGAAGTCCAGTGTTCTCTGTAGATGAGTTGTAATTATCTTAGTAAAATGTTTGTATAAAACTGATAAAAGGCTAATAGGCCTGTAATTTGTAATATCTTCTTTATCACTTTTTTAAAATATTAATATTAATACTGCATTCTTCCAATCATCGGGTACATCTTTATCATTTAGACATTTGGAATATAACTTTGCTAAAAAAATTATATTTCTTCACATGCTTCTTTTAATATATCAATTATAATTCCATCATTACCTGGAGCCTTCCCTTTTTTCATAAATTTAATTGTATTTCTAACTTCCTCATTCAAAATTCTGGGCAATTCAGAAGATATAATACATATAGGAAGTACTTGTTCTTTATTATGATATAATTCTTGATAGAAGTCTTCTACACATTTCATGATATCATCTCTCTTTTTAGTAATAATGCCATCTTTTAACTTATTGCAGATATAAATTTCCTACCATAAAATGTTGTTTTACACTCTTTAGACTTTTATTCTCTTCTACAGCTTTTTTTGCTAGTTCACAATTGTACTTTCTTATATCATTTTCAATTCTCTTCCACACCATTTTACAAAATTCGAGACATTCAATCCTTTTTACTGCATCATTTTTGTATTTCTCATATTCTTTCTTTTCTTCATAAATTCTCTAGTCTCAGTAGAAAATATATTGATCAATTGCTGCTTTTTTCTACCAGCTATCTTTGTTGCAGTTTTTAAAAGTGTATCAGTTATTTTCCTATCAATTTCATTCAAATCTGAATCATGTTCAAAATCTACTAATACTTGAAACCGATTTGTAAGTTCTAATTTACATTCATTAGAACGTTTCTGAAGACTAGGAATATCAACTGTAAATATTGTTTTTCTTAATAATTTTTGTCTCTCTAGTTTTGCAATAACATGTATCTTACATCTTACTAATCGATGATCACTTCCTGTGTTAAATTTATTAAGAACATTACAATCTTAAAATATGTATTTTCTGTTAGTCAAAATATAATCCAATTCTGCTGTACCATCATTTGGATGCTTCCATGTTCATTTACTTTTAACCTTTTTGTCAAATAAGAATTTGTAATATAATGTTTTTCTTTTGCTGCAAACTCCACAAGCCTATGTCCTCTCTCATTTCTATTACTATAACCAAAATTACCTACAGCATTTTCGTCTTTCATTTGTTCACCAATTCTAGCATTAAAGTCACCCATAACAATTTTAAAATGTTGTTTACTCTGATCAAAAGCCTTTTGTACATCTATATAAAAAATCTTCTACTACTTCATCACTATGATAACTTGTTGGAGCATAAACCTAAATTATCTGCCTTTGGTATCTGCTATTAAGTTGTAAAATTAATCTTTCCACCCTGTCTGATACACCATCAATCTCCTAAATGTTATTCTTCCATTTTTCATTTCTAATGAATCCTACTCCACTTGTATTTCCAATATTTGTGCCTTTATAGTAGAGTACATGTCCACTTTTTAAATCAATTGTTTCTTGATCTTTTCTTTTAACTTCACAATGTTCAATAATGTCCCATTTAATATAAGATAGTTTTTCTAACTCTTGCAACCTTCCTTCACTTGAAAGTGATCTGCAGTTGTAAGTATATATATATATATATATATATATATATATATATATATATATATATATATATATATATATATTGTATCAGACAAAAGCTTTAGAATTCACATACACTGACCACACAGGCGCCACTAGTCTGAAAATCAGAAGTAGACATTTATTTTAAGGGTGGACAGGATATGCAAGTCGAATGTGCTGGACTAGCTCAATCAAGCAAATGAGATCTATGTTTTGTTCAGAGATTTGGAAAGGTAGCAACAGAAAACAAAATCAACTAAGTAAAAATGAATAATTATTTTATTAGTAGCATGGTTAAATAAACATAAATCTAAATAATACACGTACATTCATCAAAATGAAACTAAAATATTTCATATGGCTTTGAGAGCGATTTTCTGTGAGAGAAAGAGTGCAAAATACTGACAGTAGCAGAAGTATTAGTAAGTATACAGTAATCTCACATAAAAAAGGGAGGTTAGCTTCCTGCTTATAACCCATAGTTATCTCCGTATTTGAGATTTATACAAACTTATGTCAAAACCGAAAAAATTAGAAGGTAGCTTCCAAAACATTAATAATAATAAAAAAAGTGTTGTAAGTTATTACTTTCAATTGATTGACCTCCTTCTGAGTGAGATAGGCTAGGAGCTCATGATCTACCTATAAAAAGAACTAAAATGATCGTACGTGCCCCTAATAAACGAATTGGGAGCTTGAAGAAATAAAACTAAAGACTTATATTTTGCAATAGTCTATTACTAATAATTAAGGTTGCGACAAAAGTACAGCTAATATAAATGGGTCTCAAGCCAAAGGCCAATTGAATTAGTCTGTAATATCCAGACTGCACTCTGTAATGAAAAGGAATGTGAGGTTAGAATAAACTACAATCTTACTTACTAAGACTTAAATAGGATGGATAGTAATAGGTTTGAAACTAGCACTCGTTAAAAAGGAAAAAAAAAATTAAGCTCACAGAAACCAAATTACATAATGAAATAAAACTTGAAACACATTTATATTTCAAAAAAAGGAAATTAAATTTAAAACAAAATTATTTAAATTGTGAAACGTCAGGTACCTTAATGATTTATTTAAATGCTAGTGCACTAGATTTTTTAAGTATAGTCCATTGCTCTGGATTCGCTGATGGTAGGCTTGGGTGAGTTGGCTAGTGGTTTCTTTGGAGCCAGTTTTTATGGCATTATAGGCAGTTAATGGAAACACAGGACATCCAAACCTGTCCTGGTGAGAAGCTTAGCACATAAAGGTAAAGAAAATATTATTGCTGTAGGTTTAATGTTCATTCTAGGTAGAATAATTACCAGACCAGCTTTCAAAATATGCAGGAATCATTCTTTCCAAGTATTTTTGGCAGGAATAATTTGTGCAATTATCTTTCAGAGTTGGTGGAAGTATCTGAGAAGTTGTGCAATTCTGTCTTTCAGAATTGGGTTCTGTCTCTCTGAGCTGGTGCAAGTATTCTTATTACTGCGAGATAATCCAATGGCCTGATTAAGCCTGTTATCTGAATCATATCGCAACCAATTACAAAACTTTTTCTTTTTAATTAAAATTTAAAAATTCTCTAACTAGCATATTATTAATATTTACTTGTATAAATATCAATTATAAAACATATAGTATCATATATATATATATATATATATATATGATACTATATGTTTATTCTTATATTTTGTTATACTTGGTACATATATATATATATATATATATATATATATATATGTACCAAGTATAACAAAATATAAGAATAAATTAAAGTAATAGAGTTTTAAATATAAATATTTTAAGAGGTCTCAGAATTTATATGTATACAGGGAAAGAAAATTATTTCATGAATTGTATGTTATTAAATATTCGAGTATTGTTGAATGAAATTTTAATTCCCATCCTATGGTATTGCTTTACACTTATTTTTGTAATGGATTTCATATATCTTTATTAAGAGTGTGTGTGTTTGTGTATATGTGTGTAAATGCAGACTAAACTTTCCGTGTATTATTTTATAATTAAGTCTTATTTTTCACTAAATTGGCATTTTTGCCATTGCCATGTACCAATTGTAGCATTAATTTTGATGGTTTCCATTATTTTAGATTTGAAGCCTTTCCAGAGTAGAGATTAAGGCATATGCCCCTCTTACAGGCCAAGTAACCGGGTGTTAAATTATTTTTACCATCATTTGTCCTTAAATTTTGTTGATGTGTATTTTCGATTTAAGCACATTAAAGGCATATATATATATATATATATATATATATATATATATATATATATATATATATATATATATATATATATATATATATATATGGGTAAGGGTGATGCTGAACTTCAGGTATTTTTAAAAATATATTAAATTATTAGTAGTATTGAGCTGCTTTAGTATTCTCTGCTTTTTGCATGCATAAACAGGTAAAACCTATACAAAATGTCTTTGAAGTAATATCTAAGGAATAGATTATGCACCAATTTTGAATTCAGTTAATATTATTGTTCCATTATCAACATACAGTGGTCGGCATTGAGGCAAATGCTTGCTTTTCTAAGTGTATAAATACTGGTTGGTTTGTTTTAAATGACAGAAAGAACTTTTTAAATGTCAGTTCTAAAATGTGCTTAAAGGGCATTTTAATTAATCTTATTTAAGTGTTTATTTGAGTAATAATTGATACTGCAATAACTAGTGTTTAATATTTTGCTTTATTTTATTTGTAATATTAAATTTGTTATATATATATCATTCTTTTAAGGACGATTATGTTTTCATTATCATCATAATCATCATCACACCAATTTATCCAGAATATTTTCATAATAATGTTGTAACAAAATAATATTGTATGAACCTGTACATTTTGAAGTCACATTGAAGTTATTTATGCATTAATTAAACTACTATGTTACATTATTTTGATTTTAATTATTATTAGGATATTTTGTGGTATAGTGTGTAGAAGAGAATCATCCTTTCTACACACAACACTATTTTATTTTTGCTTTTTTACAAGATTAGACATTACAGCATTCTATTAAAATTTACTGACTAGTCATATTAACATTAGTTTATAAAATAAGAGCCTTACTTGTTTTAGTTTAATATTTTTTTGCTAGACAAATGTTATTAGAAATATTTTCACACATGGATAAGTACAATTTAATTTTATTATCCATTTTAAAATGAGATAAAGATTTATAAGAATAGAAAAAAAATTAGAATCTATGAAGAATATAAGTTATTATTTCAGTTGAATGTGTCTTGATTACTATAAAAACCTGAGATTTATTTTAATTATATTTATATTGTTGTGTACGTTGTCAATAAGATAATTTATATTAATCATCAAATCCATATTTATTTTAGAGTATATATCATCGAAACCATTCTTCAGTGGTCATAATTATTATTTTCCCTGACATTTGCCTTTTCAGTGAGTTATGGACTTTGTGCAATGAATTGAGCAAGCATTGTGGTATATCATCTCATTTTGAAGATTTTCAAAATTACACCAAATTCACAACTTCACCAGACTAGTCAAAGAAAATAAACTCTAAAACACAAGCAATTGTTTCACTGCTACAAGCAGATTTGTCAAGTTTAAAGGACTACAAAATAATAAATGTATACTAAATAATATCCATAATTTCACTTAGTATCACACATGCTTAATATTAAAATAACTTTTAAATAAATTAATTGCTTTAAAAGCATAAATTTTTATTAATAAATATTCTTTTATTCTTATTTTTATTTCATTTTTATCAAAGAAGGCAACCCTAGCCTCATCAAATCTAATAGTGTAGCCTGGATTTTTTTTCATGTATATACGATGCAGAATAGACATATTTATTTCTAGCTCAGCATTAATGTACCTTTATCATTTCATTTAAGCTCAAACTACTCTGACCAAAAGATACATTCTTACAAAAAGAAGGCGTAATATATTTCTTTCAAAAATTTTATATATATTATTTAATAAATTATTCAAAGTAATGCCACTTTCAAAGCAATTTATTTCTTTCCAGAGGAATTACTATTTTTACATATAAGGAGACAATTTAAAAGATCAAGAAATAAGTTCATATTTTTCTTTATTCTTGACATAATTAAAAATATTATTACAATTAAATAAAATACGTTTAACAAGTTTATAATAGTAGCCAATACTCAAATTATTTTTTATAAAATTAACATTTTTTAAACTAAAGCTACCAAGTGTATGAGGTCCTTTGTATGCAACTTTGATTTTTGATTTCCTTATCTAATTGGTTTAAACTAAAATATGTCTTGAATCTTCTGCATGTCATGAAAGAATTCTTATTTTTAGAGATTGTTTAACAATTGTGTGTGTATTAGATAATGAGTATGTGTTTAAGTTAAAGTTTCATCTCTGATATCATGTGAACTGCATATTTATTATTTACTTCTTTAACATCTGAGTCTATCTTTTGATGTTTTGCATTGCATGTAATGTTTTATCTTTACTTTTTTGATTTTTTGAACCATACATGTTATTTTTTATATGGATCTTCTTTAACACCCTATTACTTTATGTTTTATTTCCTCTAAACCACCATGTAAAAACTATACTTTTCTTTCTCTATTGTATTTAGTCTTATCTCTTGTTGTGCTTCTTCTACTCTATTTTCAATCATTATTATGTCTCCCTCAAGCTCTTTTATAATTTTATCTTTATTTTCTTATAGTCATTTTTAATTTGTTATTTCAGCTTTTTTTTAGATTTTCAAACATTTTATGTTGGTTTTTAATTTTAATGACAATCTCTTTATTTTAATTTTTTGGATTTCCTTTTTTTTTTTGATTTTCAAACATTTAATTTTTTTAAATATTTTCATCATCGTAATCATGATGTTGTTATCTCTTTTTCCATAACAATATACCTTTTATTCTACCTGTTATTTCTCATTGGGAATTCATTTTATCTCTTTACTTGAAGCATGCATTTTGGTTCTTGATCTTGTAAGTATATGACAGTTTATAATATTTTATTACACTATTGCCTTAATAACACAATTTTTAAATAATATGTTTTATTTAACTTTATTATTTATTTATTTATCTATATGGTATGTTTGTCCATTCTTCTATACAATAACCCTATCTATTATATTATCTGTCTGATGGTTCCATTGCTTAACATGGATGTTTTGCCACAATATTTATTTTCTCACTGGTTTGTTGACTTATAGATTCATCTAACTTATAACTATTCATGCATATATTTTCTCTTTAACAATACTTAAAATCAATTATTATTATATTAAAATTGATATCAGGTTTTTTATTTTGTGTTACTTATTCTTTGTTCTCCCATTACTCAATCAATTGTTATTATTTTTTATTTATTTTTTCACTATTAGACATGCAGAGTGATTGTCATGCTCTCACATTAGAACACAAATATATAATGATCACTTTAGAAAGGGTTTTTTTCATTTTCTCAAGTTAGAAACCAGTCATTACTTTTTCTGCCAAACATATAACCTTTTAAATTATATAAAAGTTAATATGACCAAAACTGATTTATAAGTATACACAAAGAAAATATAAATATAATTTCATACAATTTATAAAATTATACCAATGTTTATCTGGTGACAAGTTATATGCAAATATCATAAAACATGTCCATATTTTAAAATAATTAAAATTACACTTATCAAACTACAATTGAAATCTTCCATGAATTGTATCATAATTTAAATCTAGATGCCATTCTAAATAACAGTAATATTCATGAGAGAGGTTTTCAGTATTGCTATCACATAACCACAATTAACTCTAGTAAGCAATAATGTTATCTCATATTTTATCATATTCGGATGCTTCATAAAATAAAAAGTTTGTTAATTTGAATGATGAGAAAGACACACACCAGATTAACAAATAACAAAACAAACATTTATTTTACAATAATAAAATTCACTAGTTAACTATAACAATCTATAAACATTTAGTCAGTGTATTTTGTTAACTTATTTACTTATCAATCTAAATAATAAAATAAAAAATTACAATATCCATTTGAATTTAGCTGGTAATGAAATAAAACATAGACAAATAATTAAAATTCTTAGCAAATGCTTTAATGATCAACTCTTTGATAGACTTTTTGTTGAAATACTTTTGCTGGGAGACTATTTTGAGCTCATCAGTTCTGGGTTTTCATTGCATATTTTTCATTTTGTCAATTTGGAATTATATTGTATACTACTGTAGCTTTAGTTTTTCTTTTTTAAAAATCTTCTCTTGAATAATTCATATTATAAATATAAATTCAGGTCAAGATCCATCTGATAGCTATATCAGCATATACATGAAACTTTCCTCAATAAGAGAATGTATTCATCCATTCGAATTTTGGTGTATAAATCATAAACCTGGGCAACAATTGTTTGCAATGCAAGGTTATGTTTATTGTTACATTCAAAGCTTTTCTTGGATAATCTATGGATATGTAATTGTGACCACATCATGTTCAGACTAGTGAACATGCACATGGTGAAGTTAGCAAAGCATATATGTTAAAATCTTGAAATATATAAGGTTATTCATTGTACAGAGTATCGGACACCAATAGTCTATTGGCTTCAATGTGACTGATAGAGTAGTACTTGGCATTTTCTGAAGCTTGACGCTCACCCAACACAACAAACAGGTCAGAGAGTCTATAATCCTGAGGGAAAGAAACAAAATTGACTAACAAGACAAATACATTAAAATGTTCAATGATATATTTATAAGAAAGACCTGACCATTTTCTAAGACATATCTAACCCAGCTTCACTTATCTCACTTGTTTATTTTTTATTAATATTATTAATTAAAACATGTAAATATTCTAATCCAATTAAACTTCAAATTTATAAACCATTTAATATGATAAAGTTTATTTAAACAACAAATTTATACAAAAAAAATACTTACTGCTTTAATTACTTTCAAATAACGATATAATATTAATTAAATAAAAACTAAGAAAACAAAATATTGGTTAAAGCTTTTTTTAAAAAAAAAAGTTGAATTATTATTACCCAGAGAAAATATAAGCAATATTATTTTTGAAAAAAATATTTACTTTAGATTTCTTCTTTTTTTGCAAATAAAACTCATTTTCCAAAGAGAAAAAAAATAGATCTTAATTGTTATCTCATTTAATTTAAACTTAAAATATATAAAATATTTTTTTTCCTTAATTTTAAAACTGTCTCTTTAAATAATATAATATTTCTTTCATTTTTTCAGTGTAATTAAAAATAAATTATTATTTTAAAATAACTATAATTTAACTACTCTCTTGCCTTAATTTATTCATGTAGTTTGTAATTTCTTAGAATATTATAATAAATATAAATATATAAATGCAGCCAATATTTAAATAAGATCAATATCAATACTGTACCAGTCAAAACATGTTGATCCATCTACCATAAGCTGGAACTCACAAAATGTACTTAAAACTCAGTCAAGCTTTTGATTTTGGTCAGGGACAATTATGGATTCGAATTCATTACCTAAGCCACATATCAAACATCTAATGAATAACATATAATGATGGCACATGAGAATTTATTTCTAAAGTATGGACAACTAGCAGAGCCAAGAAGACAATGAGACTTAATATTAACTACATTATACCTTAACTAACATAGGCATACATATGGTTGCACATGTCAAAGTGAAAAAAAGGAATTCAAACTAATCAAACAAGTTAGACAACAAAAATAATTTAATTTTATGAATTATATATATATATTGTAATGGGTCGAACCATTGAAACCACCCACTTATACGTATATAAGTTTTGACCGGTTTCAAACTCCTTCATAATACATTTATAATCTTATAAATGATACGTGAACGAGCCGGCACGTTCGAGCAAAATGGGAGATCTTATTGATAGCTTTAACTATCAACAATGGCCCATCTCGGCTGCTAGATTAAAACCCCTACTATCCAAATACTTTATTTGTTTCGGAGTAAACTCTCAGCGCCAGCTAGTCCAAAGGACTAACCTATTCGGGCAGTAGGCTCATAATCCAGCGCTCAAAACCATCCCATAAACTATCCCAGTCTAATTTTAATCTGTAATAAATTATACAAAAATTGGTGGTGGAAATAATTAATAAAAGGTTGGTAAGAAGAATTGACTGACAAATAAAATTTAAGTTTAAATATAATTTATTTTACTTATCATTAATTAAGTTTTAAAGATAACTTGTTAACTAATATTAACGCATTATAAACATTTCTATAAATCCAATTTTAACACACGCACATTTTTTTTAAATTAACATATGATAATATATTTTAAGAAAAAAGCATAAATAATCTTTGACCTTTAAATCATTTCACATTCACAAACATAATACTAAAGCATTAATAGCATTTGAAACTTACACACACATATCAATAGTTCATTTTATGTATGATAGAGTTCATATAATTTGAATCTTGAATATTTACGGATTACAGTGGTGACTACTACGTATAAATGATAATAATAAAATATATACCTAGGATTTTTTTTTCTTGTCATTGGCTGCTTCTGCTGCTTCTGATGGATTATATCTAACCGGTTAGATTTTGATGATTCTTGAAGAGATTTTATGCGAATCCAATTGTTTTATTCTTGAAGACAGTTGAACATTTGATGGAGGATTTCAGAGTTGTTATGAAGACATTATTTCACAGGCAGGTTTTGATGATCTTGTTGGACAAAAAGGCTGGAGCACAAGCATATATTTCCAAGGCTGCTCAACAGTGCATGTTGGTTTCTGTATACATAATAGAAATTGTACTGAAACAAACTGTCACTGGAAACTAGACTGAATTGCAAACTCAAAACTAGCCTGTCCGATAAAATCTAGCTATTTATATCTGTGAATTGTTTTCATTTTGATATCCTCCAGGAATAAGTGCAATAGGTGTTGTCGAAATTCCTTGATAACTAGTCCTATGACAACATGTTTTTTGATTGATTGTTTGATTAGTAGTAGCTTTCATAAACATATTGTTTTTATATCTTTAGTAGCCCACCACTGTGTTTTTAAATACATTTCATTTCAATTATTATTATTATTTTTTTTTAATATTATTCTAACACGCATTTATCTTATTAATGAGCTAAGATTTATTTCTATTTATCATCACACATATCTACACATTTATTCTACTAAACTGGAATGAAAAGAGATTTTTAACTTTTAATTTTTTTTTTATAGGAAAACTCCCTCTCCCCTCTTTAAAGTAATTAATTGTAACTTTTATTTCAAATTCTTTTTTCTGAAAGATTTTGATAATAATTTTTATACAAAATTATTTTAAATACATGTGCCAATTTCGCATTGGCACAATATATATATATATATATATATATATATATATATATATATATATATATATATATATATATATATATATATATATATATATATATATATATATAATATATATATGCATGAATGAGTGGTCTATCAAAAGGCAGATAATTACATATTGAAATTCACATCAAGGGTTTTCATATACTCTGTTATTAACTATATATATATATATATATATATATATATATATATATATATATATATATATATATATATATATATATATATATATATATATATATATATATATTAATGCACATCTTTGATTGGTGCAGTATTAAGATTCCAATCAATTATTATAAAGATTACATAAGATTAGTATTAATGCTTTGGTTTTTGGTTCTGAAATGTGGTGACTAACATATAATTTTGGGGAGCATTCCAGAATTTATTACATATATAAGGAAATCTATTTTCAAGCCATTGTGATTGTGAAAGTAAATAAAATACATTTGACAATTATATTTGATTATTAAACAAACTATTTCTTGAAAATTTCTTTTAATTAATATCTAGAAGACAGAACACTTGATTTTTCCCAATGCTTATACTCTTAAATACAGAAATAATAAATTATGGTGGTGGGATTGTACAATAAGACTAACATAACATTATTAATTAATATAGCTAGTAGTAATCAGAATTTATGTATATATTTGAGCCAAATGCAATTTTAATATCACATCATTAAAAGTAGACCATGAAGCAAAAAGTTAATAATCAAAGAAATGGTGGTACTGACATAATGGCAAAGAAATCAAAATAAGCTCACCCTTCTGGACAAAAAATTAAATCTAAGACCTTTTTAAGGCAATGCTTAAAGAAATATGGTTGAGCATGGCATGATCTGAGAATACTGGAATCACCAACAAACAGAGGCATTTTTATACAGAATAGGTCACGGGAAGCTCAGCTAACCATGCCATGGGACAGGACATAAGAAGAAATCTATGGGTTTGATTCTGTTGCAACCCCAGATTAAAAGCATATATATATATATATATATATATATATATATATATATATATATATATATATATATGACATTCAGCTATATATATATATATATATATATATATATATATGAAGATAAGCTGAATGTCAGTTACACAGTATAAAAAGATGTCAGTAATATGATATGGTATTTACTGTTTTAAAATAAATGACCCTTGTTTGAAGGCCATAATTTATGCAAATAATATACTATGCCACTATAATATAAACATATACAATATTTTACTAAGTAAAAGATACTTTAAAATTTACCCCCTTCATTTTCTGCTATTTAAAATGGTTCAATCCCACTTTCGTGGATTTTGATAATAACTAGAATATTTAAAAATTTGACATTTTAAGAGCATGAAAAATAAAAGAAACTAGCAGCTGTATAGAAAACAACTGATAGATCACTCTTTCAGAATATAAATAAACAACATTTTAAAAGATTTCTAAGCATTAATTAGCTTGAGTGATGGATTTGCCCCATGTAGAATTACTTCATTCTATTTGGAGTTAAACAAATAACAATTTTATACTAAAACACAAAATGAAGTGATGACTTGGAAAAACAATCCTGATGAGCATATTAATTAATAATACATTATGTTCTGAGGAGACATTAATAACCTTTATCCATGGAAGTTTAATTTAAAAAGGATTTTAGACATTCAGCTCACCAGATTTCTGGAGATTAGCATATTAATAACAATTAAAATAGACATATAAAATCAAGTAATGAATACATATAAATAATTGACCACACTAAAATTAAAGAAAGTTAGAGAATATGAGAGAGAATTAGATTTATAGAAATTAGCTGAGAGCAAATTACATTTTACATAGTAGAAAGAGACAAAGTTAAAACATTCATGAAAGGAATCTTGATGAGATTAGTTATGCTAGATTTACTTTCAGTTGGCAGCTTGAACAATAATTTACCTTGCACCACTCCCTTTTCAAAGTCTGGCTCAGGCATGGTGATTCAAAAATCCATTCGAGTTCTTAGGTAACAGGAGGCTTCTGATCAGCATTCAAAAGTTCTCAGGCTGAGCCTTTACTTTATTCTATGGCATCAGGATGGTATGACAGTGGAAGATGACCTCCTTGGTGTGTGAACAGTGGGGGATTACTACTCAATCATTATTTTTAAATTTCAAACCAGCATGGGTTATGTTGAAAATATGTCTCTCTCAATAGTAGCTAACCATTGGTGATTAAAATTGCACATTTTACATCCCACTCAGGTATTTGTGGAATGTTTTTATTTTTTATTTCTAGATCAAAATATAATCTTTGATCTAACAAAATCTTATGATTTCATTATCTATTGTTCTAGGAGATGCAATCATTAGATAACATTCCAAAATATATTTAAATCTATTTCCAATTGAAAATAGATTTGACATAAATGTTCATAATAAAAGTAAAATCTATTAATCCTATTCCCCACCTTATTTTCAGTAAAACTTTAATTAAAAATTTCTTCCCAAGATTAAAATAATATTATATTTCCAACTCTTTTATTATTTTTGGACAATTAACTTTTGCATCTTCCATCTTGGATTTGACAAAATATACAATTTAATAGAAAAAAATAGTTTAAAAAGAAAAAGTTTTATAAATGATGCATGATAAACTATTTATAAAATTAATATTTTGTTAGTATGTTTGCTTTTGTAATATATATATATATATATGAAGAAGAAAACAATAATAATAAAAATTATTGAAAATTTAAAATTTATAATTTTTAGGTGCACATCTCAGACATATATACATGTAATATATATACTCAACTAAAGGAGTGGGATAGAACATAAGGTTTGAATATAGGTTAGTAGATAGAACCATGAAGCTCAATCTTGGGCTAAAATTGACTGTTTCAAAATCAATCGATAATTTCAATATGTTGTCAAAGTTTGATATTTATTATACTATTATGGAGTTAAAATTATTAATAGTATGAAGTAAATTGATTAGTTTTATATATAAGCAAACAACTAAAGAATTTTTAAAATATTTCTTCTGTGGTTTGAAGAACTATTTTTAATAGATATTTCCCATTATATTTATTATTTTTATTGTTATTGCATTTGTTTTTTAATTAATAGAAATTTTATTGGTATTATATATATTGTAATGCTTTGAATTTCGCCTTAGTATGGCATTATTATATATTACAAACTTTCCTATCTCTGAAAAAATGTTAAACTAATAATCCTTAGAATAAAAGATTTAGATACATGATAAAAAGAGAGAAAAAAAAAACAATTCTAAAATGTTAATTATTTTAAATGCTAACTCCCTTATTTAATTCAAGAATATATATTCAATATTTCTCAGACTTTAAAAACGTTTCTTCAAAGGAAAGCAAGAGTAAAATGGAAGTGAAATATAAATATTTCAAGTTTAAATGTAAAAGAAAAAATAACAAAGTCTAGACGGATTTGTAAAAATAGGTAATAAATTTTATTTTATTTTTACTTTAAAAAAATACATTTTTTTGTTTGTTTAATGTAAGTTCAATTTAAAAAAAAAAAACATTTTAATGTAATTAAAACTTGTTTACAAATAACTTTATAATTATAATTTTTGTTAATGGTTTATGTTTGGAACATGTCTTGAAGCAAATTATTCAATAAGCACTGTAATTAGATTAATTAAAAATAAATTAATCATTTACAGTAAAAAAGGTATCAAGCTAATTATGTATAATTAGTGGTTTTCTTTATAAAAAAAATGCTGAATTAAAATACTTAATTAAACAATCAAAGTAATTAACACTGGGAAATGATGAGAAAGCATCCCTTTATGCATCGTGATATAAAGGCCGAAATGAGAAGAAGAGAATATATAGAAGAAGAGAAGAATTTGTGTTGAAAATAATGATTTGTGACAAAGTGTATATATACCCTAATGGCTTAAGATTAACATGTTTTCAGTGATATTTAGAGATATATCAAACATTTTTTGTGCTAATGAGTGATTTAATAAAGTAAGCTCTCATTCTAATGGAGTAGAATTCATCAAAGGGAGCTAGTTGAGAATTTGACTTATGCAATCTTCTTAGTTGTAAACTTTTCAGCTTTCCAGAATAAAAGAATTGTGCTAGAAGATATCACATGTGCCTGCCATTGAAGGACATATACTCATGAAATACGATTTTGAATTTAACCTATATTGATAAAAATGAAACGATATACAGAATAATTCAACTTGGTCAACTTATCTTAGCCGTTTACTATTACTTTTATGATATTACAACAGTACCATCAAATACTTTTTAATTGAAAACTTAAAACATTTATAATTAATTTTATTATTTATTTTATTTGTATTTATTTAGTAAATTATTTGTATTATAATTATATCAACATTAAGAATGTAGATATTCTTATTTGTAAGGTATTTTATTTTTTATAAGTGAGTATCATTGGAAACAAAAAACAGAAGGAAAGCAGATGGAAGAAATCATTTGTAGTAAAATATATTGCTTTTAAATTGCGGTAGAATATGCAAAATATATAGATTGATTTTTTTTATATAATGTAATTGTCAATGCTATTTGATCTAACTCCAAATATGTAAAAGAGAAATCCAATATGGTTCTTAGAAAATATAACTATGTGTTATAAATGTGGGAATTCTAATGGAGAATGGACATTGTGTTTTCGGGTAAGGAGAATATTTATGTTTGAATATTTTTTTATAATGGAAAGTGGTTTTTAAAGTAAAAGCTAATTTATCTCAAGCCCCATACATTAAAATTATAGATAAAAAAACCGAGTCATAATAATAAAATGCTTTTCGATGATAGACGTAATTGATAATCTGGTAATTGAGTTGTTGGATAGGGATTAGACAATATTACTAATACTTAATGTGATTATGATCAACAGCTTCAATTTGGTGTTTCAATAGATGTATAATACAATGATTGTTGCCTAAATCACATTGAAGTGCTGAAGTATTGATAAATGATGAGCTTCTTCACATAGTCTGTTGCAATATATATATATATATATATATATATATATATATATATATATATATATATATATATATATATATATATATATATATATATCAACAAAATAGAAATAAATGAAATCCATTATGTTATTTTTTCATACAATTTTAAAGTAAATATTATAATATAAAAATATAATATAGCAGCAATAATTCTTATTCCCTATGTTTCTGTACACATACACTTCGATATATATATATATATAAGTTCCAATTTTATTAAACTGAAAACTATTGCAGATTATTTGCTAGGTTGAAAATACAGTGCATTATAAAATAGTTAGTGCTTTCAATTTTTTTTAAAAAAATAATCACAAAATGATTCTTTATTCAGTGAAAATTATTAATACTATATTAATCTAAAAGTTAAGTTAAGCTTAAGTGAATGCCATTTTCTAAGAGTATTATTAATTTCTCAGTATTGACATTTATTTTCTAATAGCATATTCAAAACTCACTGGAGAGTGTATTTTTAAAATGTTATTTAAATAAAAGTCATAAAGTTCTCTTTTAAAAATAAAAAAAAAAAAAAGATTTTAATAACTAAACGATCTTTGAATTTTTTTAAGAATAACATTCGCGAGTCTGAATATACATATATCGTAACCTATAATGAAATATAGTAACGTTTACCGTGAGATATTTTCCAGAACAAAAAAAAGAACAAATATAAAAAAATACATCTACTTTGGTTATTTAGATTTATTTTCTGATATACGTTTTATTTCCCCTTGAATTATTTCTTAAGAAATTTAAGATATTCATTATATTCTGTTATCATCTTTATTTGTATAATGAAAGCAATCGATATCAAAGATCTTTAATATAAGTTTGAGATGATATTTGCTACAAAAATGAGATTTATCTTATAAAAAAAAAACATTTTTGTATTCCTCATGATGTTTTGTTTTAGTATATATTCACTTATTGATTTTTGCCAATTACTCAAGACAAAAAATCAAACCATTCTGTCAATAAAATATTGGGTATGATTTCATCCATTAAGTTGATGAATATATCACTTATAATATGATTTGAGCATTAAATATTGAAAATATTATAAAGCTTATTTGAAAAAAAAAAAGCATTCAGTTTTTCTATTATATACATAGTAGTTCATGCCCCACTTTTATAAAATAAATTTGTAGAATGGCAGAAATATATTCAATATAAATTTATAAATATATTTTAATACAGAAGTATTATGAAGTTCACCCCCCCCCCATATTAATATCTGAAATTATCTATATAGTAAAAGGATTACAATAACTTTAAATTGATTTACAATTTAAGATTGATAAATATATAAGCTAGATTTTGCTAAAAAATTGTATTTAATTCTTGGCTGATTAAAAAAATGTTTTATGGAATAAAAATTTATTGCAGCGTTGTTTTTATAAAGAGTAAAAATAATTAATAAATTACAAGTTTAGATCAGGAGCATGCAATTATTTTTTGCTTTGATTACTTAAAAAAATTATGCTATCTTTAACATGCTTTAAAAAATAGAACGTTAAATATCTTAAATAGTTTTCTAAAAATGAAAAAAACAAATTTGGACATTTTTTTATCACAAATAAAAAAAAAAAAATTATTATGTAAAATCAGTAAAGTTTACATAATCCTCTATGAATAGTAATCTACTTTCTAACATTATCATTCAAATTTACGTTTAAGATGTGTGATGTTTGTGTATTTAAATAAATTGAGAAATGCAAGTTTTAATTATAATGTAAGAACCAATGACTATGCAGTTTACATTTTTTCACCATTAGATGATGAGAGCATCGTATATATTCCATGCAAATATACTTTTCTTCTTTCAATAATGACTGATTTATTTGTAATTGTATGGATATGATAAAGAATATATTCAGAACTGTGTTTGGAACGTAGATCAATTCATCATGTGTATATATTTTTTATATTCTTGTGTTTATTTACTTACCAACCCTTACAAATTTCACATACCCATATACACACATACCCACAACCCACACGCATATATGAATGCTTATGACATTTTTAAAAATCTATTTAATTTATAAAACTATTTTTAGTATCCTGTATAGTGTTAAATACAACATATTTAATAAAAAATATAAGTAATTTTTCTGTGCTGGATAATAATGTTATTTCTTAAAAAAATATTGATTTCTATTCCTTGTATATTTTTTAAAATTAACAAAAGACAATATTAAAAATTTTGTCTCATTAAGTTCACTCATATAATTGTAACAAATTCTAACATTTTTCTGTAATTAATATATTTCATAGTTTCTTGAGTTAGCATATATAATATTTTGCAAGAAATTGTTTTAACATCGTTAATTATGATATATTTGTGCAAATCTAAATAAAATCGCAGGATAGCTGTATAAATTGAATAAAATATTATGAACTGATTTAATAACACTTTCATGTTATCATAATAAATAATAGCAAGATATTATATATTCTCAGCTTACTCAATATCTTTAAATAACTATCTATTTCTCATATTCTATATTTATCTCTAGTGTTAGATTAAGTAACTAATCAGTATATAAATAGGACAACAATGGATTTGGTTTATTAAACACTGCAGTCTTATTTTCTTTGATTAATCAAATATACACAAGGTGCAAGGACTGCATTATGATAAATAGATTTTTACTTTAACACAATATATTATTTGTAATGCCTAAAAACTTAAAAGTTAAACTGATTAGCTTATAATCGTATTTTTTGAGGTTTAAAACATAACCATTATTCTCTACTATTGAACATTTACCTTATATCTTTATATTGTTTATCAAATTTCTCATTAATATTATTTTTCTTCCAGACAGAGAATAGCATATGATGCTTTTTTAAATGATGTTAATAATATTTATAATCACTGTCATGAGATTAATCAGATGATTTTACTAAATGCAAGAATAAATTTACCTTTATCTGATATTTCTTTAAAAAATGAGCATTAATAATGCTGCAAACTTAAAACTCCAAACTAGTAAGTTTAATATTTAAGTTATGCTTTTTTAAAGACATTTCAAGGCTTTAATGGAGCTTTTTTATGCTTGTGTTTTAATTCCAATTGTATTTTTTTCTTTAACAAATGTATTCTAAATTTCATTTTAAACATTTACAAATTATAAAAAACATAAATTCAAAACAAATGTAATCTAAAAATTATTTATCAAAATTTCAAAAAAAAATGAAATTAATAAACAAAAATAAATCAAACTAAAAGGTTAATTATATATATATATATATCGATCATAAATACAAGCGACAGCAAGTTAACTTGATTATAAATTGTTTTTCATATATATATAATATTATGATTCGATGTCTATATTTTTAAAGCAATATACATAATTATATAACTGAATATTTGTAAATACAGTAACTAAATAATTAAAAAATATTTTATCCACATAAGAGCGATTTCGATTATCCCAGTAATCTGTGTCAACTAAAGCTTTGAAATGCTAACTTTCCCACAATTCCGTGATCTTAACGTTTGTTGCTTGACTGTTAATTAAGTCATGTTTATATTTGTATATTAGCATAGCTTCCTTTATTTTACTTTTATTGTTATTTTTTTCAAATTGCAATATTTTTACACTGTTAAAATTGAAGTCAAAACCATAAATACATGATTTATTATGGTCGTAAAAAACAGATGCTGAAATATTATTATCTACTATGCAAATTGTTTCGATTTTTGAACACGTTTTAATAATAGCAAGTGTTCTTTATTTCTTTTTTCCCAACATACATCTGGATTCACCTTTATATCCACTGCCAAACCTACATGACACAATTTTTATTTATAAATGAGGTTTTAACTTTGGAGTTATTTATTAATTTGTTTAATGTAGGAAGTGTGTAAAAGTAAATATAGAAAATTTACATATTCAATTTATTAATAACTTTTAAAAAAAAAGCTAAAAATAAAGCGATTGATAATAGTACTTATTATAAAATTTATCCTTCTACTGCAATATGTCCTAATATTTTTTCAAATATAAAACTGCATAAAGATAATGAACCAATGCGTTTAATGATTGATTTTGGAGGGGCGTTTTATTAGGAAACTGATTGTTTAATTGAGAAAATGCTACAATAAATTCTTGGTTTTGGTAAATATACAATATATTCTTCATTTGATTTTGTTAATAAAATCCATAACATTAAAATCGATGTTAATGTCATTTTATGTACTCCAGATGTTAGTGAAATGTATGGATCAATTGATCGATAGGCATCTATCGAAATGATTTCCAACGCATTATGTTTAAATAATGTTAACGTGAAAATAATAAAGTTTATAATTGAAACATTAAATTTTATTAATAAAAATATCTATGCAGTTTTTAATAAGGATTTTTATAAAATGTATAACAGATGGCCCATGGGATTACCTACTGTTGCTCAAATACGTAATTTTATAATTTCTACATATGAAGTAAATATTTTGAAAAAGGAATATTATCAAAAAAATATCACTGCATATTATTGATATGTTGATGATGTTTTTGTATGTGGTAAACCAAATACAATTAATGAGTTGTTTAAGGTAAATGCTTTGAAAGACCTAAGATGGATAAAAGCAGATGAAGATTTAATGTGTGTTCAGTTTCTTGATCTTAAAATAACTAGAAATCAATGCATGCTGGATTAATGTATGACCATTAAAGCAATAGTAAAAAGGGGTTATATTCCATATAAATCAAAAGTGACAATGTCACACACAATGGCAGGTTTGAAGTCCTTCTTATTTAGAAATAATAGTCTTTGCAAATATTCATCATATAAAGGGAAAAAATATTGAAATATATTCGAATGAATTGTTAAATGTTGGCTACAGTTATAATCACACATATAATGTTATCAGAGATTTTAATACAATATATAAAAATAAAAATTCTAATAATAATATTGATTCTCCTGCTAATAAAAAATATGGATATCAATCCCATATATTTCAAATTATCAAGTTAAGTTTTAAGGAAAATTTATAAAGATATATGTGTTATTGCATTTTACACACCTCCTACATTAAACAAATTAATAAATAACTCCAAAGATAAAACTTCATTTATAAATAAAAATTGTGTAATTTATAAATGGATATGTAGGTGAGGCAGTGGTTATATTTGTGAATCTAGATGTACATTAGAAAAAAGAACTAAAGAACTCTTGCTATTATTAAAACGTGTTCAAAAATCGAAACAAAATTGCATAGTAGATAATAATATTTCAGCATCTGTTTTTTACGACCATAATACATCATGTTTTTATGGTATTGACTTCAATTTTAACAGTGTAAAAATATTGCAAATTAAAAAAAATAAAATAAAAAAAATAAAGGAAGCTATGCTAATATATAAATATAAATAATGACTTAATTAACAGGCAAGCAGCAAACATTAAGATCACAGAATTGTGGGAAAGTTTCAAAGCTTTAGATGACACAGATTTCTGGGGTAATTGAAAGCGCTCCTAAGTGGATAAAATATTTTTTAATTATTTAGTTATTGTATTTACAAATATTCAGTTATATAATCACACACACACACACATATATATATATATCAGAAAAAAATTCGCATGTATACATTTAGCACAAATTTTATTAAAGTATAAATTCAAATAATGAAATTTTTTTTTTAAATATTAAGTTTATTTTTTAATTGTGAAAAATAAAACAACAAAAATAATTTTGACAGTATTTTTTTCGATTTGATATTACTTTAATTTTTACTTGATTAATTTTCTATTAAAATGATTATATATTCAAATAATATCTAAATATGAATAAAATATACTTGTTTAAAATAATTATTTCATAATTTTACCAATAATAAACAAATAAACAAATTAAGTTTAAACTTATTTTTTTACAATATAAATAAAAAGCCTTTGTTGATCAAGCACAGACATATTTCCATCTCTGTGTATATGAGTACACTCTATTTACTGCCTTTTGAGGTTTTATAGTTGCTGATATCAAAATGATTTATTAAAATAATAAACCTACCATCTGTAATGGTTAATATCAATCAAAGCCTTTTTAATTATCAATTAATATAAAAAAAAATACTCTTGAGAAAACTTATAATTGCTTTCAATGATAATAACATAAATATGATCATTCTGAATAGCTTTACCTTTTAGATATACATTTGTGGATATTTTACATAATATTTTAATGAATAATTTCTCTTGATAAATCTATTAAGTTAGTAACTTCTTAAATTTTATATTTTATTAGTGAAATATAATCGAATTTTGCTTTATCTTTATTTGATTACTACAATGTTTAATTCATTGTTTGGAATTTTTTGGAAAAAAAAATAAGCTTAATAGAATATTTTTTTTTGCAAAATTACACAAGAGCATGAGTTATTTTATTTTTCCCTACACAACTAAATCTACCCAGAACAGTTTCATTTACAGACCTTTTCTAATTATAGGAATACATTATTTTTTCCTTAAAAATTATCTGTGAATAATTATACTGTTCATCAATTTTTAATTTCCCTAATTTTAATCTGTTTTTTAATTGATCAGATGTTTATTTCAGTTTGAAGCTTGATGTCATAGACTATGTTTTATGCCACTTTTTTGGAGTTTAACGATGTCCTATTACTAATAACCTGAATAAAAGTAGTTTTGTTAATCCGATTTTTGTGATGTATAGTCACTTTTTCCCTACTTTTTAATGTAAATATTATATTTTTTGTAAGTAATTCTTAGAATAATAAAAATCAAATTTATTTTATTATAATATCTATTTATATTTTTTCTAAAAGATTGCATTAAACTGAACTGAATTACCAGGCCTATGGAAATTTTGTGGTGTGTTGCTGCATAAAGTTTTCATACATGTGTTTTAGCACTGAAAAATATATAGTCATTGCAGACTGTAACTTGAACAAGGTATTGATTAATCATAATTTTCTTGAAAATGTTAAATATGTCAATATCAACTCATTCATTTTATATAAGAATGTAAAACAGCCAAAGAAAACTAAACACTTGTATTTTTTAAAAGCATTAAGAAAATTGTTTACAAATCAATACATGGAGGAAAGGCTCTTAATGTATTTCAAGAGTATTTGAAAGGGTAAAAGCTACCTATAAGGACAATAATACAAATGACTAAAAATTTGATATAATTATTTTGTTTTGCTGCATTTAAATGGCCATTTGAGCATATAATAATACCATAAAAGAATAACTTTCTAATGACTGACCTTATTTTACCTTATTTGTGTTAAAAACTGCATATTAAGTTTCCTTATAATAATAGTAAAATAATATTGGTACAATTAAATATAATTAGCATTTGCACATAAAAATTCTCCCTCTTAAATGTTATAAGGTTTTTTTTTCATCATAAACTCGTTCATCAAGATTCATATTATTTTTGCTATGGTTCAATCATTGCTGGTTCACCGTTAATCATTTTCTAGATCATCCACTTGATTTATATATTAATAAAATTAAAAAAATTCAGAAAAGGGACCGGAATTTAGTCCCCTTCATATATTTGAAGCAACATGGAATCTGATTGTTATCCCACACTAGAGATGGTGACTTGCATAGCTACATAGAAATCTTCTACTCTGGAAACAATAATTAACTGGCTAGTGTGCATTTCTTTAGGATTGATTACATTTTGTCTTCTTCTTCAAGCCTAACCCTCAGACTTTGGGCATTATGAATCTATAATTTATGGTGAAGGGTCTGGTGGGTCATGTGAAAGTCTGTGCTCATACCCTGTCTATTACATATATAGACACAGGTATATATAAGCCTGTGTATTTCAGCTATTATCTAATTCTGTGTTTTTTTTTCAAATAAACAAAACTTTGGTGCTATCTTTATACATTTTGAGTCATGGAAGCTTAGTCACCAATCTCCAAGATATCAAATGCAGGAATTTTCCTTGGCTCCTATGAATCTTTAGTTCTTTTAGATTGTGCAACACATGATATTTCATCATTTAATTTTTTATTTTCTTTAATACCATTTAATGTATTCCATCAATAATTTGATCATATGAGTTGTATTCAAATTTCGGAATAAAATTTTCTATATTTTTATAAAAAAATAATATGTATCTAAATAATGGACTCATTATAATGCATCTGTATTTTAATGCTATAATTATACTTATTTTTAATTCTCAATCAAATGAGAAATTATTTTGAATGAATGAATATTATTTTTTTAACTTCAAATAAAAACTTGATTAAATTTGATACATTTTGTTAATTTTGAATAACCTATCTGCCACTTTGTATGAATATAGGACAAATATTCATAAGTTTCTAATATAATTTGACATATCCAGTGCTTTCAATATTTGTATATTTGTAGAAAATTATATATCAATTTTTCAAATTCGTTGGTTTATTTTTTAACTTTTCTTGCTGTTGATCCAAATTCATTTTAAATTCCATTAAATATTATAAAAAAACATGTTTTTGTTTTTTTGTTGCACACAGCTTTTCCTTGCATAAAAGTTATTACCTAAAACAGCAGTGATATGTAGTTTAAGTTTATAATAAGAAACAAATATCTATCTCTCATCATCGGTCATAGTTTGAAAACATTACATATTTCAGGAAATAAAAAAAATAATTTATTTTTGGCCTACATAATTGTAAATGCCTTGTATTGTTTAATGGTAAATAAATAGACCCTACATTTCAGTCCATAGATCATAGCTGTATTTCAATTTTTTATCAAAATCTAAGCAACAAATAATTCAATTTTTTAAAAAAAATAATTATAAATATAAAAAAGGATCAGTAACCACATCTTCATGTAAATCAATTAAACACATCTCAAAGAAAACTCAAGTTATGACTTATTTAAAAATTATTAGGCATTTGAAAAGATCATCCTGTGAATAATCATATGCTAAACTCAACTACTTTAACTGTATGAAGACTCATCAGAAAATATGTATTACCTTATCAAATGTCAGGTTTTTTAATGCCTCAGAGAACATTGAAAAGATCTTTTCACTTGATATTAATATTTTTTTCAACAACACACATGCTTGCACAAAATTATTATATAAATTATAATGGCATGTGATGTAGAGAAATAAAGAGAAAGTATTTAAATCAGATGTTCATTGCGCAATTTGTAATTGTACATAGGGTGGTGTGCATTTAATTAAGAAAAGTATAATATTTTCTACACTTCAATTTGTAAAGAGTAATAAAATATCTTTACAGGTAAATAGGAATTGAATAACTATTAAAGACATGAGGATAATGTTATTATGATTTGTATTTATTGTGAGTACAACTATAGCTTTAAAAGTATAGCTTCACCATCAGGCATTTGTATGCATAATAATGATAACTGTTTCAAATGTAATAATTAACTTTAACATTTATAATTACAAAAATACATATCATTAATACAACATCAAATGATGAAATTAAATTTGGTATCCTAATATAATAATGAATAGAAGACAAGAAACATAGTCAACCACTACATTTTAAGAAAAGGAAATTATTTTGTTAATTATAAATAATGATAAATGTTAAAGAGTTGAATATGGAATAAATGCGTCAATTTAAAGTTAATACAGTTTTATGGAAAGTTTAAAATGGTTTTTTGATAGAATGACTTCTAAAGATTTTTATCTAGGCAATTTTAAAGGCAATCTTACATTTTGGTGGATCAGACAACTATTAAACTTGTATAAATCTAGTGTTCCATTTTTTTATTCACTATTATACATTTCACAATTTCTTGTTTTATTTTATATTAGTATTTAGAATATCAAACTATAAAACATTTATATATATATACTTTTACCCCACTTAGCGATTGGCTACTTAGTGATGTTTCACAATAGCAATCATCATCAATTTGTACCCACTACTTTGCTTTACAATCGATTTTTCACTATAATGATAAGAAAAAATTTAAAAAAAAATTTTTGGCAGCCATCTTGAATTTTGCGTCACTGAATTCATTTTACCCAAAAGCAAAAGTATATTATTGTAATATGTATACAGATAATGACTTTGCTGTAATTATATAGCACATATAATATTTTATTCATAAAACACAATATTTTGATTATAGAATGTATTAACTTAAAAAATAATAATTAATGAATCTTTATATCTCTCTATATATAAGTGTTGAATGTCTTAATTTTTCTAAAAAAACATATACGTATGTATTATTTAAATAAAGTTTAATTTTGCTAAAAAAAACATTTAACACTTATATTAGATGATAGAATAGTCCAATATATAAATACAGTACAACTAAAATATCAACACAAACTTGTTTCTTAATTACATACACCGAAATGGTTTCAAATCAAAAGAAAAACATTGAAAAAAAAGTTTAAAAAGAAAAACAGATTGGATTTAAAATAAGTGTTAATGAATGAATAATCTTTCTACATGAACAGGGGGACACTATTACATTAATAAAATATACAGTAAGAAAAATAAACTTAGACACGTTTTAGAAAAATAACAATTAGATTTTTTTTAAAAAAGAAAGTTGAATTTTTTTTTTCTAAAGTTGACTATTTATGATACGCATTAAGCCTTTTGTTACTCTGGAGTACAGCAATAAGTCTTTATGTTCATTTAAATAATTTATAATTAAACATTGTTTTTTAATTTGAATAATTTCACATAAATAATAAACATAAATGTACAGTAATATGTACATAATACAAATTTTAAAAAATGCACTTCAGTGTGGATTTTTTTTTCATTACGATGAAAAATTCTGCAAAAGAATAAAAAACTATTAAATTCAAATTTAGTTTCACTTTCTCTTTCTTTTTGCTGTTCTGTACTTTTTAAACAGTGAAAATATGCATTTTTTTCCTAGTGATATAAAACTTTTATTTTTAAATACCGTATTTAATCATCTTTACGGTGAAAAAATCAAGAAAATTTTTGAGCTTGGTAACCAATGTGGATATTTTAGGTCAACAGGAACCAACCAATTTTTTCCCCATAGACTGCTATTAAAAATATGTATTGTGTATATAATATACTTGCTTAACGATGAGTTTTGGATGACCAATTACCATCACTAAGCAGGGTAAAGGTGTATATATATATATATGAATTCATAGTATTGTTTCTGGGAATTTTGAGTAACTTCTTGGACTAATCAGATTATTTCTCACATCTACCAATACAATAACAAAAACCCAGATACTTTTAAAACAAATCTTACAATATGGACCACACACTCACTAATCAATCCTCAATCTTTCCAAATTTAAACAAAACTAGGCATGTCTAATCAGAATATCACAACATTGTTCATGTTTTTACTATTAGAGCCCAAATTCCTGGACTATTTAATAAAAGTGAATCTTAATATTATGCCCACCAACTGGTTCTTACACCAGAAAAGATTCCTAAACAACATAGATCCTTCCTGTCCAATCTGACACAGAGAGGAAGAGACCTTTGAACACATTAATAAAACTGCATAACCTTGGGACCCATGAAGCAGATCATAGCCCATATTGCAGCAATTGATTACTATAAAATCCTCTTTATTAAAGATTGCATTAAAAAGAAAGATTTTCCCATTATAAGAATCTTGACCTTCATCACATATTCAATATGGATTACCTGATGTAAACTAATATTCAACATCCTATAACTGGATGTCTGTGCAATTTTCTTTGAAACTCTCAGGAAAATCCAAAGTAAAGATAAAATTCTCTCTACTAGGTTTATCTATGAAAATACATGGAAAATTTTCAAGATTCCCAGTGAATAAAGTTCTCAATATTTCCATGCTATCTCCACTTAACTATATATATTTTTATCTTTATCTAATTTTTACAAAAGTGACAACACTGACAATTTTAATTCCCAAGTAAGAAGCTCCAGCTGACACATGCTCTTCATCTGAACATCACAGGTTTTAGCCATGTATTACACTAATAAAATTACTTTGAAAAAATAGCTAAATGGCTGACTTGTCAGTACAACAACAAATACTTTCTCTAGGGATTCTTCTTCCTCAAATCATAAGAATGTGTGTGGTAATATTTAACAAAAGAAAATTTGAAAAAAAGAAGCTCTGATGAAAGTACTTGTTATATTACTGAAATATCAGCTATTCAGCTATTATATTTTTATAACATTGAAGATCATGGAAATAATACCATGAATTCATTATTTACCGATAAAAATATTAGAGATAATATATATAATATAGGGATTTGAAAACAGAATTTCAAACTCCCTTCAACTATCCAATGTATCTCATACAACCTACACACACACACACATATATATTGAAACAGACAGATCGAAGAATCGATCTTAGTTTCATGGTTGTCATTTAAGAACGGTAATTCTAAACCACTATTTACCTGCAATGAGACTTTTTCTATTCCAAGCCACATAAATTTTAAGTTATTTATTTTGTGTTTGTTTAAAAAGAATTTAATGTAAAGAGTATGAGTATAAATGTCACAAATCATGATGAATAATATTCGTGTGTGTGTGGTTTGTGGATTTATATTAGCTCAATTTAAAAGTTTCAATTGCGTGGATATTTTCTTTAAATTTTAATTTTGCAAATTATACAAAGTCATTTAAAAATGCTGATCAAAAGTCACATTCCTTTGATCAGTATTTGTAATCAAAATCTTACTTGTACAAAATGTATACAATAATTAATTTGTACTTTGATAAATTAAGATAATGAATTTATATTTTGTATTCACGAATTCCGATGTAATTGTTTTGTCAATTTAGAATCATGTATTAAATTTAAAAATAAATGAAAACCGAACAATGGAAATGAGAAACGTAGAACTCTTATCAAGAAAGGCAAATGCTATTGTATAGTCAAAAATTAGATATTGCTGGAGGCCGGAAAATCAAAGGAGGCGGAGTCATGAACTAAAACTAGGCAGAAAGGTCAACCGTAGCCATCTTAGATATGATATAGACACTCTAACTTTTGACTTGGCTGTGCTTAGATCGTCTCGAGCTACAGCAAAGTAGTTGTTCCAGAGAAATCACTTCAACCGTTATTAAGAAGTTGCCCGGTAAACTGCAATAATGATGGGCTAAGTCCAAGAAGCTGATCCCTGTTCTGCCAATTTAAATCTTTCGTACCGCTGATCTGTAATGTTTTCCGTGCTTCCAGTCTTCCAAATTCCAACATTTAAATTAACCATGCCGTTCTAAGAAATTCAAAATGCGCGCCTACGTTCTTCATACATATCACCGCAAGAAGAAAAGCCGGACGAAGAAAGAATGGTAACTTTTGTTACATGAACTTTTTAACTTTCCTCTCAGTAATAATTTTAAATTTAATCTGTTAACCTAATTAATTGCATGTAAATTTCTTGTTTTCCATTTGAAAATGTTACCCAAAAACCTGTCAGTAAATTTCTTCTCTAATATTTCTGTGCTCTAGTCTTTAGATGATAATTATTAATATTTGTGCCTACTAATAATCCATTTGTGAATACATTTATATTTTTACTATTACTTATTTTACAAACAAACGATGCCAATAATAATATTTCTCAACTCTAATTAAAGTCAGTAAAGTTTATCTCATAATATTTATTATATTCATTTTAAAAGTAATTTTCTTTTATCGAACTAAAAATTGTTTCATTTATGTTGAGTTGAGAGATATTCAAGTATTTTTATTGTTTCTTTTACTTTGTCATGATATTTTAATCTACACTCCAAATCTCAAATACTTAAAATAGTCTAAAATTTTATTATATTTTTTTATATATTATTACGGAGTAATAATAATAAGTGAATATTTTATTGCTATTATTACCTTCCGAACAATCTGGGGAGTTATGGGTTTCAGAGTGAAATTAATTAATTGTTACTTTTGCGATCGTTTGATTTCGCCATGTTATTATTGAATAGTTATATCAGGCTGTTGCGTAGAACATGTTACGGATAGATAAAATGGTTTATATAATTTCGTTTTAAAATCCACTTCCGATCACTCTTCCTCGATGTTACGGTGGCAATGCCTTTACCTTCGCCTAAGTTGGCGTCTCGTTTTACTACCAGATGGAGAGAAAGAAATTCTTCTCCAGGTAATCTCTTGGATCACCGGGGTTCGAAAATGATCCCGGCTGGTTGTAGTGTCTCGGATCTACTTGGGGGCATTAAGACTTGTCAAAGTACAAGCCGCCCGGTATTCCGTCCATGCACCGCAAGTTATTATTGTAGTGTACCTTAATCCTTGCAACCATCAGTACATCAGTATTATATATTATATTTTTATATAAAACCGCCTCCCATTTATCCGTATACGCAATGGTTTGAATCTATTAAATAAAACAACTTAATATAAGCTAGTAGTTAAATATTTTAAGTGCTCCAATTACTCTGATTCTCATATCAACCTGTACAACCATTTAAACACATAAATATTGGCATGAGTTTGTTAATCAGTACAAACCGATTATTGATGACTAGCAGCAATTTATTATAAAATACATATGAGAGTTTTACCGTACCTGTAAATAATATTATTCAATGCTTTCAATAATTTATTAAAAATTTATCTAACCTAATTTTGTCTCTCTTGCATTACTACTCTCGACATCTAGTCAATCACCTGCTGTCTGTATCGACAACTTAAATATATACATTAAATTATTAGCCGTACCAATATCCCGACTATAAGGTATCTATGAAATAGCTGATTGTAGGTAATTTAGTCTGTGTTTTTCGATGAGCTAGTAAAGGGAAAACCCCGTACCGTTGTAATATTGTCATCGGTGGGTCATGCCAGGGTTTTGGGTTTGAATTTAGTTTGCATTTTGGAATTTATTCCTAGACGTGGACTGGGTTTGAATTCGGATTACTGTGTGTGATTAAGCATGGTGATTTTTACCGGTACAGTGTTTAAAATTTTGGACGCCCTCCGTGGTGCTCGGATGAAGAAATCTCCCACACCCTGCAGAGTGAACAAGAGTAAATATTAAATTATAGAAATATTCGATTTTTTTTTCATACCGTTGAGATATATATACTTTGCGTTATTAAAATGCGCAGTTTTAAAACGATGTCTTGAGTAAGTCAAATATACTAATTTTTTTTTCACCCTTGCTTGCAAGTAGTTTCAGTTGAATAGATTGCCTTCTAATATTGTTAAGATAATATAGTGAGATTTTTTTTTTGAAAAAAAAAAAAAGTGTGAAAGCGATTTTGAAGTTTTGTTTTAACGACAAAAATATTGAGAATAGTTTCAAAGCAAGTGAAAACCTGTATCGATTTTGTGCGTTTATTTAATTCAAAATAAACGAATGTTATTTCATAAATCTTTTTGCAAGTCAATTTTGTTGTGTTGTTTATGAAAAAAAAAAAAGAAAGCAAAGAAAGTAGGATTACTTTTCATGTCTTACAAATAAACGCGTGTATGTGTGTATATATATTGTTTAATATAGAAGTCTTATCAAAGCCACTGCATAATATAAATATCAGTTGAATAAAGTTTGGCCGGAATATGTGCTATCCGATATTAAGTAGAGTAACCGTTTAGGGTAAGTTTTTTTTTGTATAAAACCAATCAGCCAAATACAGTCGTCAAAGTGTTAACGGTATATACACTTACGTTAGAGAAACTTGAAATTGTATGATAACCCCGCAGAAGTAGCGTTAATATTAAACGTTCTACATAAAACATTATGTTCTTGAATCAAATGATTTTATTAAGTCACGTAAAAAGTATATATTTGGGGATCAGTGGATTAAATTATCTATTGGTCACATGTTGCTGGCTGGCGCCTTTCAAATAAATTTGTCAGCAAATATGTTTGTCCATACAGCAGTGGTGAGTTTTGTTTGGTCTATAAAAGAGAGAAATGGTGATATATATATATATAGAGAGAGAGTTACTGACAGTATTATAAGAATATTATTGTATTATATACTAATTGTTAATATGTTGTTTTATAGGACTGAGGAGAATAGTTCGAACTGGGTGAAATAAAGTTTTTTCTCTTCCCTTATTAATAATTTAGATACACGTTATCATATCATATATATACATGTAATAAAAAAAAAAAGTGAAAAGGGGTTTTATATAACAGAAATCAAACGGAACGTAGGCGAAAAAAAAAGAAAGGAAGGAAGACACACAAACTGGATGAGAAAGGCGGGAACAGTATCAGCAGCGGGGAAGGATTTGGCATATAGGATCAGGGATCAGTATCTTTTATGAATATATACATAAATAAAAATATTTCGCAAATAACTAATTCACCTGCTAAAAAAAAAAACACACATATAATTAATAAAAAAAAAAAATACCAAATGGCAGAAATAGAAGGGCTCAGTAAATCATCTGAAAATGGTGCAGAAACATCAGACACATCCAGTGATCATGAGATTGTTTTTAAAAAATATCCTGATAAAAGAAAAAGTTGTAGACGATTAGAGAAGAATGCCAAGCAGAGGGAGCACGATGATGATGGGAAGTTTTACGCGATTCTCGAGGAGATGAGAGAGGATAGAAAACTTATGATGGCTATGATGGAGCGGATGTTGAGAATTGAAGAAGGACGTATGGGGATTGATGGTAAACCAGATCGGGAAGAGAAATCCAATAGCAATACAAAGAAGGAAGAAGATGACCAAACCATACCGAAGGAGTTGGAAATTCAGAGCGAGGAAGTCAGTGAAGAGAAAACAAGCCAGAAGATAGAAGTTAGTAATGATGAGTTGGAGATGCAAACTGAGAGGCAGGGTCAAAATGAAAAACCAATAGTGGCAAGGGAAACTGCTATCAAAGGAAAAGAAATAAAAGTAGAACAGACAATAAATCCCCAAATAAGGATGAGTAATATACCATACTTTGGGTCATCCATTCATATTCAAATATTTAAAGGCGACCCCGGAGAAAATCCAGATGTACATTTGGATAGTGTCAAGGAATTTTTATGCTTACACCAAATGACCGAGAAGGAGAAAATAACAGTAGCCAGCCATTATCTAAAGGAATCCGCGAAGGCTTGGTGGAAATTATTGAAAAACCCACCGATTACAATTCAAGGTTATGAAAATGCCCTTTTAAAAAGGTATTGGAGTGAAGAGAAGCAGGAGGGACTTTTACACAAGCTCTCCAGTCAAAAATATAATGAGAACAACAGACAGGGTTATGCAGCATTCTTCATTCACCAAGTGACAATACTTAAATCTCTTACTGCTTTTAAGTACACTGATCAGCACATTACCCGGATTATTGTGCATAATTTACCACCGTGGGTACAAAGAATGATGCTGGGAAGCTGCCCCATGTCGTTTGAAAAAACTATTGAGCTTTTAAACCAGATTGATTATGGGGATTTGTCTCCAACAAAAAGGGAATGGGAGCAGAGTCATTACAACGCGAGACAATTAAAGCCTTATATACCTCCTGACCCAGGGAGAACATAGAAAACAAACAGTAATTTTGGGATAACCCGGTAAACGACCACTATGTTATAAATGTTTCAGATGATGAGTAAAGACCAATGGACATTAATATACAAATGATTGATAAAATGTATCATTCCACACCCATGTTTAGGTTCAAACTCTCACCCAGACTGTTCTCCAAAGTCGATCAACTTTGTAATGAAATGTAAGTCAGTAAAATATGTATAAACATTTTTTTTTGTTATTTTTTTTTAAGTAGGAAGAAATGAAACAGACAGATCGAAGAATCGATCTTAGTTTCATGGTTGTCATTTAAGAACGGTAATTCTAAACCACTATTTACCCGCAATGAGACTTTTTCTATTCCAAGCCACATAAATTTTAAGTTATTTATTTTGTGTTTGTTTAAAAAGAATTTAATGTAAAGAGTATGAGTATAAATGTCACAAATCATGATGAATAATATTCGTGTGTGTGTGGTTTGTGGATTTATATTAGCTCAATTTAAAAGTTTCAATTGCGTGGATATTTTCTTTAAATTTTAATTTTGCAAATTATACAAAGTCATTTAAAAATGCTGATCAAAAGTCACATTCCTTTGATCAGTATTTGTAATCAAAATCTTACTTGTACAAAATGTATACAATAATTAATTTGTACTTTGATAAATTAAGATAATGAATTTATATTTTGTATTCACGAATTCCGATGTAATTGTTTTGTCAATTTAGAATCATGTATTAAATTTAAAAATAAATGAAAACCGAACAATGGAAATGAGAAACGTAGAACTCTTATCAAGAAAGGCAAATGCTATTGTATAGTCAAAAATTAGATATTGCTGGAGGCCGGAAAATCAAAGGAGGCGGAGTCATGAACTAAAACTAGGCAGAAAGGTCAACCGTAGCCATCTTAGATATGATATAGACACTCTAACTTTTGACTTGGCTGTGCTTAGATCGTCTCGAGCTACAGCAAAGTAGTTGTTCCAGAGAAATCACTTCAACCGTTATTAAGAAGTTGCCCGGTAAACTGCAATAATGATGGGCTAAGTCCAAGAAGCTGATCCCTGTTCTGCCAATTTAAATCTTTCGTACCGTTGATCTGTAATGTTTTCCGTGCTTCCAGTCTTCCAAATTCCAACATTTAAATTAACCATGCCGTTCTAAGAAATTCAAAATGCGCGCCTACGTTCTTCATACATATCACCGCAAGAAGAAAAGCCGGACGAAGAAAGAATGGTAACTTTTGTTACATGAACTTTTTAACTTTCCTCTCAGTAATAATTTTAAATTTAATCTGTTAACCTAATTAATTGCATGTAAATTTCTTGTTTTCCATTTGAAAATGTTACCCAAAAAAACCTGTCAGTAAATTTCTTCTCTAATATTTCTGTGCTCTAGTCTTTAGATGATAATTATTAATATTTGTGCCTACTAATAATCCATTTGTGAATACATTTATATTTTTACTATTACTTATTTTACAAACAAACGATGCCAATAATAATATTTCTCAACTCTAATTAAAGTCAGTAAAGTTTATCTCATAATATTTATTATATTCATTTTAAAAGTAATTTTCTTTTATCGAACTAAAAATTGTTTCATTTATGTTGAGTTGAGAGATATTCAAGTATTTTTATTGTTTCTTTTACTTTGTCATGATATTTTAATCTACACTCCAAATCTCAAATACTTAAAATAGTCTAAAATTTTATTATATTTTTTTATATATTATTACGGAGTAATAATAATAAGTGAATATTTTATTGCTATTATTACCTTCCGAACAATCTGGGGAGTTATGGGTTTCAGAGTGAAATTAATTAATTGTTACTTTTGCGATCGTTTGATTTCGCCATGTTATTATTGAATAGTTATATCAGGCTGTTGCGTAGAACATGTTACGGATAGATAAAATGGTTTATATAATTTCGTTTTAAAATCCACTTCCGATCACTCTTCCTCGATGTTACGGTGGCAATGCCTTTACCTTCGCCTAAGTTGGCGTCTCGTTTTACTACCAGATGGAGAGAAAGAAATTCTTCTCCAGGTAATCTCTTGGATCACCGGGGTTCGAAAATGATCCCGGCTGGTTGTAGTGTCTCGGATCTACTTGGGGGCATTAAGACTTGTCAAAGTACAAGCCGCCCGGTATTCCGTCCATGCACCGCAAGTTATTATTGTAGTGTACCTTAATCCTTGCAACCATCAGTACATCAGTATTATATATTATATTTTTATATAAAACCGCCTCCCATTTATCCGTATACGCAATGGTTTGAATCTATTAAATAAAACAACTTAATATAAGCTAGTAGTTAAATATTTTAAGTGCTCCAATTACTCTGATTCTCATATCAACCTGTACAACCATTTAAACACATAAATATTGGCATGAGTTTGTTAATCAGTACAAACCGATTATTGATGACTAGCAGCAATTTATTATAAAATACATATGAGAGTTTTACCGTACCTGTAAATAATATTATTCAATGCTTTCAATAATTTATTAAAAATTTATCTAACCTAATTTTGTCTCTTGCATTACTACTCTCGATATCTAGTCAATCACCTGCTGTCTGTATCGACAACTTAAATATATACATTAAATTATTAGCCGCACCAATATCCCGACTATAAGGTATCTATGAAATAGCTGATTGTAGGTAATTTAGTCTGTGTTTTTCGATGAGCTAGTAAAGGGAAAACCCCGTACCGTTGTAATATTGTCATCGGTGGGTCATGCCAGGGTTTTGGGTTTGAATTTAGTTTGCATTTTGGAATTTATTCCTAGACGTGGACTGGGTTTGAATTCGGATTACTGTGTGTGATTAAGCATGGTGATTTTTACCGGTACAATATATATATATATATATATATATATATATATATATATTGTATATACAATATATATATATATATATATATATATTGTGCCAGGCATTATCAAATGGCCTTGCACAAAGTCTGTATTAAGCACAACAAATATAAAAATGTGCTAGATTAATAATGGAGGTTCGGTCTGAGCAGTAGAATACCCACACACACAAATTTAAATATTGTACACGTATAATAAACTCATGTATTTTTTTATTTTTGTTTTTCCTTTTTGTATATTTTTTATGATATGTCATTATATGTATTTTTTTTTTTTTATTTTCCAACATACTTGTATATTTTTTTTAATTACTTTTCTAAAGATTGTAATTTTATTCCATAAGCAAGTAATGTTAATTGCTTTTGCAAAAATCTGATCAAAAGCAAAAGGTTTGATAATGCTATAATTAAACTGTTATCTCTTTAAAAAAATTCTTTTGAATTGATTTTGTAAGCAAGTGGTCTGGGTTATTCAAGATGGATGTCAAACTTAAAATGTAGAATTTAATCGGAAAAATATAAAGGAATGTTTGCAATCTAAGTGATAAGCTAAATTAAAAGGATTGGCTGATTCATTCTTCTCAGAGGGATATCTGAATTGGTTCTTATTAGTGGGATTGATAGTGCTGTGGGATTCATTCTTTCTTTGGCAGCCATTCTGGGCAAGTCATTCTCTTTTGTGGCTCCAGAATTCTCCAAGCAACCAGCTACTTAGAGATTCATTTATGAATAGGACTATTAGTGACATTCTTAAGAACAAATCCATTATACAGTTCTTTTAAGAACTCTTGTCTTTGTGGATTCGAGTAACCATTGGAGACAGCTTATGAAAATTTATTAATAATCCTAATTATTATTAGATATATAAAAAAGAAGATATGAAGCAATATACTAGAGATTCCAGCAAAATGACCGTGGGGTAGACAACTAGCCGGTGCACCGCCCTTTCTCTGTCCCAAGCCGCCAAGATGTGACCATGCCAATTCCAGCCACCCATGATGATGACAAATGCCACCTTGCTAAATGGATGAAATCTTCACCACACAGCCAGTTAACTTGAAGCCCACTCAAGAGCCCAGAGGAGAAGAATGAAGACGCAGATATAAGTTTATTTTAAGATATTTATTAATATTGAAATAATTAACTTTGATATTTCCGATTAGATATATTATTTTTTGTTATTATTATTAATCATTTAAAAAAAAGAGAGAGTCTCTCGCATATGTATATGAATTTGCGGTTATTACGGGCATAAATGATAAAGCTTTTACTTAAATCCTTTGAGTCAATTTTTCTATTTCAAATTCTAGTATTTTCAACAAAGATTGCAATGAGATTCTTTTTTTTTTTTGTTGCTATTCATTTTCCTCTTGTTGTTACTCCTGGAATTCGTCATATATGGATATACATGTATGTATATGCGTACATACGCTTATAATATTCGGTAAATACGATATCTCATGCTGAATATCTAAAAATGTATTTAACCGTATATCCTTTTTAAGTTATTTTTTTGTCACTGCTGCACCTTATGATGCGTGCAAGAAGGGATTGATCTATTATAGATTCCCTGTAAGCAAGTACTCTAATAACTTTATATTTAAAGTAATAGTAAGTGTATAATTGTGATGCGCGTATATACATGTACAGGAATTTATCTATAGCAAGAGGGAAATAGATACAGTACCTTATGGTGAGTACGATATAGTATCTGAGCCAATGCAACCTTGTTGACTTGTTGAAAAATATGAAATTAGTGAAATATCTCATATTGCAAATATACGTATGCATAGTTTTTTTATTATTATTTTTTGCTATCAATAAAAAGGTTTTAAAGTTATCAGTAAAAGCGTATGCCTGTATGACCGAAAATCTCATATCTGTATATCAAATCACACAAAGTAAAATTTATTTCTATTGGGTAAAAAGAGCTCAGACCACTTCCATTACTTATAAACATTGTAAATAGCTTTAGGGATTTATTATTTTTCTTATTTAAAATTGTATTTTATCTATTTCAACGCCTCGAATATATATGGTTTGGGATAATTAATTATTTAGTATTTTGTTATTATATCATCATTAGTATGAAACGGTGGTGGGTATTTGGGATTAAATAAATATTTAATCATAATATTAAACTTGTTTCGTTTTCATATTATTATTTATATTGATCAAAATGTATTCTTTCCTTATCAACCACGTACCGGTAATAATCATTTAACTTACCCATTTGAAGACCCTAGATTGTAGAGTGACTGAGCTAGCCACAAAGGGATATCGCTCTACCGGGGTGTTAAATCTTATTCTTATGCTCCGCTGAACATATGGTATTGCACATCCTTCTAGGAGGGTGAAAAATTCATTTTTTTGATTCTTTTCTAGAAGTGGCACGCAAAAGTCTATTTTGTAAATAGATTTTTCAAAGGTGTGTACTTGCCATTGTTCTAAATATTCGGGCATTCAAATAAGATATCAACTAAAGGGTGTTTTTAACTGGAAGAGTCCTGTCAATCCACTCTTTCTATCAATTTAGCTGGAAGTACCAATATACATGAGTACAGACAATCGGCTAGATTGATATCCATTTCTTTACCTGTTGAATCTTGGTCACTTCATGCTCAGTGCAAGATTAGGAAAAGAATTCCGCAGGGAGTATGGACTGGTACAGTAAAACTGGCGCCACACGTGGTTTAAATGTAAAAATGGTACGATTAAGGAAAGAACAAGTTAAATTATATAAATGTGAAAATTACGGTAAAAATATATTACGTGCCGTATGTATATATAAACTTAATGTAGGTGTAAGTAAAAACTAAATTAAATGTTGACTATATATACATAAAAGAAGTTATATAAAATTCGATCGTTAGTTGTTTTTTCTTTTTAGATATATAGTGTAATTAATAGGCCGTACAAATGAACACGCTTAGTTTGCTATATATTTGTTTTGAAAGTTATTCTTAAATAATTTAAAATATTTTACTCAGTAATCTGCAGATCCAAAATGATAGTGTTATTCTTTGTTGCGACAGATATTTAATATATATTTATGATTCAAATTGTTAGCAATAAATCAAATGTTCACACTGTATTCTATAAATATACTGTATAAGTAAAATAGATAAAAAAAGTTATTTTAAGTAAGTATACATGTAATATATTGACGGTTGATATTTTGTTATATAGAGTACAGATTCCTTTATCTTAATAATTGCTTAACAATTTTCACTTTAAACCGAGTCGCTAACATTTTCATTTTATTGGATAAGTAAAGTTGCCATTTAAACTGAGTAAAAAACTGTCGTCAACATATGCAATTAAAATAGTAATAAAGTATATATAAAAATTATTAAACGAATGAGTGGGGGAGTAGGTCACACGCTGTATATATGCGTATATAAATGGTCGGAGGTTTTACAAATAAAAGTAATAAGTTATTATAGCGTTAAATTTTAACATAACTTATAGTTAAATCTGTTGGTCTTTCTGTTTGTAAAAAAGTAAAATAAAACAGTGTTAAATACTGGCTTACGAATTAAAATTTCGTAAACGATTTAAAATAACTTATACTGGAAGATTTTTTTTTTTAAAAAAAAAAAGAAAAAAAAAGGAAGTAAAATAAAATAGAGTGTTGGATAACAGCGTAACGAAGTAAAGTTTCGTATGTTAAACTTGAGTTTCTGTTTTGGGCGATAAATCGAATTAAATAGACATAGGTAAAATGGGCACAATAACTGGAACAGGGCATAGAAAAAACAAATAATTGGCGAGTGGAATAAGGCAGAGTTAGGTGCGCGGTGTACTGCGTATTTAAAAATAAGACAAATAGTTAAGAAATAATTTAAAAATATCCGCTATTACCGATTCTGTATTTAACTGATCAGTAACTAAAAACTATATATACCAAATATAAATAGATATAGGTATTCCGTAACTCCTAAATAAAGAATATTTATACTGTGCTTTTAATGTGGACAAGATCCAAATCAAGAAAAATGGATCAACAGCCAATAAGTGATACAAACACCTCGGTTAACGAAGAACCAGAGGAAAAGACTCACTGTGAGCAAAAAGAAAATGATCAACAAAGAAGCAAAAAACTTGAAGCGGAAAACGAACGCAGGTGGACCATGATGGAAGAAATTTTATGGACTATAAAACAAGAAATAGCCAGAATACCACAGGAAATAAATGAATTGAGGCAACAACTATCAGAAAATACAACATATATAAATCAAAGAATAGATGATGTCAAACGTGAACTAGAAAATGAAATCGAAACAAGATTTCAAAGCATGAAAAACGGAAATAATCCGGAACAAGGCAACAGCAATAGGCTGGAAAAAACAGAAATGAGTCAGCAGATGACTGAAGCAGAGCATGAATATGTTCAGGATCAAGTCAAGAAAAAAGGAGAGGATGCTGAAATAACTGAAGATCATAGCATTAAAAATGAGATGCATGAAAAAGAAAAGGGACAACCTTACCTGTGCAATATAAACCAATTCCTAAAAATAAAAATATTTGAAGGACAAACAGGTGAAGCTCCTATGGAGCACATTAAAAGCTTGGAAAAATATTTCCAGGTAAACCAAATCAATGACTTTAGTAAACTGGCAATTGCCTGCAGTCATCTCCATGGCGATGCTCAAGCATGGTGGGAATCCTTGTTCCACTATCCAGTAACATTTGAGGAATATAAAAAGGAATTATTAAAAAGTTTTTGGAATGAACAGCATCAAGAGATGATTCTATACCAAGCCATGCAGGAAAAACATAATGAGAATAATGGTGAAAATTACTTGCAATTTTTCAGGAGACAAGTGGCAACACTTCGGACATTAAACGCATGTCACATATCAGAGGGGCAAATTGTCAGAATAATCCGTCGTAATCTGCCACTTGGGATTGAACAAATGTTACTTACCGCAAATATGAATACAGTGCAACAAATGGCGGAAGTATTAAGTGCAGTAGACATGACCCAAAGAGAGACACAAGGGAACAAAGATAGGCAAAAACAAAATCATTGGCATAGAAAGGCCATACCGAGAAATAACAGCATAGAAAGGCGCACTCACCAAACAGAAAACAATGGTTACAATCAAAGAAAGAAATATTGGAAAGAAAAACAGTTCAGACCACCCTCACCAAGGCCAGGGTGTAGTAAAGATGAGAATTAATCAGATCACATAATTTAAGAGTCTTTGTAGTTAGATGTTTATAGGTTTCTTGTGAACTTTTGTCTCTCAGGCATTGTGTGTATGGGTTGATTCGTATTGGCATTTTTTGAACTCGGGCTCTGGAGATGGGGGATGTGCAGGGGTTGGCTGGAGATGTCTGTGTGATCTGGAGTCTCTGTGGCTTCAGGTGAAGGAACACTTTTCACCATGCAAAAATGCGAGCAATTCTTTTAGCAGAGAAAATATTCTCTGGGACTCAGTTGGGGTAATGCAAACGTACTCGTAAGTCTTGTATAGAAAGCAGAGGAGCATTAACTTCAACTCTTACTCAAAGCCCTTCATCTGTGGTTGCAAAATATCCTGTCAGCCTCCAAAAGTTATTGAGCATGGATGCACCCGTGAAGTTTGGTACATTATTCTGTTAGTATTTTTTGTGTTTCGTTCGACTTTGCTTGGCTGGCCACAGAGTTCTAGAAAGGATAGATATCTTCATGTTGCCCATCTGTTTGTCTTCTTTTATCTCTGACCCTGGTGATTGGGATGCTGATGCAGTTTTGGCTTAGTATATCGATGTTATGGGGGATGAAGTGTCACATTGTCACCGTTGGACATCGTGCTTTGTAGAGTTTCAAAAGAAAAATACAAAAATTAGTAAAAATATAACTAGTAAACATATACTTAATATCTATGTAAATAAGAACTTAAGACTTTAAATGGTCATATCCATTTAAAAGTCTCATTGGAGAGGGGGGTATTGTGCCAGGCATTATCAAATGGCCTTGCACAAAGTCTGTATTAAGCACAACAAATATAAAAATGTGCTAGATTAATAATGGAGGTTCGGTCTGAGCAGTAGAATACCCACACACACAAATTTAAATATTGTACACGTATAATAAACTCATGTATTTTTTTATTTTTGTTTTTCCTTTTTGTATATTTTTTATGATATGTCATTATATGTATTTGTTTTTTTTTTTTATTTTCCAACATACTTGTATATTTTTTTTAATTACTTTTCTAAAGATTGTAATTTTATTCCATAAGCAAGTAATGTTAATTGCTTTTGCAAAAATCTGATCAAAAGCAAAAGGTTTGATAATGCTATAATTAAACTGTTATCTCTTTAAAAAAAATTCTTTTGAATTGATTTTGTAAGCAAGTGGTCTGGGTTATTCAAGATGGATGTCAAACTTAAAATGTAGAATTTAATCGGAAAAATATAAAGGAATGTTTGCAATCTAAGTGATAAGCTAAATTAAAAGGATTGGCTGATTCATTCTTCTCAGAGGGATATCTGAATTGGTTCTTATTAGTGGGATTGATAGTGCTGTGGGATTCATTCTTTCTTTGGCAGCCATTCTGGGCAAGTCATTCTCTTTTGTGGCTCCAGAATTCTCCAAGCAACCAGCTACTTAGAGATTCATTTACGAATAGGACTATTAGTGACATTCTTAAGAACAAATCCATTATACAGTTCTTTTAAGAACTCTTGTCTTTGTGGATTCGAGTAACCATTGGAGACAGCTTATGAAAATTTATTAATAATCCTAATTATTATTAGATATATAAAAAAAGAAGATATGAAGCAATATACTAGAGATTCCAGCAAAATGACCGTGGGGTAGACAACTAGCCGGTGCACCGCCCTTTCTCTGTCCCAAGCCGCCAAGATGTGACCATGCCAATTCCAGCCGCCCATGATGATGACAAATGCCGCCTTGCTAAATGGATGAAATCTTCACCACACAGCCAGTTAACTTGAAGCCCACTCAAGAGCCCAGAGGAGAAGAATGAAGATGCAGATATAAGTTTATTTTAAGATATTTATTAATATTGAAATAATTAACTTTGATATTTCCGATTAGATATATTATTTTTTGTTATTATTATTAATCATTTAAAAAAGAGAGAGTCTCTCGCATATGTATATGAATTTGCGGTTATTACGGGCATAAATGATAAAGCTTTTACTTAAATCCTTTGAGTCAATTTTTCTATTTCAAATTCTAGTATTTTCAACAAAGATTGCAATGAGATTCTTTTTTTTTTTGTTGCTATTCATTTTCCTCTTGTTGTTACTCCTGGAATTCGTCATATATGGATATACATGTATGTATATGCGTACATACGCTTATAATATTCGGTAAATACGATATCTCATGCTGAATATCTAAAAATGTATTTAACCGTATATCCTTTTTAAGTTATTTTTTTTGTTACTGCTGCACCTTATGATGAGTGCAAGAAGGGATTGATCTATTATAGATTCCCTGTAAGCAAGTACTCTAATAACTTTATATTTAAAGTAATAGTAAGTGTATAATTGTGATGCGCGTATATACATGTACAGGAATTTATCTATAGCAAGAGGGAAATAGATACAGTACCTTATGGTGAGTACGATATAGTATCTGAGCCAATGCAACCTTGTTGACTTGTTGAAAAGTATGAAATTAGTGAAATATCTCATATTGCAAATATACGTATGCATAGTTTTTATTATTATTATTATTATTGCTATCAATAAAAGGGTTTTAAAGCACGGAGTAAAAGCGTATGCCTGTATGACCGAAAATCTCATATCTGTATATCAAATCACACAAAGTAAAATTTATTTCTATTGGGTAAAAAGAGCTCAGACCACTTCCATTACTTATAAACATTGTAAATAGCTTTAGGGATTTATTATTTTTCTTATTTAAAATTGTATTTTATCTATTTCAACGCCTCGAATATATATGGTTTGGGATAATTAATTATTTAGTATTTTGTTATTATATCATCATTAGTATGAAACGGTGGTGGGTATTTGGGATTAAATAAATATTTAATCATAATATTAAACTTGTTTCATTTTCATATTATTATTTATATTGATCAAAATGTATTCTTTCCTTATCAACCACGTACCGGTAATAATCATTTAACTTACCCATTTGAAGACCCTAGATTGTAGAGTGACTGAGCTAGCCACAAAGGGATATCGCTCTACCGGGGTGTTAAATCTTATTCTTATGCTCCGCTGAACATATGGTATTGCACATCCTTCTAGGAGGGTGAAAAATTCATTTTTTTGATTCTTTTCTAGAAGTGGCATGCAAAAGTCTATTTTGTAAATAGATTTTTCAAAGGTGTGTACTTGCCATTGTTCTAAATATTCGGGCATTCAAATAAGATATCAACTAAAGGGTGTTTTTAACTGGAAGAGTCCTGTCAATCCACTCTTTCTATCAATTTAGCTGGAAGTACCAATATACATGAGTACAGACAATCGGCTAGATTGATATCCATTTCTTTACCTGTTGAATCTTGGTCACTTCATGCTCAGTGCAAGATTAGGAAAAGAATTCCGCAGGGAGTATGGACTGGTACAATATATATATATATATTTATATATATATATATATATATATATATATATTAAAAGCATAAAGCTCAACTAATTAATAAATAATCAATATTACTCAAATTCACAACTCAACCAGACTAGCCAAAAATAAATTCCAAATGTAACCAATGGTTTCATTGCCACAAGAAGACTTGTCAAGTGTACAAAACAACAATGTATCTAAACTAAACATAAACCAAAATTTTGTGTACTTTGCATAAACTTTTAATAGTAAAAAAAAAACTTTTAAATAAGTTTAGTGTTGCAGAATCATAAATTTTTAATAATAAAGATTCTTTAAGTCTTTTTATATTTGTCTCAAAAAAGATAATCTTATCTTCATCAAAATTAATAGTGTGACCTTTATTATTAAAAACTTATGATTCAGAAGCAATCAATTTATTAAAAAGTTATTTTAATATTAAGCATGCATGGGAAGTAAATGAAATAGTGGGTAGTGTTTAGTATAGATATGCTGTTATTTTGTAGTTCGTTACTGTTGAGAAGTCTGCTTGTGGCAGTGAAACCATTGGTTACATTTTAGAGTGTAGTTTTTGGCTAATCTGGTTGAGATGGGAATTAAAGGTAATTTTGTTTACATCTATCTATCTATCTATCTATCTATCTATCTATCTATCTATCTATCTATCTATCTATCTATCTATCTATCTATCTATCTATCTATCTATCTATCTATCTATCTATCTATCTATCTATCTATCTATCTATCTATCTATCTATCTATCTATCTATCTATCTATCTATCTATCTATCTATCTATCTATCTATCTATCTATCTATCTATCTATCTATCTATCTATCTATCTATCTATCTATCTATTTATCTATCTATCTATCTATCTATCTATCTATCTATCAAATAATTAGTTTGTTTTGATTAACTGTGTACTGTACTTGCAGGAAATAAGCTGAGTGTAGAAGGGATTTGTCATTGACAAACAGGAATTTTGATTATAATTTTTTAAATCGCTATCAACAAAAATATGTACAAGTGTATCATCACTAGAATAAATTAATAAGCAGACCTTTATGTGGATTATGGACCTTTACGAAAAATATGATTATTGAAGGAAATAAATATTTAGCTGGAATAATTTAGTCAAAAGCTTTCTGTGTGTGAGTGTGTGTCAGAAAATACATGTCTTGTGTTATGCTGTACTATGTGAATCCTGACTTGAAATCTTAGTAACTGGAAAAACATAGTGTATTTCAATCGATAAATTTAGGACCAAATCAATTAGAGAAGGTGAAAAAAATAAGACTGAAAATAAGTATTTGAATACAGAAATAAATGTTTACAGCCTGTTTTAAATTGTAAAATAAGATGTATATATTTTTTTTCATTAATTAAGTAAAATATTATAATAAAGAATACTTTGATTGAGTTTTGAACATACTTTTTAATAATACATGTGTATGTCAATGAAAATATAGTTACATTGGTAATTAAATGTGCATTAAATAAATAGATATTTTTTTTTTTAGATATATGAAATGCTTTTATTTTTCTCTTTGCTAAAAAGCAAAAAATAACTGTTGTGTTTGGTCTGGATTACAGACCCAACTAACAGTAAATAATATAAAATAATACTGGTAATATATTTATTATGTACAAAGATTTATTATTTATTATGTACAAAGATATACAAACAATATACAGTATACAAATGCATATTTATAAGTTGAATCTTGGAGTTTAATGTGAACTCTGGGTTTTGCCTGCCGCTTCCAGCCACACCTTATGGCTTGCCTCACAGGTAAGGTCTGTGACTCTTCCAGCTATGTAGTTAGCTTGCCTTGAGCCAAGGGTGATCATAGCAGCATCCGGTCTCCGTGGGACTTGCCTAGCTGTGTAGATCTAAATAACGTAGTGCTATCAATGGGAGAACACAAATGTCTGTTTAGGTTAGGCACATTCTTCTCCGATTCTCACAAAAGGCTGACTATTTATACCCAGATCCCTGACCTTATTGAAAAGTTTCAGATTCAGCAAGCATCCTTGCTCATTGGCCTGTAATAATCATTGGCTATGCTTTTATCTATACATCAGCCTATTGGCCTGAGGCAAACAATACTTAATCCGATCAGATAAGGTGGCATCTGTAATAGTCCACTTCTGAGAGAAAGGAGGACCATAACATCCCTCCCCCTGGCTAAAATTTAACCTAGAGAACAGTCTTTCAGGTGTGCTGGAGGATGACTAATGCACCTCGGTGCTGGTCTGCTGCCGTCTTCGGTTTGTTGGTCATCCTTGCTTGTATTGCATGTCTCTGTAGCTTCATTCCTTGTGGTTGCATCAGTATAATACAGTCTAAGTTGTTTTCGATGGCGATGATGTTGACATCCATCTGCTGTTTTGACTATAATGTTGTGTTGTCCTTTCTGTTGGATCACAACTTCTGGAATCCATTTTGTAGGTCTTCTATAAATTCTGCATAACACTTTTGTCTGCAAAGCTAGTGGTATTCTGGCAATTCTGGTGTTCCCATTTTTCATATTCATTTTTGTTATCAGCTTTTTGTTAAAGACTTCTGATTCATAAGTCTTCAACTTTGATAATGTTGTGAGCTGGTTCACTTTGAACCCTAAGTGACTGAACCAGTCACGGCCTAATAGGTTGCTGTGATCACCTGTTGCCACTACCAGTGGTAGGTGTCTAGTTTTATTAGGCATGGTAATTTTCACTCTTGTCTGACCCAAGAGTTTTATTTTTTTATCCTGATAATCTGTTAAAGTCCTAGTGCTAGGATGCAGATTATATTTATTATGTTTGTTAATGATAGCCCAAGTCTTTTTTGAAACAATAGACACTGCTGCCCCTGTGTCCAGTTCCATTATCACTGGTGTATCATTAATCCTAATATTCTGTATAAATCCAGACTGATTGTCCTTAATGTGATTTATACTGGCAACTTAAATTATAGTTGCCTTTGTGTTTTGGAATGGTTTTTTTTTCATTCTCATATTGGCTGTCTATCTATTTAAGTTTAGACATGCCACTCTTATATGACTGACATGCTTGCAAAATGAGCACACAGTATGGAGATGTGGACATTCTATTTGCACATGGATCAGTTCATCGCATCTATAACAATGCTTTACACTCATTGTTGTTGTTGAGCTAACTGAGTGCTTGTCATACTCAGCCTTATGTTCAACTTTTTGAACAGTATAATTCATTTTTTTAATGGCTTTGCCTGACACACTATAGATTCTACCAGCGTGGCTTGAGTTACAGCCTTTTCAAAATCTATATCCAGTGTCATTAACAGCCTTAGTCTTAAATTATGATCGTTCATGCCACAAATGAAATGATCGCATAATGCTTCATTTAAAAACTCTTTAAATTGGCATGTAAGTGCTAATGTTCAGATTTGCGTGGCGAATTCTCTAGCTTTTTCTCCCTCCACCTGCATGCAAAGATTGAAATAATATCTCTGCATTATTGTTAGTAGTTTGGTGGAAAAATATTCCATGAGAATCGCCAATGCCTTCTCAAAATTCAAGTCAGCCAGTGTTTCTGACCCAATTTACGATTTTAATATATTATAAGTCTGCGACCCGATTATCGTTATCAGCATCGCTAATTTTATTTCAGACTTTTTTATCTGATTGGCCTGCATATAGAAAATTAGGCGTTCTTTGTAGATTGACCAGTTCTCAGGGAATCCTGGATCAAAAGCTTCCATCGAGCCAATTATACTAACCATTTTTTATTTTATTTTTCTCTGTTATCACGTGAAAAAAAATTTTTTTTTCGTATATTTGCGAGTGGTGAGTAAACACTCGATACAAATGTTTGACAGATTTTTTTTATCCACTAGGGTGAGCTTCTGTCTTTTTAGCAAGGCTAATTTTGATTGGTTTATGAAACACCAATCATATTTATGATCACTTTATGTTTCCTCCCAGAATTAAGTGATTTTGACACTGGCGATTTAGTAAATACTATCGTGTATTTTACTTATTTTGCCAGAAATAAGTGATTTCAAGAATCACTGTTTAAAAAATACGTATACGTATTTTAATAAATACTTGGACCATATTTAAGTGTGATTTAGTAATCACAGCTTCGTAACTTACGAGTTTGTGTGCACTCACGTATTTATGTTTTCCAAGTTTTTTTCTTTTTCCAGCCGTGGGGGAAAAAAATCTTTTGTCCATCTGCGCCAAATCTGTTGTGTTTGTTCTGGATTACAGACCCAACTAACAGCAAATAATATAAAATAATACTGACACAAGTATTATAATTTAATATATTTATTATGTACAAAGACCCAACTAACAGCAAATAATATAAAATAATACTGACACAAGTATTATAATTTAATATATTTATTATGTACAAAGATATACAAATAATATACAGTATACAAATGCATATTTATAAGTTGAATCTTGGAGTTTAACATGAACTCTGGGTTTTGCCTGCTGCTTCCAGCCACACCTTATGGCTTGCCTCACAGGTAAGGTCTATGACTCTTCCAGCTATGTAGTTAGCTTGCCTTGATCCAAGGGTGATCCTAGCAGCATCCAGTCTCTGTGGGACTTGCCTAGCTGCATAGATCTAAATAGCGTAGTGCTATCAATGGGAGAACGCAAACATCTGTTTAGGTTAGACACGTTCTTCTTCGATTCTCACAAAAGGCTGACTATTTATAAGCAGATCCCTAACCTTATTGAAAACCTTCGGATTCAGCAAGCATCGTTGCTCATTTGCCTGTAATAATTATTGGCTATGCTTTTATCTATACATCAGCCTATTGGCCTGAGGCAAACAATGCTTAATCCGCTCAGATAAGGTTGCACCTAGAATAGTCCACTTCTGAGAGAAGAGAGGACTATAACAATAACCATAAGTGGAGGTTTTGGATTTAATTTTAAATAAAAGAACTGGTGTCCAACAGCTTTAGTAACTATTACTTAATCTCTTGTCATAAAATAGGTATTGACTTAATTAATTTTTGTACCCCAACTCATGTTTTTAATGAAAGATAAATGTGGAAACCTCAGTTGTAGTTGAAAAAAGAATTATTTTGTTTTTTTTTAATGTATGGTAAATAAAAGTATTTAATATATATATATATATATATATATATATATATATATATATATATATATATATATATATATATATATATATTGTGGCCTGTCTATATGTAGTACGATACCAAGCAGAGTTTCCAAGCTCCTTATATTAGTTCCCTACTTGGAATCTGGCTAGGTATGATTAACAGATTTACTATATCCCGACCATTTTATTTAACTATAACAATTGAATTTAGATAAAATTTGTATTTATCCCAAGTTACTTTAATATGAGTAAATATTTCTAAAATAAGTTGTTTTTTAAATATAATCGATGTGAGACTCGTTTACCTATAAACAGATCACATCCCCTTAACATTAAACAAATACAAAATATTTGTTCAATGGCATAAGAATACACAGATACTCCTCCTTATTAAGTATCTACATACTCTCATGGCTAACAATAATATCCAATATCTTATATTTATAATTATTAAGTTTTAATTCAATCATTCATTAAATTAATCTGTTAGATGATTACAGATAAACTTCAATTCCTATTATTTCTGATAATTAAGATTGGCTATAATCACAAAAATAACTTTACAATAAGGAGATCTCAGGAAAATCATTGATTTATTAATTCTTCATACTACCTATGGAATATAAAGAGGGATTTTACAGATTTACATGGATAGTGCACAAAATAAGAAAAACTTATATTTTAAATCTATCATTAAGGTTTATATTTATGTTCTTTAATACTTATTATTAAAACATCATTATTAACTAAACTATAATTAATACTAATATTTTCACTAATAACTAATGTATCATTTAATTTCATATTAATAAATTCACTTTAATAATTGGCAATGTCATAAATGACCTATGGGATCAAGGCAGCATGTAACAAGTAAATAAAAATCTTTACTAAGAGATTTATGCTTATTAAACTATTAGATTTGCTCTAAATTGAATTGACTTTTCATTTTAATTTTGACTGTGTATTTGAGTTGTGTGATGTGGTGAGAATGAGCCCAGAAAAGAAATGCAGCAATTAAAATTTGATAAAACTTTTAAAACAATAATTTTAATCAAATTCATTACAAATGATAATAAACATTTCCATTAATATCAAATATAAAATAACTAATAATAAAATGATATACATATATTATCATAACAATAACAACAGAAAATTAATCTTCAAAGTATGATTATTAAACAAAACTAATGTTTCCCATTATATGTTGAGATATTTATCCCTATGTATGTGAACTATATATCACACATTCAGTTTATTAAACAATCTTTTTTTTTCCATTTATGGTCTGTTAGTTCAATCTCTACATAATAATAGTACTGGATGATTAAGTAACAATAGAAAACAATCAGTAAGAACATAGGGTCATAATTCTGGAGATTATTAAGCAAACAAAATTAATACTTTTATCTTTAATGTAAGAAAGAAAATCATTGTATTTAGTTTATCAATTCGCCCATGTAAATACAACCTTCTCTCTGGATTGTGTATATATCATTTTAAATACCCTTTCATACTAAAATATCGAGTATATTTATTTATTTAAAGGATTCATAATCTTTAAACTTAACCGAATTAAATAACTATTAATATAACAACACTTGAATTAATTCCATATTAAATTAGTTCTCCCCCCCCATTATACTAACAAATCATCGATTAAAAATATAAATACCAACATTAGAAAGAAGTTCTCTTTTAACTCTCAGCTAAAGTATAAGAACAATTTTAAATCTTCTAGTTGTTCCACACTCCATAAACTTATCCTAATGTTTTTATTTTTCCTTATTTTTTGAAGATTCTGCTTATCCTAAGATTCGTGAGGTATTTCAGTTACTGCAACAATAATCCTTGTTTTGTTCTTTGTTTAGTAATAAAAATTTATTTGTGGCTTGCTTTATTTACTTTAAATGATATATATTTCTCTCCATAGTAAAACGCACACTTATTATTTCAATTAAAAAATGTGTCGTACAACATTTTTTTTCTGCTAAAACTTTATAGAAACTGATATCCCTGCCGGAATGGCTCAGAATAAATAATTATATTTCACGTTGTAATTAAGATTTTATATATATCCAGAATAATAATACACATTTTTCATTTATTACTAATTTAGTTCCATTGAATTTTAAATATATATGCTTAACTGTTTCCAAGAAATTTGCTATTCCTTTATCTATCCTTACTGGATATTAACAGTGTTGCTTTATTTCCTTTTGTGTATTACTGCAGTTCATTTTTCCTATGGCACAATTATTATTACTTTTCAGTGAATATATTCATTGATTATTTATCTCCGATTATTTCTTCAATATGTATTAATTTTCAAGAAATTATTGGGAATTACCGATTACTGACTTGCCCAGTAGAAAAACGATTAATTTATTGCATTATTTTAACAACAGAGCTTATAATTATCCATGTATATTGATGTAGAGTTGTAAATCATAAGGTTTTAGGAAATTTAATCCAACTTTTTTTTTTTTTTAAAAAAAATATCACCAAGAAAAAAAAACCTAATTACTTATACTTTACAATCAAGAAGCTTTTTTTCCCTCCCCTCTTGAATTTCATATTCCAAGATTGTTTTTAAACTTTTGATTGGCTAATATTTTCCCACTTTTTTTTATAAAACAAACATTTATTTTGAAAGTTTTGGGTTTATCATTTTAAAATGACCGATTTTTGTTTTTTTTTTTTAAAAAAATATTGAAATACAATATTTTTAGAAATTAAATAAAGATAGACTTTACTGTTTTAATTTTAAATCACTATTTTGTAAAATTAAACCTTATTTATTTACTTTTGCATATAGCAATATTTGAAGATAAATAATTTATATTTTTAAATATCAAATGCACACAAATAATAATTATTAACATCTGTGACACATTCTGTTTACAAAATTACAAGTTAAACTTTGATTTTAAATACTAAATAATATTACTTGTCCATCCATTTGCATATATACGACTCTATGGTTATTATCTATGTGTATATTGAGTTAAGATCATTTATAAATTTCCATTAGCTAAAACCGAGTTTAAGTCCTATGATCTAATATGTCATGACTGTCTTCTTTTAATAAGTAAATGTTATTGGATTTGTAAAATTTAAAATTATACACCAAAATTTTATTTTAGAATAGACTGGGCCAATAAAAGTGCACAATATATATATATATACATGTGTGTGTGTAATTTTTTTTAATATTGGCACAATTAATAAAAAAATAAAACTATGTTATACTTTAAATTAACTTCACAGTTATAATTGATATACATATATTTCTCCCATAAATTAGTATATATGCCCCTTATGTATATATCATATTTAGTTTTATTTATTTCTTAATTGGTGTCTTCATGCTTTAACTCTTTCCATTATATTATCTGACTGATTATTTTGCTCCCTACCATTTCTGATTTGTGACTATTATACCCGTCTCATACACAGTGGAGAAAAGACATGAGACTGTAATTAGGGTTGATGAGAATATAGAAGAATTAAAATAATGCATAATTATATTAATACATAAAAAACTTTCTATTTTAATAATTAATCAAAATAAAGTTTTGAACTCTGGTTGGAATTAAAATATACTTTAATTTGACATTATATAAAAAGATTATTCTAAACATACATTATTTATAGAGTTCACTCTAGAACAGTTTCCTTATGCTTACATCTGTGATCATTCTGGGATGTCATATATATATATATCTGTGTGTGTGTAAAATAAATAAAATGTTTGTTAATTAAAAACAAAATTGTAATTATAAATGAAATAATAAATTTAACGGTTTACAAACTATTACAAACAATCCTTAAGATCTGCAGAAGTACTTTCAGTGAATTTTTCAACCTGCCTCAACTGCTTCCACTTTTGACTTTCAATTTAATGGCAGTTGAGGCAGGTCGAAAAAATTCAGTGGAAGTAATTCTGCAGATCTCAAGGATTGTTTGTAATAGTTTGTAAACTGTTAAATTTATTATTTCATTTATAATTACAATATATATATATATATATATATATATATAGTAATTATAATATCAAATAATAATATATATATATATATATATATATATATATATATTGTACCAAAGTACATTGATATTTAAGTAATTGTATGAGTCCCATGTTTTAAAAATATAAAAAATTAATATTAAGAGAATAAAATGTAAAAACTAAAGAGCAGGGGGGGGGATGTTGTATTAAATAAAATAAACTGTAAACACTGTTTAAAATAATAAGCAGTTTAAAACAATAAGATTTTTTTTTGTTAAAAAGATGCAAAAAGTCTTGTAATAAATAAATGATTTAATATTCTTTAAATGAATTTTTAATAAATAATGAAGAAATTTTGTTTTATCTTATAATAAAATAAATAAATATACGTGTGTGTATGTAATTTTTAATAAAAGTATACGCAGAAGCTGATTTTATTTGATGAGATGAACGCTGCTGCTAAATAAAGTTTTCCATTGTTTAAAACAGTATAAATAGCTCAACTTTTGTTCATTCTTGGTCTGACTTTTTCATTTTAATAAATATCTCTTGAAGTAATATTTCCAAAAAATGTTGCACTGTTAAAACTAATGTATTTACAGTTGACCGAAAGCCACTCTCTACGCATCTAAGATCTGCGATTAGTTGGGAAAGTAATCATGTTGAAATTGAATAAACAGACAGTGGAGTGTGTGAATGCCAAACCAGTTCCGAAAATCATACCAAGTCATAGGATGTATGGAAGAATCAGTTTACCAATCGTCGATGAGTTAAGAAATAATTCCATTATGCTTTTTCTGTCATATTTTAAAACCTAAGTAATTATTTGACTTTGATATCTAAACATTCCCGACTTTTTTTTAAAATAAAGATAGACTTTATTAATAGAACTTTGAACTTTTTGAATTAAACTTAAAAAAAGAATAAACTTTAAACTTCAAAAAAATAATATTTGCAATAATAAAATAAGTAAAAGCAGCTTCTATTAAATAATATTTTTGAAACAATGGCATGTACATATGTGTGATTTGTTTTTATTTAAACTTAAAAAAAAGGATAAAATAAAATATGATGTAACGTGTATAATTTATTTGCTAAAGTAATATATTAAAATGCTTATTTTAATCTTTAAAAAAAGAAGTGTGTGTGTCTCATTACAAGATAAAAGATTAATTTATTTTAAAATAATATAAAAAAACACTTAAATAATTTTTCTTAAAATATTTATGTTTATTTCTGATATGTGCGGGTAAGTATAAATATTTATTTTCTTAATAAGAGTAGGAGGGAAAAATCTAATCATTAATAATAGTATTTCAGAAAAGATTCGCTAAGTTAAATCTATAAATGTTTAGTATTCAGTATAATGTTGTTATTATTAGTTTTAAAAGATTGAAGTATTATTTTTGAATGGTTTTAGGAAAATTATTTTAGTTTTTAAAAAAAATAGTAGTAGCTTAGAAGAGGCAACGTTTAAGATATACCTTTTGTTTTATCTAATTAGTGTGTGGTTGGACCGGTTGAGCTAGCAGGGACTTTCATGTATCAAATTATGCTGATGAAATGGACATGCTAAGTCTAATGTAATTAGCTGGCACCTAAGGGATTTTTCTTTCTTCTTTTAAAAATAAAATAAAGTGTTTATTTGATCAGTGTATATTTGATAGTCGAGTGTTGAATGTTATTGATAGTTCGCTATTGATAATAGTTGACACTTTACCTGAAAACCAACCATTTTCTGAAAGGGAAATCTAGGAGGACAAAATATAATAAGATATTAGATAATATTTTATTTGTCAATGCTGTTGGTGTTTGTTGTTTCCCATAAGCTTAAGTAGTAAATTTTAAAATGTAGTTTTTATATCGTTAAGAGTTTTGGGGGTAGTAAGTGTTAAATAAATAGAAGTAGTTAGTTGTAGTATTTTCTTTATTGGTTGTTCGGAGGAGGTTGGTTCTATATATATATATATATATATATATATATATATATATATATATATATATATATATATATATATATATATATATATATATATATATATATATATATGGTCTGGGTAAAGAGTCTTATCTTATATGCCATACAAGGGCACCTCCAGGCTATTCAAACCTGGAAAATTTAATATAATAGGGAGATATTTAAGTTAAGATCCAATTTTATTTTATTATAGACTGTTAACCCCAGTTCCTAGCTCATGGAGCAGCATAGATAATGTATACTCTATTTTTAAAGAAAGAAAGAAAGCTAATAAAATTAAGAATAAGCCACTGCCAGATTAACAATACACAGAAACATTTATTTTGCACATATATAAAATTTAGAATGATTTTAGTATAATGTTTACTTTATAATTTGACTTACATTTTAACTTTTGATTTTATATGTTCACACAGATAAATTTATTAATATTTTATTAAAGTGTTGAGTATGTATAGACGATTGCACTCAAAAAAAGAAAATATTCTATATCCCTTATTTAACCCTAGGCCAAAACTTCGCAATCAAACTAACGCCAATCTATCTCATATATCGATACATTCAATGCAGCATGAATATTTGTGCACACTACTGCACTGTCAGAAATATACATGTGAACAGCATGCGTATCTAGAATAAAATATCCCTTGTCCAGTACAGGAATGCTACATCTCTCTGGTGAGAAGAACAATACAACAAAAAAACTCCATAGGAAGGGATTGCAGTCCTTTTTGCCAACTTATAATCCCATTCCATGGGCTAAAGGGGTGACCCAAGGAGCAGGGAATACTGTCTTCTTCCAATGGTCAATAAGAAATGGGAATTATTTTGCCCAAGTGCGGCATATAAAGTGATCCTGCATGTAGTGAATCTTCATGCTACATTTACTAATTACACCAATAGATCCAATCCATTGACCAAATTTAACTGTGAAAAAATAACCTAAGATTACCCTCTTTTAAACTAACATAACTGTACAAATCTACGCAGCCATTCATGCCTGATTTAAATTTAACATGATTTAATTAAAAGTTTCAGCTTAACGTGAAAAAAAAAAAACAAAAAAAAAACCATAATAAACACTTAAAAGAATGAAAAAATTAAATTAATGAAAATGATTTTAAAACTACATATAATAAAAATAATTATTAATGATTTAATTCGGTCAGATAGGAATTTTTATTTGTATTTAAATATTGGACAAATTTATACTTAATGTTCATGAATTATATATATATATATATATATATATATATATATATATATATATATATATATATATATATATATATATATATATATATATATATATATATATATATATATATATATATATATATATATATATATCTTACAGTGTAAAACTCCATCCTTAATAGTTGCTTGTAATTTGGATCCAGTGTTAATTCCCACAATGTCCTGGGGAGACCAGTAACCTGTTAGCTGTTCTATTGGTATTCATTTAGATGCCCTTTACTGTAGCTGGTATAGTTCTTTGCAGGCTTTTATTGCAGGAACCTGATGTCCTGGGGTCTGCAATATAGGAAAATGATATTTCATTTCTTCTTTTATAAAAATGGAAGGGATTGAAAGTGCATTTTTTCAAACCCTTCACCTTCAACTCTCCCAGACTTAACACATTTAGCACATCTAATAATTTATTTCCAGTCTCTCCTTTTCATATTAAAATTACAAATTGACTGAACATGATGTCATAATGATGATCCTTTCACTGTGGTCCATTTTCTGAGGTATTTTTTTATTGGCTATTCTATTCTTATTGTTTTTCTCTTCTATCTGACCTTTAATTATAAATTTTGATATGCCAAAGGGCTAGTTTACTTAAGACTAATTAAAAATAATCATTTCCATTTTTAGCTTTTTTACACAATAGAATTAATTAAATTTTGTATATTTTTAAAGATATATTTTTATATTTAAATCTTTAAGTTTTTGTTAAAAATTTAGTTTTAAAATATTTTTTTATAATGTTTTCTTTTAATAATTTTCCATCTGTGCAATTTTAAACATATACAAGTTTAGATGACTTTTAATTTTCAATTTTTAATTCTTAAAAAAAGAAGATTTTATTTGCAAACTTTTTATTTTTAAATTCTAATTTTATTTAAAATAACATTAACAGTATGTGTGCTCATTACATTATATATATATATATATATATATATATATATATATATATATATATATATATATATATAGAGAGAGAGAGAGAGAGAGAGAGATTTGTTTATATGCCAATGTTGAGTTACAAGTTTACATAATAGGTTTAAGAGGAGAAACACTATTTTAACAAAGGATTAAATAATGACCTTGAAAAATGAATTTACAATGAGAGACACTTTAATGTCTGAATAAATTAATATCATGTATTTAAACAAACTATGATCAATGTTACTTCAATCACACAAGAAATCTACATGATTAACTGTGATGCCAGGTAAATTGATCTCTGACATCCATTACATTTATTCAATATTGAACAAAATAGTTGCAAAACAATGATTTTGATAATGTAAATATTTTTATATCCAATATAACAAACATTATATTTTAATTCTTGAATTATAAAATAAAAGAAGGAAAATTTATTTCCACATGTGGGAGTCACTTGTCTAAGGGAAATAGCTTAATGCAACCTTTTCATGACATTCCAAATATAAATACACTAATAAATCACAAAAATAGTTTAGTTATATCACAGACATTACAGCTTACAGATTAGTTTTAGGCATAATTCTAAAATAATATAATAAATGGTAGTGTGAGTATGAGGCAGCAAATATAAGATTCAGTTCATTTTAGGCTGAGGAGACACTTCATCATTTATGTGAGAAAAGATGGTATGCCTGCTCTTCTTGTTGGTGTTATACCAGGAGAGGGAGAAAGGTAAGGAGATGCAATGGGCTGGCTATTCTGAAGTCATTCCAAGAGAGCTACTCCTACACTTTTGAAAAAAGTCCTAGGGCATGTACAATGCCAGCTAAAACATAGATAAAAGAAAATGGAGAATTTGAAGTTCCTGATGATCCCCAAAATATGTTTAAGCAAATAAATAACAATGAGAGCTGAACTATGCTGGAAATGCCAAGAAACTGTGATATATCTTTAATGACATCAAAATGATTAATGTCCTAAATATAAAGTTTAAATCGGGCATAACAGCATGACTTTATACTAAACCAAATTAAATAATATTTTATTTCTACAAACACAGACGGTATTGAAATAAACTGAGAGAGTGCAAACCTCTCAAGTGTTTGGCCAATCAGATCACAATACTGGGACAGAGAATTTAATAAGAAAAGAGTGGTTTCACTTTTTTCTTTACTTGTCTGTCTATATATTCAAGCCAGTCCAAAGTACTTAGATCAGCCAGCGTGAATCTTAAATATCTTCACACTTAATTCACAGAGTTCTAATTATAAACATACAGCGTGAAATCTTTCGATTTATCATGCAGTAGTTTTTAGATGTTATAACTTGCAGCAATATATGTAAATAATATTTAATTTCTACAAATGCAGACAGTATTAAATTAAACTGAGAGAGTGCAAACCTCTCAAGCATTTGGCCAATCAGATCGCAACTCAAATATAAAACTATATGAATGTCTTAATATTTCCCTTCATTAAATGAGTCCCAAATGCATTTAAAATCAATGAGCATTATTTAACACCATCATGCTTAAAGCACTACACATAAATGATTATTACATTAAAGAAGAGTGACGGTCATTATTTAAAATATCTTAACTGAAATTTACTTAAAAACATTCTTAAATAACATTAAATTTATACTCATTATATATATATATATATATATATATATATATATATATATGAAAAAAAAAAAAAAAATGATCACCTCACCTGCTCTCACTTGTTTTTTTTTTTTAAAAAATGGCGGTAACCAACACCCCCCACCAAAAAAATAGAGTTTTTTTTTAAAAAAAAAAAAAAAAAAAGAAATTAACCTCCCTTTTTTTTTCTTTCCCCCCCCTTCTGTGTTTTTTTTTTGGTTGGTTTTCTTCGTTGGTTGGTGTAGAGATAATACAACTACTTCTTCACTCTTCTTCTTTGATTTTTTTAAAAAAACTTTTTTTTTCAGGTGGGAGGGTTTTTTTTTTCAGAGAGCCTGTTTATTCTTCCACTTGAAAATTTTTCCTTTTTGTTGTGTTTTGGGGTTTTCGTCTTTTGGTCTTAATTTTAGATATTTAGTGTGATATGTTTGTGGTTTTTTTTTTTTTTTTTTTTTTTTTTTTTTTTTTTTTTTTTCTTTTTTTTTTTTTTTAGATTTTGTTGTTGTGGTGTTTTTGGTTTGTTTTTATTCTTTTTTAAGATTTTTTTGGTTTTTTTTGTTGTTTTTGGAGTTTTGGAGATTTTCAGTTTTCCTCGTTTTTTAAATTTTTTTTATATTTTTTTGTTTTTTTTTTTGTGCTTTGGTGTTTTTTTTTTTTTCCCCTCTCTCCCCCCCCCCCCCGGTGAAGGGGGGGTGGGGGGGTGTGGTTGGGGGGGAGGGGGTGTGTGTGTTTGTTTTTTTTTTTTTTGTTTTTTTTTTTTTGTTTTGGTTGTTTTTTTTTTTATACTCAATATATATATATATATATATATATGGCAGTATTATAATAATAACCAGACTAGAAATGACATGATTTAATTAGTTCCCAGCCCAGTGAGCAAGGGCATTAAAACAAATAATTTGGAGTAATTAAAATATCCCTGAAATGCTTGGGATTTAAAAGAATAATATAAAATATAGGCTATATTGAGTTGATTTGGAATATAAATTACATATTTATTTTAGAAGTAAACAACAAATAATTATAGTAATAAAATTTTACTGCACTAAAATAAAATACAGGATTTAAATAATGAGAGAGAGAGACATGTGGGCATTTACATAAATATTTGAAAGGATTATGGAGAGGTCTTACAAGCAAAGATTAAGTATATATATATATATATATATATATATATATATATATATATATATATATATGGTTATATATATATATATATATATATAACCCATTAATTAGTAAATATATAGGTAAACATGGACAAATTTACATAGATATTTTGGCATACTCGAGGAGGGAATGATTAAATGGTTTATTCTTTGAACTTAAGTTTGCAGGGATCAGCTTGATGATCAGCAATCTTCATCACTATTGCTTCTTTATCTGTGGCAGTATTACAGAGACAGCCCTGAGAGGAATGGAAAAGATGGTTTAACTCCCCACATGACTGACATTTTTTATAACACTAGTTTTTTTTTTTTCTTGTTATTCTTGTTGGGAAAGGAGTAATGGAAAAACTGAGTGAGCAAAGAAAAAAAAGAAAACTTTTACCTCCAATCTACTCTATATATAAATCCCAAACTATAACAATAATACCTTGGTTCATTTGTTCAAAGGCAGATAGAACAAGTATTAAATTTCTGAGTAAATTATAGCCTATTTTTAATTAAAAGAAAGATCTAAAAGATGATAAGGTTCAATTCACATTCAAGTTCAAAAGAAATTAAAATTAAAAATAAATGAAATAAAAAACTTTCATTGGAGGAATTTTTAGTTAAAGTCTTTAAATTATAAAAAAGTAAAAACTATGATAAGAAAACAATATTTTAATTAATGAAAGTTGAGCTTTTAAAATATTTAATTAGTAAAGCCAAAACTTCACTTCACACTTGGTTATATCTTTTTTTTATATTTTTACAAAATGAAAATTTAAACACAAATAAATTTTATAAAAAATTACGAATTATTTATATATATATGTCTGTGTGTCACCATGTATTAGATGATGGTACTGTTAGTAAATTAAACATGACTTCTGGGTTTGAATCCTCACAAATTGTTAGTTTTTAGGAAAGATAATATGAAGCTCACTCTGACTACAGAGTGACTGCTACACTACATATTTTTATTCATCAGTTTGCCTACTTATATATACATCTAACTTTTAAGTATTCATTACTATAGTTTATCTTCAATATTATTTAAATTGAGTTATTATTATATTCAAAACAACATCAGTTTTTATTTTGCTGGTAGTCTCTGTTCTGTTCTCACATTTTCCACTAAATAATAATAATAATAATAATAATAATAATAATAATAATAATAATAATAATAATAATAATAATAATAATAATAATAATAATAATAATAATAATAATAATAATAATAATAATAATAATAATAATAATAATAATAATAATAATAATAATAATAATAATAATAATAATAATAATAATAATAATAATAATAATAAAACAGAATGCACATGCGCGTGTATGCCTAAGTCATCAAGAACGAAGGTCTTATTAATAATCTTTTTTTCCCCATATTCTAATCGTTTTCACACTTAAAAACTGTGATCTATATCTGTGATAGATAAAGACAGCGATGGCTAATTACTGAACAGTTGTTTTCTAGCAAAAAGTAATATGGTCGTTCATAACAAAAAATAAATTCAAACGTCATAAACAAGCATGGCGTCACGTCAAGAAGCAAACAACATAAATTGTGCTCAAACAAATGGTGATAAAATGAAAACTGCCAATATCGCAAAAATATATGCAAACGTAACAAAAATAAACCAGCAGCTTCACAGCATCAAAAAAAGTCCAGCATTAACACAGACAGCAAGATTTAGGAAGGTAAATCAAGCCGACATAAATAATTTAAACCTCATGGAAAACAATAATGAAGAGCCCTCCCCAACGATATGGAATCAAGATGAACTGCAAGAAATAAACGTTAATTTCAACAGCACCTTCCCCAAAAAATTATTCGCAACTTTCCAACATTTTTTTGCACCGAGATCATTAGTGTTAGCTGTCACTAATAGAAATTTAACACTCTATAAATTCCCCAGAGAGCTTCTTTACGAGGAGCTGACAGCAACAGCATTGTGGGATACAGTCTCTAGTATTGGAGAGCGTCCAAACTCGCGATACGTTGCAATTCAGTTTTTCAATGAACATCAGCGTGCAAGATTTCAAACTAAAGTAAAAACTTTGGGAAGCTACGTGCTAATAATAGTTGATCAAAGCTTGCAAAACTATTGTAATGGAATAATTGAAAACACTTATTTCGGATATACCATTCAGGATTTTCAAAAATTAATACAGTCATTTGGCAAAGCTATTTATATAAAACAAATCTACTTATCCGACACCCCGATACCAGTTTTCAGCAACAACTTTCATTTCAAAATAAAGCTGAATGACAATGTAAACCTGGAGGATATTCCAACACAAATAATTGACCAGAATGCAATACTGACTATTCACATAAAAGGATTAAGGCCGAGATGTTTTGCGTGCGGTGAAACCGGACACTTAGCAATCGATTGCAACACCAAAATCAACCAAAAAAAAAAACAACCGAGCTCTGAAGATCAAGCAACAGAAGCTCACCAACCGGAATCAAACAGTACAAAACAGATAACAAAAACAACTAATAAACAATAAAAAATTAATAAAAAAACCACAGATCAACAGCAATTGAATAATAAAAAAACTGCACACACATTGCCAGCACCTGAAATTCTGGATTTATCAACAAAATCAACCAATAGAATTCAAACCCCCACTGATAAAAAAACAGAAATTCAACAACCTCAAGAGGCTCCAATGGAAAAAATAGCGCACAATCTAAGTCAGCCTACCAAAAATACTGATGAAAAAGAGATAATGAAAGAACAAATAAACTCACACAGTAATAGTGATCAAGAAAAAATATATATAACACACCAAACACCCAATATTAAAAATAATACAACAATGGAAATTGTGGAAGCCATCACCCCAAATATGCCTCAAATCACCAAAGCTGACACAGAACAAAGAAGAAGACCAGGCTGCCCACCAAAGAAAAATAGAGGGCCCAAAAAAATCAAAACAGAATCCAACCTTAGCCTTTCTGATCACAACAATACAACTACAGTGGAAACAGATGAAGATCTGGAAATGGAATATGAGAATGAATGGGAAGAAACACCATATCAACCCTAATATTTAAATCTCAACCAAAAACATATAATGAAAATAAAAATTGCGGCAATTAATGTCAGGGGTTTGAACTCAACCTCAAAAATTAATAAGTTAAAACATTGGATCAAGGATATACAACCACACTTGCTTGGTATACTTGAGACAAAAATTTATGCTGGATCACAAACTGACCCAGCCAAACATTTAAATATGAAAGGTTTCTGTGCATGCTCCAGAGACTCTTCCTCTCCCTCAGCTGAAACTGGACTCATAATTGCTAGAAATTGCCCATTCACAACATTCAAAATAATTCACATTGACATGAACTTATTAATTGCAACCTTCAACCAAAAAAGCATAACAATAAATCTGGTTTTTGTATATATGCCATTACAGGATAAAAAAATAGATACCATAATTGCAAACATTAATTCAATGTTAGCTACAACTTCAAATCCAACCATCTTAATTGGAGATTTTAATTTAAAATATCAGGAATTTACCCAATGTTGGCTTCACAGAATAAATATACCACTAATGAGTGGCCAAGGTTTTTTGCCAGATGATGCCATTTCTTTCCACAATAATCGCTTCTCTTCACTTATTGATCTGTGCTTTTATTCTCCAATGCTTCACCACCTTATTGAAATAAAACTAACTCCCTCAACTTTTTCCGATCACTCAGCTCAAATAGTCACAATTGACTGTGCCCAAATTCAAATATCACCCTTTCCACTTACAAGAACAATAAGAGTTTTACTCCCAGAAACAACCCCTGAATTTCTGTTCTCTGAGACCTACATAATGCTAAACAAAATCAAAGATATGACTTTGAACCCGGTCCAGAAATATCTAGCATTTATGGGAATGTTGTCCTTTAACATCAACCATATAACAAAAAACAACCTCCACCATCAAGTCTTTTGTCTCTGGCAGATCAGTTACACCAGAGAATAATCATGATTAACCCATCACACTGCATCCAGCAGTATATATTCAAGCTTACACATGCATACAATAAAGGATGTGAAGAACTCAAAAGCTATCTGAAGATAAAGAAAAGCAAGGTATGCCTAACCAGGCCACACACTTGGACAAGAGATTATATAAGATGGGCGCTGGGAAACCAACCAGATGTAAAAGTCCCAATGGCACTATATACAAATAGTGGAACATATGCAGGACACAATATGATTAGGCCAATTTTTGAATATTTTAAAGAGAAATTACAAGAAAGACAACCATATAAAATCACCACATAATCTGTTTGGCCCACCAGAGACAAAAACACCATTCACAAAAGATCTATTCACAACAAAACTAAATACTATTCGAAACGCTTGCCATCCAGGTAGTCGTGGAGTTCCATTGTTTGTATTGAAGCATCTAAGTAAATTTACAACAGAATATTTGTGTCAGTTAGAAAACCATCTAGCGCAACAAATTCAACCCATGGAGGGTGTCTATCCAATAGCCATAGTACCCTATAATAAAAAGAAAGCAATTATTCCACCTATTACAGACCTCAGACCAATATCTATGGGACCTTTGCCGATCAAAATTATGGAGAAAATTATTAAAGATGAAATTGAACCGTATATAATGCCACTTATCTCTGAAGCACAATATGCAAAGAAAAACTCTTCAACAACAGAAGCAGCTTTATTCTTCAAAGCAATTCTAGAAACAGTAAAACAGCGGAAAAAATATGGACCCGTTGTTGTGCAGCTTGACATAGAAGCTGCATTTGACTCAGTCAATATATACACACTTCTAAAAATGCTAAAAGACACAGAAATTCCTAGAACACATCTATATATAATTGCTAACCTGCTCCTGAACAGAGAAATCCATATAACTTTAAATGGACGAAACTCACCATCTTTCACACCCACCAAATCTACATCCCAAGGATCCCCTCTTAGTTCACTATTGTTTATATTTTACATCAATCCCTTTATTAAAAGCATACAAAATGCATTTACTGGGATTGAGATACCAGACACAACACAGCGCACTACATGCATCGCCTATATGGATGATGTTACCATATTCCTAACATCAAAAAAACAAATACCGCAACTCCAAAAGATATTACAAGAATATTCACAAAAATATGAATTATCATTTAATCCAGCAAAAACCACAGCCTGGTCTCTATACACTGGTAAACCATGTACATCAATTTACAAATCAAAATCAAACTCTTTCCTTGGGTTCCCATTTCATATGGGAATTACAGGAATGAGATGTCATATCCAAAATAAACTTAAAGAAGAAGCCACAAAAATTATAAACTCCTTGTCCAAGGCATATCTTTCACTATATTCCAAAGTACAGTTAATTAACTAGTTTATCACAACCAAAATAACTTACTATGTACCGGTTATTTCATTCTCAAAGAGGTTCATTTCAAAAATTAAAACCATACATAATAAACTACTTTGGGCCAGAAAAACAGTAGCAATTTCCACAAAAAAACTTAGCCAACCTCTAATAAAAAATGGACTTGGCTTGCACAACATCAATGTTTTTCATATACAGAAGTTAAGGAACTCAATAATCACAATACTTGCCAAATACCCCAAAATTAACCACTTGCTAGAAGTTACTCCAACAGATAGACCACCTCCAAAAGGTTCTTTTTTCACCAACATTATATACCAATGCAAAACCACAGACAAGATTCCACAACAGTATTTGCATAAGTATTCATACTGGGATATTAATGGTTTAATAAACAGAGAAGCAGATACTAATGTTATACAACCTATGCTAGGAATTAACAACAAGAGACTACTCAAGGAATATAAAAATGGGCTCTAGAGCCCAAATACTTTGATTTTATCATGAAAATCAATCTCATTGCCTTGCCAACAACCCACTTTCTTTATCATAAAGAATGTATATATCTATTGACCCCTTCTGTGGACTCTGCCATCGAGCAGAAGAGACACTGGACCACTTTATTTATCAATGTGTAGCACTTAACCAAACACGACAGATGATGTGTAACACCTCCAGAAAACCGGGTACAATCATTAATCACATAATAGCTGCTTTTCAGGGAAGATCAATACCTAGCATTAGGGCAGCCACATTTGTTCTATATGCGTATTGGTGCACCCGATGTACTTTCTTAATTGGCAATAACACCAGACGACACCCAGCTACATTTAGCAACAAACTGCTACACATTCTAAATAGAGATAAAATAATAACCAACCCCCACTTATATGCAGCAACATGGTCATTGTTAAAACAACCATCAATGCTGTGAATGCTGCAAAGAAAAACTATCATACAACTAACATTCAAAGTGACATGTGGACAAAACTAAATAAGTTCCTCAAATGTTAGAACTCTGATTATTTTTGCTTTTTTAATTTTTATATTGTTATAGTCCATTAACCACAAAGTGTAACCACTAAATTCATTTATATGTGTTTACCCTAATATTATTCATTGTATGTTAAATTTCAAATTTTTCTATATGTAAACTTATGTAAACCATTGAGATCAATAAAGCTTTTATTGAAACGTAATAATAATAATAATAATAATAATAATAATAATAATAATAATAATAATAATAATAATAATAATAATAATAATAATAATAATAATAATAATAATAATAATAATAATAATAATAATAATTGTTGTTGTTGTTATTATTATTATTATTATTGTTATTTCAATGCTAGATAGCCAGGAATTTTTTGTTCTCTAATGTTGGAAGACAACTGTATAATGATCACTGAAGAGGGGGTTTCTCATGATCTCATGTTGGAAGTCAATCCACTACATTGATCTGCAAAAACTACAATATCTACACTTAAATTCAACTTAAACAGAAGAAATCTTGTCAGCTAATAAATCTGACTATCATACATGACATAAGAAAAAATGTAAGTCAGACTGGATACTAAATATATGAAAATCTTATAAATCATGGTTGTATCAAGACTATTAAGTACACACTAATTTAACTAAAAGGAAATTCATCCATAAACATACGCATTTATAGTAGACATAAATTTAGATACCTCTCCACATCATAGGAATATTTATGTGAAAGGTTTGAATACCATTTAGTACTGGTAGTTCTTAACCATAACTAACAAATTTCACTAAGAATCCTATTTCATTTGCAATCACACTCTGACCTTTTAAAGATAAATATTATATAAACAATATATTCATGATATGGTAAATGTTGCCTAATTTGAATATTAAGATATAACAGAAAAGAAAATGGAGGCCAAATTAACAAATAACAAAACAAATGTTTATTATACAATAAAATTATTGACTAGTTAAATATAACTCCCAAAAATATTTAAACATAGTGTTTAGTTAACTTATTTATTTATTAAAGTAAATAACTAAATATAAAAAAATAATTACAATGTCTATTTGAATTTAATGATTATGATATAAAATGTAAGAAAATATTTAAAATTCTTATTAATACTCTATGGCTATCACTTCTTTATGTCATTTTTGTTGAATGACTTGTTGAGTTCAACATATTTCAGTTTTACTTTGCTAATTCTTCATTTTGTCAATTTATAATTATAGTATTTATTCCCGTAGATTTAGCTTTCTTTTTTCTTTTATCTGTAGATATAAATTCAGATTAAGGTCTATCCATGCACATGTAACACTCTTCTTAACATCAAAATGTTTTCATTTTATATATCTTGTGAAGTAAAATATATAGGGCAGTGAAAACACTTTTTGACAATGGCAGATTAATTGTAGTATTGTACTCCAAAATTTTGATAGATGCTGTCCAGAAAAATAAGAATTTTATTGTCTCTGGATTAATGAACTTACTTAGAAAATTCAGCATTGCAATTTCAGTAAACCATTGGAGCATAAAGTGTTAATTTTCATATGAAGAATATTAAATGTTAGTACTTGCATTTTTTAGAGCTTGGAGATCATCATCTAGCAGCCACAAAAAACATACTTCAGAAAGTTAATATCCCTTAGCAAACTAAAACAAAAATATTAAAATATTTAATGTCTTTTTTATAACAAACGTCTGACTATTGCCTATATATGGCCTATCTGCCTCACTTAACCTTTTTTCATTGGAATTATGAATTAAAACACATAAATAACATAATCCAATTAAATTTCAAATCTACAAACTATTTAATATAATTACATTTCCTTTGTTAAAAAACAATTGTACAAATTTTTTACTAATGTTTTAATTATTTTCAATTAATTATATAGTATTTAACAATAATTAGCAAAACAAAATCTGATTAAGCCTTTTCTTTTTAAATTATATTACTCAGAGAAAATATAAATAAGCAATGTTTTAATTATTTTAGAAAACAAAAATTATTTTTTCTTTTATTTTGCAAATAAATCTCTTTTTCTAAATAGATGAAAAATAGATCAGTATTATTATTTTCTTTAGAACCTAAAAAAAATAAAAGGCTTTTTTTTTTCAATTTAATTCGTCTAATTTTATTCCCTTTAATTTAAATCTGTTTCTTTTAAATAAAAAAATCCAATAATTGTCTTTGTTTGTTTTTTTTCTGTTGCTAAAAAAAATATTGTTACAAACAAACTGCACTTAATGAGTTTCACTCTTTATATATATTTAGAGAAGGACAAAAAAAATTGAAAAATTAAATTGCAACATTTGTAAATAAATGATGAATTTATTAAATTACTGCAATTGTTATATAAAAAAAGTAATTATAGACAAGCTTTTTATGTGGTATTTAGATTAGTACATTATTATTTATTAATAATCACAGGACTATTAGATATATTGAGCAAGGTCATATACCATATATATATATATATATATATATATTATTTAAGCAAAGATAATATACATTTAAATTATTTTGGGGGATAAATTATATTCCTTAATTCTCTTCATAATAATCTTCCTACACAGGTTCATTGTTGTCCCTGGTGAAATTTTTTTATAATTTTTAAACTTTTGGTTTTAGTATTAAACCATTATTATTTATCATAATTCATAAATTAGATTTGATTTAATAAAAATATATGTATAGAGTCACAAAAAGGGACTAAAATATTTGAATTTTGCAAGTATTGAAAAAAAAAGATTTGTAATGAAAACAAATGTTATTTTTGTCATTGAATGTTTGACAGAAACTAAGTGACATCAGAAATGAAGAAAAACTTGTTTGATTAAAATTAATTTTCAAATGCAAATGAATAAATGTTACAATCTGATAAATCTATTAAATTCTGCTATAAAATATTAAAAATGTTTTATAATTGTTAGCATATCTCAAAAGATCCCAACTATTGTCAGAGTTTTGTATCAAAACACATGGTAATTGGAATACTGTAGTTTTCATTGTTAATGGTATCCAAGATGTTACTACAGTTTAGTTTTAAAAATAAATACATATTTGTAATTATTACACAATTAGTTTGTAAAAATAATCATGTAACTTAACGTAACTTACCAAAAACTCATGTTTTAGTTATTCCAAATAATTTCTCAAAGTAATTTCATAAATTGTCTCAAAACAGATTGCAGTAGACTAAAGACATGAATATATGGAGACAGGAATAACGGTTTGATCTTGCTACCTATTTGATTATACTGACCTCTTTAGACACATTTACCTTTTAAAAAATCTTATATTTAAAAGTACACCCTTTTGCGTTTTTATAAATAGATGATTGCATAAGTGCAATTTAAAATAACATTATTACAGAATTTCTCAGACTGAGGATTTTCATACTGCTTCGAAAAAGAACTTTTAAGTATAAAATTAAAATTTCCAAAATAAAATATGTTATATTTAATATATTAAGGTCATAGATGTGTACCATCTCTCAATGTCTTATTCACTACTGAAGCCGATAAACAATTGTTTGCAATTCAGAGAATTCCCAAGAATCATGTGTCAGACAATATCACAATATTTGCATCATGATAAGTTAAAGAAGTTTGAAATGTAAAAAAAAATACAATAAAATATTTACATCAGCATTTTATCTTGATAGTAATAGTTATATAGAATAGATTGTGCAAAAGAGAAATAAGAAAACAAGAGAACATTACTGAAGGAAACTAGAATAGTTATATTCTAAGAATGTTATCTCAGCATATTAAACCAAATTCAGATTCAGATAATACTACTATAACGAGAAAGAAATTATCAGCATTGAATATAACATTAATGTTAAAGAAAAAAGATTCAGCTAGCCAAAACACAAGCAAACTGAAATTATGCACATGAGTTATGTGCCAGAGGTTTATTGGAAAAAGAAAATATACTTACAGTAACAGTGAAAAATAAAAGGAAACATATATTAATGGTAAAAAAAAAGAAGGATAACTGTTATATAAGCACAAAAATCAATCTCATAAAGACTGCAAAAAAAAATTTCATTCATAATCGTCAATAGAACAATCAGTGAAGAAAGACAACAATTAAGCTCCCATATAACCAAACTATAAATCCATACATTAGTATCTTTTCAAACTACAATAAAATTAAAATATCTTCAGAATTATAAAAATTTCAGTTTGACTTTATCAAGAAAAAATAAATAGTTGTTAGCAGGAACATTTTGGATTGAAATGCCAGCAATTTGACAGATTAAAATTAAATAAACAATAATTATAATTGATTATAGTTTTTAATGTTTAAGGTATAGAAATACATTAACATGTTGAGAAAGAATTGATTGGTTTATATTCAGCAAAAAATGATTGATAATCTAATATATGTATAGAATAATTAATAATAAAATTATGAAGCAAAAAAATGAAGACATGGTCTTACAATACTATAATTTAGACTATTAAATAATTTTATATATTGGATAATCATACTTAAACTATGACATTATTTAATATATTGTGTGTACAAACTACTTACTCATTCTACTGTTCATATTGCACAATACTGATGAAATTTACTATATAGTAATATCAACTGAAATAAAAAAAAAACTATCTTAAATTAAATTTAGAAAATTCTGGCAATAGATAAAAATTAAGTATTGTTTAATTGCATTAGCAATATAAAAGTTCTTTTTTTATATATTAGGGTAGCACTGTGATTCTCTCATACTTGCTTTCAATTAATGGTTTTATATATATAAAATACATATTATATGGTTTTATATATATATATATATATATATATATATAAAATACATATTTTGTGGGTTCATCCGTGTTAAAAACTTTTAATATTAATATACTGATGTTTCGACTTGGTCACACAAGCCATCCACAGAGTTATAAAAGGTAGAAAGACGGTTGTAGAGGCGCTACAATCTCTGATTTGAATAAAATGTTAAAATTCCACCAATAGCAAAAAATGTTAAATTTAGGAATGTTTTTTAAAAAAATCTTTCCAAATAGAAGGAAGTTTACATGTATCATCTCACTTATTGATACAATCTGGCCTTTTAAGTATCTCAATAGCTTCTCTAATTTTGCATTGGTAGAGATTATCACATCTGGGTATGATCCTGGTACTAGAAAAATCAATTTTATGACCTGAATCTATAGTATGGAGTGAGAGTGCTGATGATGATGAGTGTTGTTTAACTGCATTAGCATGCTCATCTCTCCTAATACTGATGCGACAATTACTCATACCTATGTAAGAAGCTTTACAATTTTTACATGAGATTTGATAGACACCATGAGATTCAAGAGGGATTAAATCCTTAGGCTTGGTTATTATATTGCTGATCTTTTGATGAGCAGAAAATGCTGTATCTATATTATAGCATTTTAATATACATCTGATACTGTCTGTAGTTCCTTTTACATATGGAACACAAATCCTAATAGCTGATTTATCATCTTTTTGTTTCCTATTTTGTCTATTTTGGGCTTGAAATAAGGCTTTTTTTTATAAATTTGTAATTATAACTATTTGCTAATAAAACACTATTAATATGATTTATTTCTTCTTTCAGATGTGTCTCATCTGAAAGGTTAATTGCTCTATTTAAAAGAGTTTTGGCTACAGAAACTATCTGAGTTGGGTGATGATGAGAATGGAAATGCAAATATCTGCCTGTGTGTGTATCCTTTCTGTGAATAGAAAAAGATAAACTATTTGGTGTTCTGGTGACTAGAACATCAAGAAAAGGGAGTTTTCCATCAGACTATATCTCCATTGTAAATTTAATATGAGGATGCATATTATTTAAATGTAAGAAAAAATTATCTAATTTATTTTTTCCATGTTGCCATATGACAAAAGTGTCATCTATGTATCTGAGCCAAATGAGAGGTTTTAAAGATGATGATTCTAAAGCACGAGTTTCTATATATTCCATGAATAAATCAGCTATTACTCCTGAGATAGGTGAGCCCATAGGAGTACCAAAAACTTGTCTGTAATGCTGTCCATTGTATACAAAATATGTATTTAAGAGACAATGTTTAATTAAAGCAATAATATGGTCTGGTAAATTGCAACGTTGTGAGATTATATTTAAAGCTTCATCAATTGGAATGTTTGTAAACAAAGACACAACATCAAAACTGACCAGAATGTCATTAGCATTAATTTTTAAACCTTTTAAAACAGAAATAAAATGAAGAGAGTTTTTAATATTTGCTTTAATAGATGGGATTGTAGGTTTAATGAAATCTGATAAGTATCTGGCTAAAATATGAGTTGGAGAACCTATTGCACTTACTATTGGTCGAAGGGGGGTATCTGGTTTGTGAATTTTTTGAAGTCCATAAAATTTTGGACAGACACAAGATTTTTCACGAGGGATTATTTTATTTTTTATCTCTGTTTCAATAGGTGATTTATTAATAATAGCTTTTGTTGTTTTTTCAAATACGTAGTATGATCTCTTTTTGATAGTTTATAAGTTTTATCATTAACCAGATCTACAATTTTATTATGGTAAATGTCACGATCCATTACGACTGTGGCATTACCTTTATCAGCTGGAAGTATAACAATTGATTTGTCCGATTTTACATTATTTAATGCTTATCTTTCTGTCTTTGAAATATTATTTTTAGGAAGCTTAGCTTTTTTTAAAATATTACAAATCTCAGCTCTAGCCAAATCAGCCGATGTAGAATCAATTTTATTGAGAGCTGATTCAACATTAGAAAAAAATTTCTCAAAAGGTATCCGGGAAGATGTTAAAGCAAAATTGAAACCTTTTTCTAAAATCGAAATTTCAACTGTAGAGAGGGCTTTCCTAGATAAATTATAAATGGTTTTTTGATTTGGATACATAATGTTTGGGGATTGTGTTCTAATTAGCATTTGCAATTTTTTCTTTTGCTTTTCTGTTACAAATTCCGAATCTTTAAATGATCTAAAACTTGCAATACGATCAAAACTAGTCCACAGTAAAGGATGTATTTTATTACTAAGGAATAAACGTAAATGTAGCAATACTTTATCAATTTTGTCTAAATTTTTCCGAGTTTCTTTAATAAAAGAGTTTAAAATAATATTGCTAGTTTTCCTTAGAATTTTACTAACATTATAATTGTTCTTGTGAAACACAATTTTACAGCAAGTGGGTATAACATTGTGATTTTTGCACACTAATAAAAAAGATAAATTACAAAGTACCTTACATTTCTTAATCCACATTCTTTCAAATATATGAAGCTGTTTAAAAATTTCCTCCCCGTAGAGGTTAATAATGTTAAAACGAAGATTTGCACGGGTTAAATATATAAAATACATATTTTGCGGGTTCATCCATGTTAAAAACTTTTAATATTAATATACTGACGTTTCGACTTGGTCACACAAGCCATCGGTTGTAGAGGCGCTACAATCACTGATTTGAATAAAATGTTAAAATTCCACCAATAGCAAAAAATGTTAAATTTAGGAATGTTTTTTAAAAAAATCTTTCCAAATAGGAGGAAGTTTACATGTATCATCTCGCTTATTGATACAATCTGGCCTTTTAAGTATCTCAATAGCTTCTCTAATTTTGCATTGGTAGAGATTATCACATCTGGATATGATCCTGGTACTAGAAAAATCAATTTTATGGCCTGAATCTAGAGTATGGAGTGAGAGTGCTGATGATGATGAGTGTTGTTTATATATATATCATCTATTACCAATCATATATATATATATATATATATATATATAACATTTTCATATCCATAATTTTTATAAATATTCTGAATTTACATTTCATTTAAAAATAAGAGAATAAAAAATTCAAATTTCATATATTAACTTTCTTTCAGAAATTGCATTTATTTACTCAAGATGGTCATTGAATCTAATAAAACTACTAGTTGATGAGTACATTGGTCTAATGCAATTTTCTTATACTCTTACATTTTTGTCTCATGGAAGGAAAAAATTAAAGTAATTTTATGCAGTTTTAACAGATAAGGAATTTTTATTGCCTCTATTTGATCGTAGTAGTTAAAAGATAACATCTAATGTAGCAATAACATCATTTTCATCATTTGACTTTGTAAATAGTATTACAAATTTGATGATTGATGAAAATGATGTGGATCAATTGATAGAAGGAATTATATAAAAATAAGTGAACAAGCATTAAAAAGTAAAAGTATCTGTAAATATATGATAAATTTATTGTTGATTCTTGAAAAAATTTTAATGATAACATCGTTGCATCTTTTAAAGGTCAATATTATAAAATAACTAATGTTTGTCCTATGGGTTTGCCTGTAGTTGCACAAGTTTGCAATTTTGTTTTATCTACATATGAGAGTAGTATTTTAAATATGTGTACGTTTGGAGATATTAAAACTTACAAAAGATAGGTGGATAATGTTTTTGTATGTGAAAATACTAATAGTATAAATTTGCTTGTAGAGGAATTAAATAAGCTGAATGGCTTGAAATGGACTATTGAAAAGAACAGAACAAAAATATTAAATATTTAGATTTAATGATTACAAGAGATAACAGTATATTAAATTATAAACTAATAATTAAGCCACTGCAAAAAAGAGGATATATAAATTGTAAATCAAAAGTACCAATGATGTATAAGATGGCAAGTTTTAGATCTTTTTTGTTTTGGCATGAAAAATTATGTTGTTACCAAAGTGATAAACTGAAAAATATGGAAATATTTGCCAAAGAATTACTTGAGGTTGGTTATAAAATGAAACAAATAAACAATACTTTATGTCAATTTAAAAAAAGTTATAATGATTTAAAGGAAATGAAGACTAATAGTAAACAATGGATATCTATTCCATTTATTTCAAATCCACAAGTGAAATTTTTTAAGGATTTATATAAGAATGTGTTTAATGTTTCAATCTAGGTTCCAAACAATATTAATAAATTAGTCAATAATTCTAAGAATGTCGTAACTGTCAAGCAGAAAAGTAATGTCATACATCAATTTTTTGTGATTGTATGCTATCATATATAGGTGAATCTAGGTGCAGTATTGAGAAGAAATTAAGGGAGCATGAATTGTTATATAAGTGTGTAAAAAGTAAAATTAATGGTGATTTAATGTCTCCTTTAGTTTTTTTACTCATGAAAAGTCATGTAAATATAAATTTAAATTTCATTTTGAAAATGTGAAAATTCTTCATGAAAAGAGAAACCATAGTAAAAGAAAAATTAAAGAGGTAATTTTTATAAACATGAATAAAATGCATTTAATAAATCAACAAGTTGCTTACATTAAAATATGAGATTCAAGGGATTTAAATTTATGATGTTTGCTTCTGCTTTTTTTTTTTTTTTTGAATTTAATGGCAGTTGAGGCAGGTTTAAGAAATTAACCGAAAGTAATTCTGCAGATTTAAGGATTGTTTGTAATAGTTTATAAACTATATATATATATATATATATATAATAAAGTTTGATATCTGTATTCATTTCACAATATATGTAATATTCAAATCAATATATATATCAAAATACAGTACAATTTATATAAATTATATTCTTTTAGAAGTACTTTCAACTGTACACTTTGTAGTCTTTATCAACTATATAACGTTGAATAATCAAAATGAGACAACCCTTAACAATACCCATAGTTCAATTCAGATTTCCCACAACTCTGTTATCTTAACATTTCAAGAAATCGTCAAATGTTAATGAATCGCCAGTCATCAAATGTTAAGATAAGAGAATTGTGGGAAATCTGAATTGAACTATGGGTATTGTTAAGGGTTGTCTCATTTTGATTATTCAACGTTATATAGTTGATAAAGACTACAAAGTGTACAGTCGAAAGTACTAAAAGAATATAATTTATATAAATTGTACTGTATTTTGATATATATATATGTGTGTGTGTGTGTGTGTGTGTGTGTGTGTGTGTGTCTGTAAATAATATCTCATCTCTCAATTCTTTCATATAGTAACTATCTATTAGCAAAGAAAATAGACCATTCAATATTAATAGGCATACATTTCACAAACAACCATCCCACAATGATGAGATAGAAGTATTATAACTTGATTCTCCATGTCTTTGGTGAAATATTAATACCTTTCACTGCATCAAACTCATACATATACTTTCAAAACAATTTTTTAGAAGGAACCTTCATTGTAGATATATATTGTCATATTTCATATATATTATAAATTATTTAAATCAAACTTTTCTCACACTTGCACCTATTTTATACCATTATTAGAAGGTAGTATTATTTTTGTGTTGATATATTTTTATATAGCTTTAATTACTTAATTTCCCATGTTTAAAATATGGGTATAGGCTAACTTCAAGATTTTAATTATATATATATATCTTAAAATAAATAAAACAAACTATACTACTGAGTATTGAAATTAAATTGTCATCAATACTCTTACAATCACTATCAAATATGTTAATATTGCTTATATAATATAATTTTCAATATTTTATTATTATTTTTTAAAATTAATTGTATTAGATTTATATTTTACATATAATATTTTCTATTTTTTTCTTTATATCTTATTTGTAATTGAGTATGAGTACAAAATAGTTGAAAGCATGTTCAGCATAGTATTTTGATGTATTTAACTTTTTTATTTTAAAATATTAAACAAGTTTTTCTTAGTATACATGTTATATGTATTTGTATTAAATTATATAAAAAAATAAAAGACAATAAAACAATTAAAAATAAGTAGAAGTAAAGATTTTACATTTAATAAAATAACAAATATACAAACAATTGTGGCAAAAATAATAAGAATAAAATATTCCTTATTTATAATACATAATAATTATGAATATATAGAGTGGTGTTTATAGGAGTAATGATGACAATTTTAATTTAATAGTTACTTAGTTTGAAATCGTTTGTTTAATTTATAGTTTTTTACATAATTAATACACTACAGATGAGTTAGAAATTTAATAAAAACTATAAGATAAAAAATACCTATGTCTTGGATAACAGAAACAGAACACTGTTCATACAAATGTGTATATATATATATATATATATATATATATATATATATATATATATATATATATATATATATATATATATATATATACACATGTGGGTTTCATTTTACACGATAGATAGGTTCCTCAGAAAACACATGCAAAATAAATCGCATAAAAATAGACGTAACTTACCTTGAAAAAAAGGGGATATGGACTGTGATTTTTCAAAAATCACATAAAAACAAAGCAAATGTAAAATTACTTTAAAATTCGCGCAAAAAAATAAGGAAATAAAATATGACTAATAAAAAATTTCAAATTTGAAAAAAAATTGATACAAGACAAACTTTTTTTAATAATAATATTTAATTTTATTCAAAACAATATATTTTTATGCATAATTTACAGTACAGTAATTGACATTTTTTATACACATTTTAATTATTATCGCTACTTGCCGATAGACTGGTTCATTTGCAAACTGGTAAAAAATTAGATTCTTCACAAGAGGAAATACAACTAGCACCAACTTCACTCTCATGTTGTGTTAATGGTTTTCTGGTGACAACATAATTAATAGTTAATCTTTGAGATGACGATTTTTTTAATTGTTTATGAAGCTTGCAATATCCAGACATACAACTATTTAGCTCTCGTTAGAATTTAAGAGCACGTTCATGATTAGTGTCATTAATAAGAAAATAATTAAAAATAAACTTGCAGACACTAAATGATTAATAATTGATTTTGTTCTTTTTTAAAAAGCAAAAACAGAATGTGATTTAAAATGCAAAATTAACATGCACAATGTTTGAACAAATTTACATTATAATCTTGTAAAATTTAATGTGGGTATACATAAAATGCAGAAATCATGATTTTAATTTTATTATTGCATAAAATCTTACTATTATAAAGCACTGAAAATATTGAAATTACTAAGATGAAAGTCGAATTCCAATAATGTGCTATTACTTTGAATATTATGTAAGTGCGCAAAATTTATTATTTAAAGTAATAGCGCATTATCGAGGTTCGACTTCCGAAAAAACATGAATCGCGAAAGTTAAAAATCGTGTTAAATATATCCACGAAAAACATAACCCAGAGGTGTATATATATATTCAATTGACATTTATTCATTGTTTAAGCAGGTGAGGGGAAAATATTTTAATTAGTCTGTTCAATTGGTAATACTTCCTTTCTTTTATGAAAAGGCTATAGTTAGAACTTCATCTACATTTGAAAATATTATTGAAATAATTTTGTGATCAAACAAGTAGTAAAACAAAAAAAATATTATTTGGATTTCTTTTTCAAAATTAACTAATTTAGGGTTAGACATGAAAATAAAAGTTAAATATAATAATTAAATTTATTATTATTAAAGTTTTAAAAGAAATTTAGTAGATAAAAAGACGGCTTGATTTCCAGTAGAAACTGCTTTTACTTTGCTATAATGAATTATTTAAGATATGTATTGTTAAATATAAATATTTAAAAATAATCTACTTTTAGTAACACAGCTTATATAAACATTACGTAAATAATTCTTAATCTGTAAATACACTCTAATAATTCACCAATAAAAAGGTTATTTATATGAATGTCAGAATGAGACATGTTTAGTAGCTTTCATATGCAAATTAAATATTGTAATTAACAAAATAGTTATTATAATGCTGATATTTTTTCATGTAATAATTTTATGGTAACTGTAGTAAAATAAACTACACATGGTAATATAAGACTAAGCACATGTGTACCAAAAATAACCAGAAATTTGTAATAAAAATTGTTTATCTCTTTTCAAGTGGTATACATTTAATTCTTTTTACATGGATATCCATTTGATGCAATACACTGGTCTAAACAAATTTTCATTTTTCAAAGTAGTCCACAAGTACCTGAAAAATGATACCCTTTAATGTTTCTGTCATTTCATCCACCACTTCTGTTCCCCCACTCTTAAAATTGAGACTTTTTTTTTCATTTGAGAGATTAAAAAACACAAAAAGTGTGAGTTTGCATGAATATGGCTGCTAGGTAAGATGTATCATGCTGAATTTAATTAAAAAAAGTGTTTCACACTCAAGATTCTGTCAGATGACATTTTGTCAGAGTGGAACTTGCACTCTGTTTTTGTCACAAAAAAGAATGTTTCCATTTTACCAAATCATGTAGATGTTTCAGAAATTGCAGATAAAATGTCTGATCATTAGAATTAAATTTGAGAGAAAAGTGCTGATTGCAACATCAACAAAAATAGTGTTGTTTGACTTTGGACTTCACTTGCAACATATTTTAAGAATGTGGTAAATTTACCATTTCAATTAAAACACTCATAAATTTGTGTTTTTATGATTTCAACTTTTTTGTAGTCTATTTTAAGCATTACAACTTTTTCCTTATTGTTTTATGAAAATTAAAACATAATTTCACATTCTTTTCAGTCCTGATAAAAATATGATAAAAATACAAACTCTTATTTACAAAACGAAGTCTTACATGGCTCCATGATGTAACACTATGGTAATATTTGTCAGATTGGTGCAAAGGATTCCTGCAAGATATATGTAACAGAAAACATAAATTCTCTTACAACTGTAAATACCAGAGAATGATTTCAGTTATTTTTGAGTCCTACCTTGATATGTATAAAACAATGTAGAGAAGAATTAGCAATCACAGTACAAACACAATACTCAAAATAGCAATAAATTGGAAGCAAAATTACAAGTATTACCACAGTAAATTAATGGTATACTTAAAATAAATATTGTATCTCAGATAGTTTATTCATTTTTATCAAGGTATATATGGGAAGAAATGTTAATTTTTCACAAAGGAAAATAAGTGTTTTTTTTAGTTGATCTTAATACATTTCATCATATTAGAGTGTAATTTATTACAGACTAAATTTTAATAATCAGAATGATATTGACACCGATAAATAAACTGATTGTTTAAAAATTTCTACGATTAAATACTATCATTTGAAATAACTTCTTGATTATTTACAAAATTGTCAAAATACTCATTCAGTTAAAAATATTATTATTATTTGATTTATCTCCATTGTAATGCTGATTACAATACAAAATATGTAAAGTGAAAATAATCAGAATATTATTTTATTTTTAACATATTGAAATATGGATAGAGAAATCCAACTTTGGAGATTAAAATTTTTTATTCTAAATATGATTATCATTTATTACTTCAATATTATTTCTGGAAGTCCATAAGTAATGTGTGCACTGTAAATGGCAAACTTGCTCTACTGATTTGTAGTCTATGAACCTTGGGATCTAGAGACCTGCTCAACCACAACACTACAACAAAAAACTGTAATACTATTGGTAAATATCTAGTCTAATAAAATTGTGCTATTTTTACTTAAGGGTGCTATTATTATTACAAATTATAAACATAATATGGATGAATATTTTTTTAAGTAGATCTGCAACCAGTAATAGGTATATGGTTAATAAAAAAGTTATCTTTTAGGGAATAAAAATCATTTTAGTTATATTTTTGTTAATACAATAGAAGTTGTTATTTATACAGTATATATTATTTTTATTAATAGATAAAAACTTGACTCATATAATCATATGAAGTTACAATATATTTGCAAAAAGCTTAATACTGATAAAAAAACAATGCACTTGAATAAAAGCCAACATTCATTTTTGACAGTTTTTTAATAATAATTTATATAAAATTTTATAAAGCAGATATAAAAATATACAACGAAATAATAGACTTGATGCTGACATGAAGAAAAATTGAACATTCTTAAAAAGCAAAAACAATATTTTTAAGATTAGTATGGATTAATATTTACTATCTATGTACAATAAAAATCATTAGTAATTTTCGATTTTTAGATAAAAATTGCTAAAATTGGGATTTTTTGAAGCAGAAGTTCCTACAAGTGATATAGTCATTATAAATGATGTGGCAGGCTTAAAAATTTACAAGCATCATATTTAGTTCAATATATATTAAAATAAAGTTATTTTTTAAAAATAAATTTCTTATTATTCTGATGTAACGTTGAAATATATGTGTCAAACAGAATATTCAAAAATGGCTATTTCATCTCTGAGGTAAATTTTATATATACCTGATTTCAAGTTGGAGTGTAGTTCACACTCTAATGAATGCTACAGAATTTAGTACATTACTATAGAATATTTTGTCATTGTGTAACAATCCATTTTATCATTGCTAACTTGTATGTATATATTGCTCTCATTCTTGAACGATATGAGACATGAGACATTTATCAATGTAATATAAATGTACTAAAACCTTCTAATTTAAAGATGAACTGTATCAAAATGTAATACATTGACAATGTTTTTGTGGATTTTTAGTTTAGCAATATACTATATAACACTGTAAGGGCACATCTCAAATGCATATTGAAGTGCTTAGTGGTATAGTTTTTTTTAAAGCAAATAACACATTTATTTCATTGAAAAATAGTGTAAACAGAGAATAGAGACGGTGGGATCTGAAATTAAAGAAATTGTTAAAATTATTTTAGAAAGTAAAATTTGCTGAAGTCTCATAAAAATGCAGCGTTAAAAATATTAATAAAATGCATTGCATTTAATTGGTATACTTAGACATAATTTATGTTTCATGGGCTGTTTTAAGTAATTATTGAAAAAAATGAATATTGATATTTGTTGTATCGTCATATTTTTTAATGGAATTAAGTTTAATTTATTTTATCAAGAAGAATGTATTACATATTTTTTTTCTTAATCAGATCACTAATATTAAAACCATTTTCAGAAATATAGTCATGTTTTTTTATTGTTGTTGTTAACGTAAGATTACATTTATTTGTACCTGTAACACATTCCTTTAAAGAATTTCATGTTTTTTTGTGATAAGCTGAAATTAGTATTTCATCATTGATGAAATTTAACATAAATTGTAGATGTTTTTTTAAGGGATGAACATTAAGTTTTTGCAAGTATAAATTGAACAAAATCTATTTTAAATATTTTTGTGTTCCTTTATAGTATTTTTTTGGGTTTAAACAAAATGTTTATGATATACAATCCAGTGATGTGAAAGTTTTTACTATCAATAGAACATTTAAGTTTAGAGAAACAAATTACTATTTCCAATAGCTTTTTGCCAAATTTTAGTTTGTACCAATTCATGTAGTAAAGTCTCCAAAATGCAGATTTTTAATGATATAATAATATTATCCTCTAACTTTGGAGCATGCTCTAATATACTGAACACATGTATCATTGCACAAAGAAAGTTTTAATCCTATTAGCTTTTCATGGTTACATTTAAAAATTCCAAAACAGAAGATATTAAATATGAAATTATTGTTTACTCAATAGATAATATGATGAAGGAGGACTAAAATGATGGATTAATTTTCGATACAAAAACCATTAGTTTTTCTCCAATCGATTATGATACTATTACATTAAACAGCAAAGAGTAAATACTTATTCCGAATAAATGCTTATAGATAGATCGTAATTCATTCTAATTATATATATATATTGAAAGAAAGATATATATATATATATATATATATATTCATTCTAATTATATATATATATTGAAAGAAAGATTATTACACATTCAATTTAATTAAAATTAGCGCTGGATATGTTTGATTCCCCTCTCTCTATCAAATATCGATACAAATTTATATATGCATGCGAGTGTGCATGTGTGTGTTGAAGTTTCTGTTAAGATACAACTTTTCCAATAGCTGTTATTTAAGAAATCAATAAAGACTTAGTAAAATGAGATAATTTTTTTTCATTATTTTCATCGCAAATGTACTTAAAATCTATTAAATCATTTAGAAGTCTCATGAAAAGCAATGATGATAAAGTTGTAAATGGAACTAAGCAAACATTTTAAAATCTTTTATTAAATAAAAAAAAAATATATGTACGATTAACAAATCTGCTAAAATATCACTTAGCAATTACATATTAAATTTATAAACTGATTTCACTAAAAATATATATATATATTTATAATTATATTTGTTTAAATGTTTATTTTTTTGTTGAAGTTGGTATAATATTAAGCAAAATTACATAATCGCCATCATAAATTTCAACGTTATCAATCTATTATAGGTTGAAAGCATTTTTATATATAATTCAATTTCTCTATCGTTTTATCTTTATATTACTGCAGAACACATGATCGCTTTCTGTATGCTTCACTATCTCTTGAAATACATTTTTCAAATTCAGAGTCATCTTCTAGTGTAATATGGTAACCCAATTACATTTCGCATTTTACGACTTACATCGTTGTCAATGATACTCCGATTTATGAAAAAAGACTCTCATGACAATCGTATATTGGAATTTATGTTTCTTATTTTATACGTTTATTTCTATCAAAAGTATTCCATCTAAGTGTAATACTATGATTAATATCATGAATTGTTGATATTTTAGATAATATATTTAATAGCTATTAATTTATTCTAATACATTACAATCAATATTGTTTGTTTTTTGAGGCGGGGGGGATATTTCTTTCTTTTTTTGTTCGTGTATTTTAATAAACATTCTTTTATATTTGCAATATTCAGATCAATATTTAAATATTCCGTAGTCTTTCTCATTTCCAAAATGTAACTTATACCAATTAATTAATTTGTCATAATCAACACTTCCAAAGCAAAATGTCTTTTGGTATAATTTCTTTCAAATCCGGCTATTTGTTTTAAATCTTTTATATGAAGTCAAAGTTCTTATAAACAAATTTTAAGAATCATAGAATCAATATTTTATCAAACAGATAAAATATAAATAAACTGTATTTTTTATGTCTTCTAAATAAATTTTTAAAAGATATTTGTCCATCCACCTAGCATGTGTTCATTATTTAGACATTAAATACACAACATTGACAATCATTTATCTATTATTCCATTTGCTTTTTTAAAAAAAATAATAATTATATTTTCATTTTCTAATGCTTCTCCTTTCTTCAAATATTTTTTTTGCGTCTTTCTTGTTCATTGTATCTATTATACTGTGTATCAATATATAAATCAATAATATTATAAAAATATCAATATATATATATGTAAAATAAATAAAATATCCGTTAATTAAAAACAATATTGTAATTATAATTGAAATAATATTTTTAACGGTTTATAAACAATTACAAACAATCTTAAAATCCGCAGAAGTACTTTCGGTTACTTTCTAACCTGCCTCAACTGCCATTAAATTCAAAAACCAAAAGCGGAAGCAGACGTCATCAATTCAAATTCCATGAATCTCGTATTTTAATGTTAGAAGCTTGTCGATTTATTAAATGCGTTTTATTCCTGTTTATAAAAATTGCTTCTTTAATTTTTTTTTTTTTTACTATGGTTTCTCTCTTCATGAAGAATTTTCACATATATAGGTGAATCTAGGTGCAGTATTGAGAAAAGATTGAAGGAACATGAATTATTATATAAGCGTGTAAAAAATAAAAATAATGGTGATTTAATATCTTCTTCAGTTTTCTTTGATCACGAAAAAACATGTAAATATAAATTTAAATTTAATTTTGAAAATGTGAAAATTCTTCATGAAGAGAGAAACCATAGTAAAAGAAAAATTAAAGAGGCAATTTTTATAAACAGGAATAAAATGCATTTAATAAATCGACAAGCTTCTAACATTAAAATACGAGATTCGTGGAATTTGAATTGATGACGTTTGCTTCCACTTTTGGTTTTTGAATTTAATGGCAGTTGAGGCAGGTTAGAAAGTAACCGAAAGTACTTGTGCGGATTTTAAGATTGTTTGTAATTGTTTATAAACCGTTAAAAATATTATTTCAATTATAATTATATATATATATCGCAAATAAGCTCTTAACAAGCTTTGTAGTTAAGAGCTTATTTGATAGCTCTTTATATATATATTTCTAATACAAGATTGTTTAAATTAGGTCATGCGACATCTGACTTGATTTTTTTGTATAAATGCAACTGATGTGTGATGTGATGTGATGTGATGCACCATCACTTTTTTATATGGTGTCAAGAATCTTTCAGCATCTATGCCCAGAGAAACCTGTTAGCAACTTTACCTTCACTTTCTATTTCCTGCCCTATGTTTTTTCCATATTCTGCTCCATCCTATTTCCACAACATATCATTGCAAACTCCATGGCCTTTATATCTATATCCTCCATATCTTTTCTCAAACCGAGCACAAAAACCAATAACCACTTTCTGTATAATCATTTTGTTATATTAATTCTTTCACATCTTCATTATTTGTACCCTTTCTGCTTTTAGGCATTTATATTCAATTAACAGATGCCTAATATTTTCTATGCCTTTCTTATACAACTTGCAGACTAAATCACTCACATTTTCCTATTTATAATAATCTTTATTAATGCATCTATTTTTCTATCCCATTCCTTACTACTATAACACTCAACAATTCTCCTAAAACAATCATCCCACCTTTTGCATACATATATTGACATAATTATCCAAATCTTCTGTATACCACATTACCTTTCTCCCCTATCTTGTTGCCTCCCCTTTATTTATAACCCAATAAAATACTACTTTGGCTATTATTTTATTATCCATAAATTGCAATCTACCAAACATTTTCATTTTGCTCTTTGTATTTCTCATATAAAAACTTGACCATCCCATTTTTTCTTGAATTGCCTCCTTTGCCATACACATGCATGCATATAATGCATGTTTTCCTACTTTTATTTGTACTTATTCTAAGTAATCTAATACTCCTTTACTAACACATAACCCATCATTACTATATGTTAGCCATGCTACTGCCCCTTTTTTCAATACAATTCTAGCTACATCATAATTATTATATGAGAGCACTGTTAATTTTTTATCAATCCTTTTCTTTTCTTGGCTTCATTTAACAATATTTTCTCCCATTCATCCAACAATTTCTCTGATTACTTAAGACAATTTTCAAATACTTACATCTATTCACTACACTTAACTTTATATCATGCAATAAAAATTCTTTCTCTTCTCTTTCTCTAGTATTAATCATTATTTTTTATTTCTCTTCACTAAATTAAACCCCCATCTCTTTACCCATACTTGCACATATCCTGAGAATAACTTCCTTATCTTCTCTTTTCGTGCAAAAACATACATCATCTACAAAGAAAAGGTCTGACAATGTATATATTCAATTGTCACCTTTTATTGATATTTCTACCCATTTTTCTAGTCTTTCTATTGATCTCTCCATTTCTCTTCAATACAACAAAAACAAAATAGGTAACATAGGACATCTTTGTCTTAGTCCAACTCCATTTTAAACTTTAATTTATTCTACATTTCCTAATTGATATGCATAGTAAATATTTTCATATAATTTCTTATTAATATCCACTAAAGCTCCATTTATTCCTAAATTTACTAAACTTACTCATAATCTATTTCTATTTAATTTATTATGCACCTTCTCTATATCTATAAAAACTATATAGAACTGTATACCTATTCATATCCATAAGTTGTGTAACTACAAATAAACTTTTCCTTTACACCTATCTGATCGAAAACCTCTTTGCATTTCTCCCACTATATTATTTTCTTCAATCCACTAGCAATCCTTCTTGCCACCATATATGAGGAAACTTTATATAACACTGATATTACCACTATCAGTCTATAATTTTTTAACATTCTATGATCCTTTCCCTTTTCTTTAAATAGTAGCTTTACTCTTGTATTGCTCCAACTACCCAGAAAATCTCTTCTCTGCCATCTTATTATAACATGATTAATAGTTTTAATTTTGCTCTATGCCATAAATTCATTACCATTCATGATGTCCAATCATCCAAACCTCTTCCCTTTCCACATTTCAGTTTCTTTCCTACCTTTTTCAGTTCTTTATCTGTAAACTTAATATTCCCATTACTATATGCTTTTATGTTTGCTTTCACTATGTCCTTCACATCTGACATCTTTTTATATCCATTACATAATTATTTATGATTATCTCTATTTCCTCCATAGCTCTACACTCTATTCCTTTATCATCTTGTAATATTATTTCTCTCTCCCCTACATTCTTTCTTTTAATATATTTCCAGAACTTTTTACTCCCCTCTCTTTCCCTTTTATTAATATCTTCCAATAATTTACTATTCAATTTCATTCTCACTTTATAATTATCTACTTTATCCAACTTATTTTTACTAAGTATTCCTCTCATTTAATTTTAACATCATTTTCACTTTCTTTGTACTTAATAGCATACTTATTTCCTCTGTATGCTTTTTCCTCTCATTTACACTTTTACTAATTCATATTACTTTTATTCTTGTGAATATTCTCACCTAAAACCCTATTTGCCACTTTTTCTACTTACCACACCAGTCTTTATACTCATCTCCAACTGACTCTTCCATAGTTTCTTCAACTTTTATTTTATAGTCTTCTAACTTATTTTTATCATTCCCTCTCCATACATATCTTTCATGATCTTTTTTTATCTTTATTACTGTTTCCCATCACATTATTAACCATTTTTATTATAAAGAAATTATGATCACTATTACATTCTCTCTTTTCATTATAAATATTTTAATTTTCCATACCTTATTCATTTCTTCTTTTTGTACTAATACATAATATATTGCATGAAATATATTATTTTTAGATCATTTGTATTATCCCACATACATATTTGATAAATTTCCAATGCTCAAATTCACTGTTTGACAAATATTTTCAAAAGCTATCCACTCATATTACTTACATCATAAATTTCTTCAATATGCCCATTTATATCCCCTATAACCATTATTCTCTTCCCCTTATCTTTAAACTATGTATATCCTTAAGTAGGCATTTATATATATACTACTGTTCAACTTCATTATAGTTTGACTATTTCCCATGGCTATACCCACTATATCCACCAATCTATTCTTGTCTTTCTAACTGAACAATTAGCACAATTATCAGCATACTGTATATCGAGAATCTAAGTAGTTAAAAATTCTCAATTTTGTACTTAATTGATTGAAATTGATAATTTCAACATCAAAGCTATATCCTGTCTTGATTTCTATAGAATTTTAGGATTGAATGTTAGTTCATTAAAGGCTAAAAATCATCTTTAGATGTAAATAATATTTTCAGTCCCTTTGCTTAAGGAATTACAATTATATATATATATATATATTGCAGTAATAAATCTTTGATACACAACGATATTTGTTATACTGGTCATCTTTCAGGATAGAGCATATCTCTTTCAAATCCACTACAATAAACATTAGAAAATATATTAACAAATGTGCAACTGGATAAACATACTCCAAACTAGTCACTGATTAGCATAGATATTAGCATATTTGCAAGTATAAATTGACTGAGTGTTTGGCCATGCTATTAGAATAAATGATCGGTGTCTATGGAAACAAATTTGATGAAATTTGTCAGGAGGAATGTTATTGGCTGGATATTTATGAAGTTCTTGCAATTAATTATGTCCCAAACTTTATTTTGCGTTTTGTATTATTATTTTCTAAACCAATAATTTTAGCATTGGCAAGTTTAAATGAATGACAGATTTTTCTTATGGTCTACAAATACCGAGCTATAAGAAATATTGCATTTTATTTCATTATATCAATGAGCATGATAAGTGATTTTCAAGTTTAAATTTGCACTGTCTCTGTTTAATATAAGGCATGGCAAAATTGACAATCCAGGGCATATATCAATTGAGCTTTATCATTATCTTTAGTCCGATTTTTAGACTTGTTAATAAGTGTACTTAACCATAAGGTTCATGTAAAATTAATATCAAAATTAATGTGAATTATCAATATTACGTTTGTATGTATATTAAGGATGTAAATCATATCAGATTAGGGTGTGGAGTTAAAAGTTTTATCAATTTTATGTCTAATATTTATTTATTTTTAAATGTTTATGGAGCAGTTTGAAATAACTGACTGTAATTAAAACTTTTTTATAATGCAGCTTAAAACTTACACAGTTTGGAATTCCTAAACAAAAAGGCATGAAAGCCTACTATTTTATATTGGAAATGGAATTTTGAGCATGGATATAAATAATTTTTAACCCTAAGAGGTTTTATAATTATTAATAATCAATAATAATAAAAATTTTACCATAACAATTTTAGTTCCAGACATTTAAGAGATTTTCTCTTCCGTACCCATCTATTTCAGGATTTTTTAAAATTTGTTAAAAATCCTTCATATATCTAGTGGATATAATTTTCTTATTGGCATTTAAACAGGATTAATTAACTTCCATTTCAATAAAAGCTATTCCTAAGCTATATATCACATCACTAATAAACAGGCTAAATCATAGTCTAATAAATATATGTGGTGTACAAATTATCATTGATCCACCATAAAATGTCCATAATAAATTGATACTCACTAATAGAACTTTGCTTCAACATATCCTTTATATTATTGACATCTATGTAACCAACTATCTATATTTTCATTTCCTCTTTAATTTACTCTTTAAACACTGTTTTGATTTTATGATAGAAATGACATGATTAATTAATCAATTGAAGATTTTCTTGGAAAAATGATGATTTATTGTAATTTATAAATTCCAAATAGAATCTAAAATAGTTCTTACATTTATTTCATTGACATATTTTTTTTTTCAATCTTTCATTTATTTATTTTCCTTGGTTTTCAAGAAATGGGAGAAGGAAATGCATGGGAGGTGGATAAAAAATTGGGTAAGTAGAAGCTTTCATTTTCTTTGGATTTCTAAAAGTGGTAATACTACCTAATATTGACTGAAAACATTAATTGATGTAAAAATTCAAACAATCTCTTTTGATTTGTAATTGATAGATTTGATTGGAAATTTTATTATATATCCTTAAAAAATTATTTTTTTTTTCTTATTGGCTTTTTAAAAAGCAAGGTGAGAGAAAGAAACAGAGATTGGGAGAATTGTGTTTGCAGTGTGCATAGACAATGTGCTATAAACTTCTTGTTTATTTCCCCATCATAGACAACTCAATCTCTATAAATAAAGAATATAAGTTCTTTTTAATTAAAAAACAAAAAAATAATACAATAATTTAAATGAACACCATTTCTAAGTCTGATGTTTCAGTTCATTTTTAAATAAAAACATTATAAACAATATGATCAATACAAAACACAAAGTTTATTTTTAAATTAATTTGTAATAATGTGTAAATAAAACATATTATTTGTAACATATATTGGGGCAGAAACATTTGTTTTTTAGTTTTTAAACTCTTTACAAAAGTAAACTGTTGGCCCAAATTGAATTTATATTTAAAGTAGTATTACAGAATAGATTACAAAACAAGACCATATTTTTCCATTCTTTATATTGAAAAAGCAAAGAAGAAAGAAAATTAAAAATTTTTGAAGTCAAAGAATAATCAAAATTTCCAAAGTGATTTTTTTAATTTCCAATATTTTTTTTTAAAATCTATCCACATTTTGTAAGTCAATATTTAGGTAGATAGTATTATGAGAAATCAATAATGAAAATTTACATTATTCATTCCATTCCAATCTCTCTTCCACTCCTAATCCCTTTCTTTTTCCAAAACCCATTAATAAATTAAAAAGTGAAATAAATTTGACCCCCTTCTTCCCAAATAAAAATTGTGGTCAATGACAACTAATAATAAGAGGATTTAGCTTACACATTGAATTTATAAATTAAGTCATAGTAATATTGCTACACTAAATTGCCATTTTTTCAAAAGAAATCTTCAATCGATCAATTAGTCAATTCTAGAATTTTACCATTTATTTATTGTAAAGTATTATCCAGTGTCTCAATTTAAAACCATTTATAATATGTTCTCAATAACTTTTGTAGATTAAAATTAATGCTAAATGTATATATTAAATGTTATGGATAATGTTTATTTTATTTCAAATATAATGAAGTTTCAACTATGTGATATTTTATTTTATTATAATATTCAAATTAAAATTTGTAAATAATTATTGTAATAAAATATTTTTAATTTTATTGTTTGGACAGGGAAGGTTATTTATTTTAAAAGCTAAATATTAATTAAATTTTTATCAGCCTTCTTTGTTTTCCAGTAGAAAGTTGATTCAAACCAATAAAGGGAAGAAGCTGTAGATTTAAATGATGATAGTCAGTGTTTTAAAGTGGTCACCTGATCCAAGCTACAAAAATAGGTGAAATTGACATCTGCATGCTCATTCTGGTTACTCACTTTAGCAATAATTTTTACTTGTTGCATTAATACAAGTGTAATTTTATTTATTATTTTTTTTCTTAGCTTAAAGAGTAATATGAGGTTAAAAATTAAATTATCTAGGCATAACATTTGAACTTAAAGTTCAAGGACAATAAATCTTCATTTCAGCCAGCTTTATCGGTAAAATTAGTTAATTATTACAATGTTCATATTTAAACATCATGCCCTAAAAAGCTTTGTAATGCATTATTATTGTCATTATGATGTGATGTATACAGTTATTAATTTCTGTATCTATTTCAAATTTATGATTGCTATCAAATATTTATAACTTTTCGCAACAATAAAAATAATGTTTTGAATGTGTTATATAATTTTATCATATTTTCCTAAAAATACTCATTTGATATAAAATATTATTTGAATACTAATTTACCTTGTGTAAATAACTAACTTTGAATTTCATATACTAAAGACTTATTCTGTTATGTTGAGTATATTGTCAATCATATATATTAAATTATCTTCATGTCTTTAAACAAGAAAAAAAATATTTAACTCTATTACATTATATTGCTTAATTGAATACTTATTTGTGTTGTTATTTTAATAAAACATTAATCTCTGCCTTGTAACAAATAGAAAGAAATTTTATTTATTATGACTATTTCTACTAGAGGAAAGAATCAATTTCTTGGATCCAGAGAAGTAAAACAATTGAGATATTATAAAATATTTAATAACTATTATGAAATATTGGAAGAAAGTATTCACTTTATAAATGGAAATATAAATATCCCTAAAAGTAATATTGTGTTTTAAAATGAACTTTGTCTATAATAAATTATTAAAAACCTGCATTTCCTCTCTCTTTATTATCAAAAAAGCTACTATAATTTTAAAATGTGATACTTGAAAAAAAGAAGTATTTTTTCTGCTAAATATTGTTTTTATTATTAATTAATAACAGGTTGAAGGATTAAAATTTAAATACTTAAATTATATACGAAAAACTTTTTATTGCAATTTAATAAATATTTTTGTTTAATCCATGAAAACCTACATAATCATTGACTATACTTATGTAGTTTTCTAGCATAATTTATTGAATTTTATTTAGGAATAACTGTGAAACACTTTTATATTTTAATTGTTATATTTGTGATGGATATATTTATTGTTGACATAACTCTGTTGCTTAATAGACTGGTTCCATTTAATGGTAGAAAAACAGAAATTACAAAGGACTTTACCTTTATATTATTTGGGGTTCTCTATCCAACCATGTAATGTGTCTTCCTGATGGTTCTGTTGCTTGCAAAATTAATCAACTGTAACATTACCAGGCTCATAATTTTTTGCTTTCTGCTCTCCACCAATTTTTCTAATTACTTTTAAAGACTTTACAATGGGAAATTATGTTTACAACATTTCAGATGGTATTTAACTCAATTTTAATTTTAAAAATATATAAAACCAACAGTTTGAAAATGTGTCTCATTTTTGACTGATAATTAGAAAAGTCAGTGCATTGTGCTGGAATGGGTTGGGGGCCTCCTGATGGTTTTTCCAGGCTGAAGGCACAGCCAATACATGCTCTAGTCTGAAAAAAAAACATATATTATGATTTTCAAAATGATGAACAATGCCAGACATTGTATTACTCTCATAGCTGTTCTCCCGCAAATGTGCATATTCACATGACTTATGTGAAATGCTTCAAGGATATATACTTTTGCAATTATTTATCACATTCAAACATGTTAAGGGAAATGGGACAACAGACTTACAATTATTAATATGTAATAGGATTCAAGGAAATGTGCAAGATACTTAATTTCAATGCACATAAAATCACTCATGGCCTGTTGAATTCCACACACCATCACATCCTACAGTAATGATATATGATGTTGCATGCTATTTCCATAGTGACACAAAGCTCAGGGTGGATGCCTAATGACTTTTAATATGAACAGAACTGTTTTAGAGGCTGTAATTTGGGATGCATAAACAGCATATTTCTGTGCTTTTGCAACCAACAGTGCTGTCAGGTGAACCCATTACATGGTTGAATAGGGTATCTTATTTTGAAACGGTAAAGGGCTAGTATTTTATTTAAGTTTATAATTTTTTCTTACAAAGTCATTACTTTAAATGAATATTATTTTATGTAATATTTATATACTATTTTTGGAATAAATTTTAGTCAAAGTTCTCAAAATATCAGTATATGATATTTGCATATTTTAAAATAGTATATGTTCCCTTTTTCATATGAATTATTTATTTATAAAAGGTAAATTATTATTCTGAATGCAGTATAAGTGACATATATTTCTATTATTTTATTGTAATAATTGTTTATTGCATAGTTTTAATCCAAATTATGTTTTGCATAAATTAAGTATTATTTATTATCTTTAACATTCCTTAGTTTTAACATTTTTGCTTAGAGATTTTAGCTTTTATCTCTCTCTCTCTCTCTTTTCATTTAGGAATGCTTATTTTTCCCAGTATTGTTAGAGGTTGTAATGTGTGTCTTTCTTTTATTATTTTCTAGCTTATTTGAAAAGAAATAGTACAATATTTTCTCTTTGTATTATTTATTGATTCACTAGTATGCATATTTAGGAGACTGTTGCCTTGTCTCTTTAGTTCAAAGCATTTCGATTTAGTTTTATTGACCCTGCTGTGCATTCTCATCAATACTTGCCTAGTCACAAAGTGCTAGATGATATTATTATTGCTTCAATAATAGATGCACTTATTTATAAGTTATGGCATCATGCTTTTACTCTGCCTTTACTTAGTTATCTCAGTAAGTATTTAATTTGTTATCAAAAATGTATTTTGTAAAGTATGTACACTATTTTACATGATTTCCTCTGGCAATTATAGTTGTTTTTATCAAGATATTGAAAAATATCACCCTTATTTCTTTTAGCATTGTGATTTATTTAATGTGATTTACATATTGTTGATGTATAGCTATTATACTTGAGCTTTGCTGAATTAGAACAAAAATACAATAAATAATTAACTTCAAAATTTTAAATTGTATTTTAGGTACAAATGGACAATATATATATATATATATATATATGTCCATATTGTACATATGTATATAAAATATATATATATATATATATATATATATATATATATTACTCTTAACACTATTTCTTCATTATATTGGTAAACTTGTATTTTGGGTAATATTAAATATTTATTAAAAAGATACTATTCATGAAAATAACATTATTATCATGTGAAGGCTTTAATATTCAAGAACCTATTAGACTCTATATTAGCAGAAAGTTTATTTTGACCAACTGGATTATTTTGCCTAATCAAATTTAAATCCATTTGTAATTTTAACTTCTTATGTATATTTTTGAAAGAAAAAAATGTTTGTGAAAGTCCTTGGCATTGTGAACCTAAAATATATGCTATATTGGTGATTTATTTGAATAAACATTTGTTTTTATTATTAAAAATTTCTTATAGTCATTTTTTCACATCATCCACTCATTAACCAGAAATCTAAATAATTGTAAGAGAATTACAAATTATCTTAAGAATCTGTTGTAAAAGTACATGAACATTGAAATTAATATGAGCCACAATATTATATTATATTTAAGTATTAGAATTACATATGAGAACAATGTATTTTGCTTAATACAAATTATCTTTGCATATTATTATTTGAGATCCCTTCAGCTAATTTAGTTTACTTAATAAAATATCATTGGGTTTATTTATTTAAAATAATATTTCATATAAATATTAGACCATATTTATTTTTTATGATAAACTTAAATTAAAAAAGGACTCAATACAAATTTAAAAGATATTTAAGTGGATTTATTTTATGGTATTTAAAGTGGCATTAAAATTCCTTAACTTTCCTTAATATCTAGGAGTATTGTTATTTATTTTATTCTAAATTAAGAGATCATGTGGGTTTACTTTAAATTAATAATATTATTATTATAATGGTGAGAAAACCTTAACAATAAAGTAAGTGCATGTGTTAATTTTCTTTACTAGAATTTTATTCTATGTAGAATACATCTTAAAAGTCAAAGATAATTTATTTTATGAATAAAATAAATCATATCACCAAGAGATACCATAATTTGCTTTAGAATTTACATTATTTAAGTTTATTTTGCTAAAGAAAGAAATATTTTTTTTCAAAAGATGAATCTTTTATAGCTAAGATTTAAAAGAACACTTCTAAATTTTATAAAATTAATTATAATGTTTCATATGATTATAGCAATAATATACTTAAGAGATAAAGAGATTGATAAGGAAGATGGTCATGTTAGTATATGTTTGTAAAAAAGATTTTAAATGTAACATCAATAGTATATGCTTGCAATACCATAAGTCTTGTATGTGTATTAGAGTGTGTTGATAGTTTTCCTCCTTTTAAGTACTTAATAATATTGCCTTATATTTTAATATTTTAATGTGATTACTTACCCCTGAATGTCTTCTTATTGTGGCATACAGGATTTTCTTAAACCTCTGAACTTAGTTAACATCAATATTTTTTGGCTTATATTATTATTAACAGTTAGCCCTTATTTCCTCTCTATACATTTATAATTACACACGACTTATCTCAATTACTTTATTTACATCATTATAAATAACTTCACAAACTTATAACTTCTTTTCAAAAACTTTATTTCCATATATAAATTATATGAACATATGATTGCATATAATAAAAGATTGACAGTAATTAGGTAATGTGGTATGCAAAGGATTTAGATAAAGAATTTATATCAGTATATTTGTACAAAAGGTGAGATGAGTCTGTTAGGATGTTTGTTGAGTGTTATAGTAGTAAGGAATGGGATAAATTAATAGACTAATTAATAAAGAATAGGGAGTTAGAGAGATGGAAAGTAAAAAAAGTTTAAATTTATATAGAAGTAAACAGAACATTAGGTGTGAATTAATTTATGATAATAGTAAGGAAAGTAGTTTACTGTTTAAGGCTCGAATATGATTTTTAGCAACAAGAAAATATACATGTAAATGAAAAAAAAAGGTGATTTATTCTGTACATTGTGTAAGAAAGAAATATAAAATATTAGGCATCAGTTAATTGAATGTAAATGCTTGAAAACAGAAATATACATATAATGAAGTTATGGAAGAATAAATATGAAAAAAGAAATTATACAGAAAGTGGATTATTGATTTTTATGATAGGTTTGGAAAAACATAAGGGGGATTTGGATATAAAAGCCATAGAATTGACTAGGATTATGTTGTGGAAATGGGATGGAGCAGAATATGGGATAAATTAGAGTGACGAATGGAAAATAAATTGGCTAACATGTTTCTCTGGGTATAATTGCTAAGAGATTCTTGACTTTGTTTAGAGAGAAGCCACAGTACATTTTATCACATCAGATACCATCTTCTATAATGAATACAATTCATACCAAAATGACCCTAAAACAAACCTAAATACAATGTAAAAACTTATGCATCTACTGTAAGAGAAGTAAATATTCCTAATACAAGAAACATTATAGGAGATTACATTTCTTCAGACTCCTTAATATACTTTGAAGAAGAAGAGACTATAAATAACAATGAAAAAAATAATTTCATAACAAGTCAAAATAGTGAAGAAATAGACCCAAATAAATATGAAATATTAAGCAATGAATTCAATGCCAAAATTCCACTTATTCTCTTTAATTCATTTCTTAATTCTAACAATAATAGTACTCTCATTCTAAAAACTACAAATAACAATTGCAATTTGTTTCAATTTCCAACAGATTATTTTTTCAAACTCATAAAAGAAAATAATTTCAGTGATGCTATAAAAAAGTATACCCTTATCCAAATAGAAGATATTTTGTTGTGGTGTACCACAATTTACTTCAAAAAGAATTATTCAAAAGAAATCAATTATTCTTAATTAAGAAATTCCTTATTAAGATTGATCTGAATCTTTCAAAAATTGCATATGGAATAGTACACAAATTGTACTCAAACTGACCTTCAGAAACTCCTAACACAATACAGTACAATTGTCTCTTTCAGATATTTGTCTGAGAAAAGTGCCTGATTGAAATTGTTGTCCATTACTGCTGCTATGTCTATAAAACTCTTAACTGATACATCACCTATAGATCAAACTATAGTGTTAGAGGAAAACAAATGGCCCAATATTTTTAACAATCCATGGAGTTCAGCCACAGTGCTTTGTGTGTGGAGATAGAAGTCATTTGACAAAAGTATGCCCAAGAAAGATCTGTCAAAAAAGTAAAAGAAAAAAAATTGTATCACATAAATGTGCAGCAATACAAATAAATATCAGATCTCCAGTAAAATCATCAAACACTGGAAATTCTGAATTAATTCTCTGTTCTGATGATAACTCAATAATGAACAACAATCATCAATTGAAACAAATTGTTATGCAATAAGATACCTTTCAACGAAATTAAGAAGACTGTGATTCAATGTTGATTAACCCTAAACCTATACAGATAACAAAAATTTATGATTTATAAAACAGAGAAATGAACTCAAATATAATCCCCCAAAATACACCTAATAACATCACTAAATCAATTAAACAATTAGATTCAAAGTATTTTAATAAAATTTGTACCACAAATAACACATGTAAAAGAAAATCACAGCATTCCTCCAGTTCACAATTGAAAGAGACTTCTAACTCAGCTTCTAACTCAAAATCAGCAGATGGACTGAAACATCTTAAAGTCCATATACCAAGAAGTCCAAGGACAAAAACAATAAAAAAAAGTCAAGATGGTCGGAAGAAAAGGATGATCAAAAGGTTAAAGATACTCAAGACAGGGATGATAACAACAACAAAGAAATTAAAAATGAAGTATCTGCACTCAAATTTAATGATGATTGTGGTTATCCAAATGATAATACAGATATTCAAAATCTTATAACATCAAACTAGAATGACAAATTATCTTAATAAAAATATATGTACAGATCTATAAGATGTACAACTCTTTTATTCTACACATCATTATGATTATTAAAATTGGTGGCATAGATGTAAGAGGTTTAAACCTTCTATATAGGGCTTATGACCTTAAAAGATTGTTAAATTCTAGTCACCTACACATTACTTTTCTCAGTGAAACAAAATTTCACAGGCAATCAGACAATAGAATACAACAGCTCCTTGATCAATTCGGAAGCCTACAGTATTACTCTGGAAACTCAGCCTCCTCAGAAGTTGCTGTGCATATCAATAGAAAATTTTATTTTCAAAAAAAGTAGAACACTTTATTTAAGAAATGATCTATTAATGCCCCAAATCACTATTTCTTATATGACATTAATCTTAATATATATTTATTTTCAAAAAAATGACAGCTCCATTATGCTTGCAATCAATGCAACACTTTCATTGTAGTATCATCTGTGGTTCTATTTGGTGACTTTGACATGATTTATCAACAGTTTAATATACAAAAATTAACAAAGCGTACGACACACTTGAATGAGAAGCTATAAAATACACAGAAATTATTACAAGCTAAGCGCTTTCGAGGCCTTTTGCCTCATATTTATAGCGGTACTGTGAGCTGCAGAACGAAGAAATAGGTCCCTATTTCTTCGTTCTGCAGCTTACAGTACCGCTATGAATATGAGGCAAAAGGCCTCGAAAGTGCTTAGCTTGTAATAATTTCTGTGTATCTTTATAGCTTCTCATTCAAGTGTGTCATACGCTTTGTTAATTTTTGTATATTAAATTATCGAATGAGAAGTCTTAAAATCTTTAATATTTTACAACAGTTTAATATTAAATATTTACACATTTTCAATAGAATTCTGCTCTGTGGTGATGGCTGTTTCCCACCTGATGCTTATTGATTTTACATGCAGCAACACAAATCGTTAATAAATAAATCAGAGATTTTCCATGATATTCATGCTAAACTCACACTAGTGATGTTATCCAATCATTTATCTATATTAATTTCTTTTAAATTGGATCCAGTGTCATTAGATGTCTCATCTCAAACTAAAACAATCAAATTGCTTAACAAAGTCAATAGACAAGAATGACTATTTTCAGAAGCATATATATATTATTTCACAAAGTACAGCTCCTGTCATTACCACCTCTCCATGCTTGGTCAGATTTTGTGGGATTTTTAAGCTCTCTTATCAATACATTCACTAGAAGAACATAAGGTCCTAATAGACTACTAGCTGAGTTAAAGTTAATTGGTAAAATGGTCAATGACTTAACAACATTGGATGCAAGGGTATGGGAAATAATAAACTTCAAAAACAGTACAAAGACAGGAAAAGGATGCTAGCTCAGGGCAAAAATCTATCTAATAGTGCAGCATAATTGAACATGCAGCTACTTACAATGGGAAATTGATGCCAAAAATGAACTGAATCCTCTATGATTACTGAGAATAACTACAATTATGGAGGAAATAATATGCTAAATATAAGATATAATCATATTAAGAAAAAATTGCTAGATTACAGATTTGGTACGACTGATATTTGGAACAACAGCAAAGAGGTGAAGGAATATAACATATCAGATCAACAAATTTTTAATTGACTTGAGTTATATCTAGAAAGTACACTTCTGGGCCTACATGGTATCCCTAGATTTGTATTAATACTTCTCAGAAAATTTACAGTTCCAATAATTCATAAAACAATAGATGCATTAGCTGGATACTTACAGAATATAACAGATATATACTCAATAGCATTAGATCCCTTTATGAAGAAAAATGTAAATACAACATATTCATTCTATTTTCATGACTCCTCTTTTAATTAAAAAATTTGAATCTTTGGTAAAGGATAATATTCAACAACAGCTTATCACTCATATTACACTGCATCAATTTGCATGCAATGATTTCTTCACTATATATGTGGTGAGGTGACTCTTGTTACTAGTGGAATATATAAAAAATAACAGAGAGTCAAGATCCATAGCTGTACAATTGGACTTTACTGCAGCTTTTGATTCTATGGAGCCAGCTAAATTATTATCATTGCTTAATGAAGTACCTCTAATATATATATATATATATATATATATATATATATATATATATATATATATATATATATATATATATATATATATATATATATATATATATAAGGATTATATGTATTATACTCCTTAATCTATCAATTTGGATGATGTTCTTGCTCTGGAGTTCAGACTACATCTCTCAATTCCTCAAGGCTTACCACTAAGCACCCTTTTCTTTATAACTTATCTTAATCCATTCATCATCATCATCATCATCATTATCAACCATTATAAATCCACTGCAGGATGAAGGTCTCTCCAAGTTTAATCCATCTTCTCCGATCTTTAGCTTCTCTTCTCCACATCACCCCTACACACTTTCTTATTTCATCCATCCATCTCACATGTGGTCTCTTTCTGGGTCTTTTACAATCTCTTGGAATCCAGTTTAAAATTTCAATTGTCCATCTATTATCATCTCTTCTAGCAATATGTCCAGCCCAACTCCACTTCAATTTTTTATTTTTTCAATGAGCTCAGTAACACCTGTTTGTTCTCTTACCCATACATTGCATTTTCGATCTCTTCTTGTTACTCTTAACATATATCTCTCCATACTTCTTTGAGTGGTCTGAAGTCTTTGTATTGCTCTTCTATTAAGTGTCCAAGTCTCAGATCCATAAGTAAGAACTGGTAAAACACATTTGTTAAAAACATTCCTTTTCAATCACATAGGCATATTTCCTTTTAGTATCAAGTTATTTCTACCAAAAGCACTCCAACCAAGTTTAATTTTATGATTAATTTCCTCCATTATGTTTCCATCTATATTAATAATCTGACCAAGGTATTTGTAACTGTTAACTTCTTCTAATTCATCATAATCAATCTTTATTTTCATATTTTGAGCAAATCGATTAAACATTACTTTAGTCTTTTTAACATTTATCTTTAGTCCTACTTTCCTACTTTCATCTGATAATTCTTGCAACATATCTTGCAGATCTGAAGCATTATTTGCAATACAACTACATCATCTGTGAAAGCTAAATGACTTAAATAATCTCCATTTACTTTCACTTCTTTAGTTTCCCATTTTAATCTACAAAATACTTCTTGCAGCACTGCTGTAAAAAGTTTTGGAGATATGGAGTCACTTTGTCCTACACCTTTCTCAATGTTGACTTTCCCAGTCTCATTATGTAATCTAATTGTTGCTGTTGCATTTTTATAAATATTCTTTAAAATATGACAATATCCTGGATCTATACCTTGATGATCCAATGCTTTAATCATTGAAGAAATGTTTATAGAATCAAATGCCTTTTCATAATCTACAAATCCAAAACATAATGACAACTCATATTCATTTGTCCTTTCTATAACTTCTCTCAACACCTGGATATGATCTATTGTACTAAAACCACTTTTAAATCCAGCTTGTTCTCTTGGTTGGTGGAAATCCAATGTTCTCTATAGACGAGTTGTAATTATCTTGGTAAAATTTTTATATAAAACTGATAAAAGGCTGATAGGTCTGTAATTTCTAATATCTTCTTTATCACCTTTTTTAAATATTAATATTATTACTGCATTCTTCCAATCATCCGGTACATCTTTATCATTTAGACGTTTGGTATATAACTTTGCTAAAAAAAATTCTATTTCTTCACCTGCTTCTTTTAATATATCAATTATAATTCCATCATTATCTTGAGCCTTTCCTTTTTTCATACATTTAATTGCATGTCTCACTTCTTCATTTAAAATTCTGGGCAATTCAGAAGATGTAATAGATATAGGAGGTACTTGTTCTTTATTACTATATAGTTCTTGATAAAAATCTTCTACCAATTTCATGATATCATCTCTCTTTTTAGTAATAATTCCATCTTTTTTTTTCTTATTGCAGATATAAATTTTCTACCAATACCAAAATGTTGTTTTACATTCTTAAGACTTTTATTTTCTTCTACAGCTTTCCTTGCTAGTTCACAGTTATACTTTCTTATATCATTTTCAATTCTTTTCTGCACCATTTTACAAAATTTGAGAAATTCAATTTTTTTTAATGCATCACTTTTGTATATCTTCATATTCCTTCTTTTTTCATAAATTCTCTAGTCTCAGTAGAAATTTTATTGGTCAATTGCTGCTTTTTTCTACCAGCGATCTTTGTTGCAGTTTTTAAAAGTGTATCAGTTATTTTCATATTAATTTCATTCAAATCTGAATCCTGTTCAAAATCTACTAATACTTGAAACCGATTTTTAAGTTCTAAGTTAAATTCATTAGAATGTTTCTGAAGATTAGGAATATCAACTGTAAATATTGTTTTTCTTAATAATTTTTGTCTCTCCAATTTTACATTAACACGTATCTTACACCTTACTAATCGAAGATCACTTCCTGTGTTAAATTTATTAAGAAAATTACAATCTTGAAATATGTATTTCCTGTTAGTCAAAATATAATCCAATTCTACTGTACCTTCTTTTGGATGCTTCCATGTCCATTTCCTTTTAACATTTTTCTCAAAAAAAAAATTCATAATATAAAGTTTTTCTTTTTCTGCAAACTCCACAAGTCTATGTCCTCTCTCATTTCTATTATCATAACCAAAATTACCTACGGCACTTTCATCTTTCATTTGTTTACCAATTCTAGCATTAAAGTCTCCCATAACAATTTTAAAATGTTGTTTACTCCGATCAAAAGCCTTTTGTACATCCATATAAAAATCTTCTACTACTTCATCACTATGAGAACTTGTTGGGGCATAAACCTGAATTATCTGCATTTGGTATTTGCTATTAAGTTGTATAACTAATCTTGCCACTCTGTCCGATACACCATCAATCTCCACAATATTGTTCTTCCACTTTTTTATTTATAATGAATCCTATTCCACTTGTATTTACAATATTTGTGCCTTTATAATAGAGTATATGTCCACTTTTTAAATAAATTGTCTCTTCATCTTTTTTTCTAACTTCACAAAGTCCAATAATGTCCCATTTAATATAAGAAAGTTCTTCTTCTAATTCTTGTAATCTTTCTTCACTTGAAAGTGATCTGCAGTTGTAAGTACCTAAATAAAAAGTTGTCATCAAATGGCAGCCTGGGTCCGCAATCAGGGGATTCTTAGCACCCTCCACCTTCGGCCACCAACCACTGCCTTAATTGGTGACTTTACAGCCTCCTGGGAATAAGGGCCATGCTTTATCTTTGTCTGTCATAATTGTATATATGTATTGGAAAAATATTTATCATTTACACAAACATTCATTCTGCCTTATCAGGCACTGAGAAGAAAGACCATGGTGTTTCTTGATCTTAAACTCAGAGGTAAAAAGCCAATAAACTCACCACACTGGATAATGTGTGTTGGTGAGCTGCCCATCCATGTTCGTATACTATATGAATAATCACATAGTAATAACAGCTGCAACAACAAGAACGTATGGAGTGGACATTAGGAATTTGCCCTGCTCGGTTCTACCCAGAATCTACATTCCAACATTAAGGGAATAAGTTAATCATATATCTCTGTAGATGATGTCACTTTATTTCTTCCATCTCAGAAATATCTTCTGCAACTCCATCAGTTACTAGATAACTATGCTGTTAAATATAATCTAAAAATAAACACTTCTAAATCAACAGTATGAAGAATTAATAAAGACATCATTGTACCCTCAAGATACAGAGGAAGGCCACAAAAGTATCTGGGCTTTTCTTGTATGTTATCGAGAATGGCAATGAGGAAAGCAATATAACTAAGTATAATGCAAAAAAAAAATAACATAGTCAGCTCTCTTTCTAAGATTTCTTTTTCACTTTCTGGCAAGGCTACTTTATTGAACATTTTAATATTCCGGTGCATTAACTACTATCTTCCAATATTTAAACCTACAAAATACTTTTAAAATTATATTAATTCAATTTGTCCCAAAATAATATGGAAAGATAAAAGTGCATTAATCAGTTTGGGTAAGGTTTAGAGATCTCGTGAATTAAATGGACTTTGCCTTCATTCAATCAAAACATTTTATATTCAAAAGGTATTAGCAATGTTAAGAGCAATATGCTTAAAATCAACAAAAAAGCAAATAAATTCTACAGTGGATCCTACAGATATGCCTCTGCCTCCATCAAGTAAATGGATCTTAAATCTAAAAGATCATCTCAACAGTCTCTTTACCATTAATGGTCAGATGATTCAAAATAAACACACGTATTGGGATGCATATAAATTGTTCTATATCAAACAAGAACAAATATTTACTCAATTGAAATTAACTATAAAAATGATTATCTAAAAATTGAAACACTGGGTATTTGAACAAAAATTCATAGATTTTATGATTAAATATAATTTGACTTCCTTACGTACAAATCACTTCATAGTTACAAAAAGAAAGTTTCAAAAAAAAATAAATGTGCAGTGTACCCTCTGTAAGATAAATTGTGAAACAATAAATCATCTATTTACAGTTGTTCTTATTTGAGTCAATTAAGATCAAATACAGTAGTGAGTATTCCAATAGCAGACAGAGATGTTTTATCAATTAACAAAACACTTTTTTTTCTACGATAAAAATATTAACAATGGAACATATACTGTCATCAGAATGGTGTAATTTATTCTTTTCGCCGTTTGGCTCACTTGATGTCAAATAAAATTTTAAACAAAATAATCTGAATCCTTGGTTTAATGCAAGAGTTCAAAAACAGAAATCATCTTGTAGTGCCAGAGAAACTATTTACAGAAACCTGGGCCCAATATATGTTAAATGATGATGGGCATTTTACTCAAACTTTTCATCCAATGCTCTAAAGTTTTATTGATAATCAAAGACTAGTCAATATAATCTATGTAATTTTTAATATGTTTTATTTTTCTATTTCTTAATAATAAAAAAATTATATATATTGTACCGGTCGAAACCCACCACCACCGCAAGTCAAATCGGATTCAAACTCAGCTGAACCCAAAACTGAATTCAAACCCAACTTAACAGCTCAGATAGCAGAAATCGACGGCACAGTGCTATGCGCCAAGAACTAGTTCAACGGTTGGTGAGGACTAGAGACCCTTGCACTGACACGAATATCTAATAATTAATTACTTTGAATACTTTTTAAATCAAATCATATGTATGTTCGGGTTGCCAACACAGATAGCGGGTATGAACATTTAAATAATTATAAAAAGAATGATGAACTAAGAAACCAAGTATATTAGAAAATATTTAATAATAATAATAATTTGTTTTGTTCAATAAAATATAGATTGCATTAGTTACCTCTAGTCTTTAAACGAATTTATAAATATAATAAGAGTGGCGGTCCTTATCATATGCCAATGGAAATTACGCAATATTGGAATTCTATGTCTATGCCCCCAACAAGTATTAGTGGAACAAGAAATCAATATTTTAACATTTTGTGAGTAGATACACTTGTAACTTAAGAGCTGGGGACATAGGTGAAAAACGGAGCTAATAATTTATTATTAGCTAATTATAAAAATAGTAAACGTATAATATTTTCTTTCGACTCGATGATTAATAGAACTTATAAATTTAGTTCTAATGGGCGAGAATAACTATTTAAAATTTATATTATATTATTTGCGTGAGGCAAATGGAATCAAGGAGCTCATCGAGTCGAAAGATTATTGGCATATAATTTTAAATACGACATTAATAAAGCACACAAATATATATATTAAATGAACCGCCAAGTAAGAAAAGAGAAAGTTTAAAGACTAGAGATTTAAAGAATTACGAGATAGATTTACAATAGCATGAATAAAAGGTTTTATAAAAAATGTTACATTAAAGAATAAAGAGCTCTTAAATAGGAGAGTAAAATAAAGTTCGAACTGGCCAGAAAGTTTAACGTTCATTATAGAAATATATTACCCTTCCGTGCTTGTCCTTAAGTTACTCCTCCAAGTTGTTGAAAACGTAGGCATCATTGGTTAACTACTGGAATAGTATTTTAGTAGCTTTCATTATTTTAGCAGAATGATCGATCCGGAAAACGGTTCAGCAGCTCCAGTGAAGATTCCTCGGGACTTTAGGAACCGTAGCCAGATCCCTGATGTTCTAGCCCTCTATCATGATGAAATACAATTTTTATACACACAGAGTTCACTGCACTACTCTACAATCAAAACTAGTCTTTTTTTCTTTTCTTTTCAGGGCTATATATCTACTGTTCACTGATGCCTCCGGCTAGCGCTCATTTTCTTATCAATCTGGTTTTTTTTTATAATTAGTTGTTTTCAGAAACATTCCTTCGATAAGGCCTTCAAACTAATTTTTGAATTCCTTTCCTAATTAGAAAATGAATTCTTAAAGTCTGAAATGATTTTAATTAAAAATTGAATTCTTATCTTTTTTTAATTAATAAAACTTTACTGTTGTTTTTGAGAATTTGAAAGCCTTTGGAAGGAATGTAGCTTTTAATCGCAAAACTTTACAAATTATTTAAAAGTAAAAAAAAACAAGTATTCCCGACGCAATGAAACTTTCGAACAATTATATACATTTAATATTTACAAATATATATACGCACAATCCACGCAATTTAATATATATAAATTCATGAATATTTTATCATGAATTTATTTAGAGAATTGATCCAATTTAAACTAAACTAATTAATTTTACTACGTATTTGAAACAAGTTATTCATTATGAAAATTAGCGTGGATTGAACGTATAAAGCCCCATTGCATCGGAAATTTAAGGTTAGTATTAGGGTAAATAACATGAAGCTAGGATCGAACTCAGATCCGACTGCTTCATTTCTTTTCACTTCAAAAAAAAAACAATGAAAAAAAAATGACTTTACTTACGCAGGATATAGTTGCATAAGTGTATAGACTCTGGGAGAACAGCATGAGCGTGAATAATATAACCTGCCCAAGCTACAAATTATACATGTCTCACTGCGATCCATTTTTTGAATATTCAACTTATAAATGGGTTTATAATAAATCGGTCCGATAATCAAGTCTCATTTCCCTATGGTTGTGTCAGTCGGTCCTCTGTATATATATCTGTCATTTAATGGATGTCCTATTGTTTCCCTGGATCAGGTGGCACATATGGTTTTAACTGTCTGGCATTGTAAACCCCCTGGAGTCCCTTTCCCTTTAGCAAAAACGCATTGTCATGGCAATCCTTTATTATTTCATATGGCCCACTGTATAATGGGAAGAATTTCTTGAATTCTTTCTTAGGGGCATTACTAGTTCTTGGTGATCTTAACCAAACTTGATCCCCAACTTTAAAATAGTAATGTTGCATCCTCCCTCTTTTTATTCGCCTCTGGGCCATCTGCGCTAGCCGCTTTCTGGCCATATCTTGGTCAGTTATTGGGTTAATACACGTTTCATCTTTTGGTAATAGTGAAGAAAAAATGGCCTGACATGGCTGCCCATAGTGAAGACGTGTAGGTGCGAAACCCGTTGACTCATTCATTGTATTATTAATGCAGTCCATAACATATGGAAGTTTATCCACCCATCTCCGATGATCTGTAGGTACGCACACACGAAAGAGTTGACTAATTTCTCTCATAACTCTTTCACATGGGTTGGACTGCGGGTTTCTAATTGATGTCATACGATGATTTACCTTTTGTTTTTTTGTCCAATTCTTCCACTCTTTTGAGGTGAACGCTGAGCCATGATCTGATAATATGGTCTCAGGCTTACCTACCTCATAAAATTGCTTATCCTGTAGGGCCCGAATGGCATTTCGTGAATTTGTGGTTCGCACTGGGTAAATTTGAACATACTTTGAAAAAATATCATATGTGACAAGCAAGTATTGAAAGGTCCTAAATTTGGGAAGGGGCCCATAATGATCTATAGCGAGGATTTCATTTGGTCTTGTGGCCATCACTGGTTTCATACCTCCTGCATATGATTTATTTGGAAATTTAGTGGCAGCACAGATGTCACATTGTCTAATAGTAGTGAGAATCTGATTGTACATTCCTGGCCAGTAAAACTGACGACGCACTGCCTCTTCTGTCTTTCTTGGTCCGTAGTGCCCAATGATTTGATGAATGTGCCTAAGTAAGGATGGTCTCAGCCTATCTGGGACCATAGTTTTCCATGGTGCAGTATAGTCCCCAGTTTTGGTCTGTAAAATACCCTCCTTGACCCGAAAGTGAGTGTATTTGCTTTGTAGGTTCTTGTCCTTACTCTGGGTCTTGGACAACTCCAGAATAATGTGGTGATATTGTATGCCCTGCCAGTATGCAAGATTCCTTAGCTCGGCCTCGGCGGGACTCAATGTTTTGGTGACCATAATTTTTAAGGATTGATCGTTTATTTTTGGGTTCTGTATGCTCATTTGTACTGGATGGCGACTTAAAACGTCAGCCACCACATTCTCTGGTCCTGGGCAATATTGGATCTTATACTGAAATTGTTGGAGGACCAAGCTCCATCTAATGAGTCGGTCATTGGTGAGGAAACTCTTATTAAGAAATTCTAGACATCGGTGGTCAGTTATGATGACAACTTCTGATCCCAGAAGGAACTGCCGGAATTTCTGGCATGCCCATACTATGGCAAGAGTTTCTTGCTCAGTGGTGGTGTAATGTACTTCAGCACCCTTTAAAGCACGACTGCAAAAATATATCACTTGATGTTCACCAGAATCACCCTTTTGAAACAAAACAGCTCCCAGCCCTTGTTTGCTGCTGTCAGTTTGTACGTAAAAGGTCCGACTAAAATCAGGGTGGTGCAGCATAACCGCCCGTAGAAAGTTTTCTTTTATGTTTAGTAGTTCCTGGTCATGGAGTGGGGTCCATTCCCACTTTCGGTTTTTTTTTATGAGGTCTATAAGATTCCTAGTTTCCTGGGCAAAGTTTGGATAGAACTTGTGATAAAAGTTGCAAAGTCCAAGAAATGATCGGATCTGTTTCCGAGTAGTCGGGGTTGGAAACTTCTCTATGGCTGCAACTTTGTCCGGATGTACCTTGATACCATGTTTGTTAATGACATGACCAAGGAAGGTTATCTCCCCAATAGCAAAACGGCTTTTCTCTAAATTCACTGTGATATTCTTCATTCTGCATTCATTCAGGAACATTTCCAAATGTTGTAAGTGTTCCTTCACATCTTCTGAGATGATTACAATGTCATCAACATAGCATACCATCTGTTTTTGTACTTCTTCAGAAAGGACCTGCCTCAAACAGCGCATAAGTCCTGCTCCACTATTAATAAGTCCGAAGGGAACCCTTTTAAAAACGTGCGTGTAGCCACCGTACCGAAATGCCGTGTATTTCCGGTCCCTTGGATCGAGATTCAATTGCCAGTAACTGGCAGTTAAATCTAATGTTGAAAATACCGTCTTCCCAGCTAATCGCACAAGTACTTCTTGGATAGGAGGGGGAGCATCTCTTTCCGGTATAGTGATGCTGTTTAACCTCCGGGCATCCAAGCAGAGCCGCAAGTTTCCATTTTTCTTCTTGACGACGACCAATGGGTTGTTATACGGAGACGGGCTGCGCTCGACAATATTCCATTCGATCATTTGTTTTATCTGTGCTTCTACTTCATCTTTATACTGAAATGGAATCGGGTACGTTTTGGACTGGATGTAAGTTTCTTCTTTCACTCTGATTCGGTGGGTATACCCTGTAATCTCGCCTGGCCTTGGAGAGAAAATTATGGCATATTTCTTGAGGATTTTCCGCATTTGTTCGGTATCATCCGGTTCAGTAATGATGGATTCTTCAACCTTTTTGTCAATCATTGAAAGATCAACTGGCTGGATTAGGCAACTTTCATGGTTTCCTTCTCGGTGGAGTGATGTTTTAAAGTTGATGGTTTCTTTTCCAAATGAGCATCTACCTTTAGGGTAGTCAATAATGCCTTGGTTTTGAATCAAAAAGTCGGAACCCAATACTACATCATATATGAGCCCTGTCATAATAAGAAAGGTATGTCCTACTAGCCTTCTGTTGATTTCAACCTCCAACCACACTTGATGGTTTTCACTTGACACCTTTTTCCCATTAGCCAAGGTCATTTGGATCGGACGGGTTGGGAGTTGCATTATCTCGCGTCTCTTTTTCAAGCTTCCGATCCATGCCGCAGATACAATGGATGCTTGACTGCCCGAGTCAATCAAGGCTGATACTCTGCTCTCCTCTACATTTATTTCGATAATGGGACACAAATGAGTTATCTGATGTCCCTCATTATCTTTCTCAGAGATTAGGTTAGTCATTTGACTAATGATTGGGGCTGGAAGGTCTCTTCCGTAACTTGGGTCTAGAGATCTAAAATGATTATCCACTTCTTCTAAGAAATTCGTCATCTCGTGGATGGTACTAATCTGACTACGAATCATAAGTTTCCGAATTTCTCGTGGCATGTTGTATTCTATCATACGTACAATTCGAGACTCTGGAAAGTTAAAACTGGACAATGAGCGAAATTTGGCTGACTGTTGTAAAAAAAATCGGTCGTAGGTATTTCCCTTATTTACTGAAAACTGTTCATTAATGAGGTCACGCAACAAGTTTTCTTGCTTCCTTTCACTCCAGAATGTTTCTAGAAGCTTGTGACAATATTGCTCAAAAGTGTCCGGCTTCTTCTCTATCGTGCCCCACCAGTCTTTGGCCACGGCTTTCAAATGGTAACGAGCAATTATTATTTGTTGAACATTATCCAGAGTTTCTATTGCAAAAGCATCGGCTAAACTGTCTATATGTGGCTGAGGATCTTCCCAGCATCCACCATAAAAATCTATGATTTGAATCAACGGGTATTGAAAGGTCATTGAACTTTCCAGTGGCTTTCCCATTTTCTAATATAATAAACAATATAATAAACACTGCAGATCAACTTATAGTACTCTCTGTATGCTTAAAAATATTTTTTTTTCTTCAGTAATTTTAACTAGGTCTCTGACTACAGGTCCATTGTCCTAATCTCCACTAGCTACTTCATATTATTTCCCCAATCTATGTAATCTGCCTTTTTTTTTTAGTTTACCTACGTTTTCTTGGTTAGCTCTTTATTTTAACTGTTTGAGTGAGACATGTATTCAAAAATATAAAAAAAAACATTATTCACTTTCCCTTTGTTCAACTGTTCTGTTCTCCCATGTCTGAAAAAAAAACTATACAGTGATATACAAATATTATGTATTAGCAGTTACAACAAATCATTCTGTATTGAACACACTTGGTTTTTTTTTATTATGGCGATTGACCCACTACTGTGCTGACAATCAAATTTGCTGACAAATTTATTTATATGGGCGCCAGTGAGCAAAATGAGATCAATAGGGCATGTGATATAACCCATTGACCCCCAAACCACATATGATAGACTTAACCTTTAATAAAACAATTGAATTGATGATGAGTAATATTATTTAATAACAGCTAACGCGTTCATGACCTGAGTTTAAATATAGGAGTTTAAATATTACTAAGCATGAGGCTTTAACACCAAAAAAAAATGTCAAAATTAATATTACAAGAACTTTTATTGGAGATATTATTCTAAATCTTGCTAGCATGAAAGCGTGCAAACCATTTAAGCATTTTGCCAACTGCATCTGGCTGCTTGGTGTACACAAAGGGTCTTCACCTGCTTTGAGGTTACTCTAGAAATTATTGTCATTAAAGCGTAATGTCACACTGCATTGGACCGCTTGACAGATAATTCCCAGTTTGAAGGTCTTCGCCTACTTTGAGACTACTAAAAATACGGAGCGAACATTTAATATATATGCTAGCAAGCAATACTTTGAAATTAAGACTTTTATATGATATCATATTAGATATTTTATATTATAACAGCTGAGATGAACAAAATTAATTTTGACACAGACAAAATATTTCATTTATTTTACCCCTATGCTTTGATCTATGGACTCTTACTACTTTGCTAACGATATTTTTCCTATTGTCACGAACGCGTATAACACAAACGTATAATATATATACTGATATAGTACACGTATAATTAATATATATACATATGAATAATTATTTTAACTAACGAATCTTTTACTGAACGAACATTTAAAAAAATAATCTTGAAAACATTTTTATAAGAAAGAATTAGAAAATGATATTTTAATTTATTAAATCATTTCAGTATATATATAACACTTTTTTTTTAAAAAAAAAAAAAATATCACTCTACAGAAACATTTACTTTATTGGGATTTCAATTAACTGAGTAACTAAAATCACAATTCTAATCTCCAGGGCATGTGTGGGGTTTATTAAGTCGAGCCACAACGATTGGGCAGCCAAAAACATAACCATGTACCGGTCGAAACCCACCACCACCGCAAGTCAAATCGGATTCAAACTCAGCTGAACCAAAACTGAATTCAAACCCAACTCAACAGCTCAGATAGCAGAAATCGACGGCACAGTGCTATGCGCCAAGAACTAGTTCAACGGTTGGTGAGGACTAGAGACCCTTGCACTGACACGAATATCTAATAATTAATTACTTTGAATACTTTTTAAATCAAATCATATGTATGTTCGGGTTGCCAACACAGATAGCGGGTATGAACATTTAAATAATTATAAAAAGAATGATGAACTAAGAAACCAAGTATGTTAGAAAATATTTAATAATAATAATAATTTGTTTTGTTCAATAAAATATAGATTGCATTAGTTACCTCTAGTCTTTAAATGAATTTATAAATATAATAAGAGTGGCGGTCCTTATCATATGCCAATGGAAATTACGCAATATTGGAATTCTATGTCTATGCCCCCAACAAGTATTAGTGGAACAAGAAATCAATATTTTAACATTTTGTGAGTAGATACACTTGTAACTTAAGAGCTGGGGACATAGGTGAAAAACGGAGCTAATAATTTATTATTAGCTAATTATAAAAATAGTAAACGTATAATATTTTCTTTCGACTCGATGATTAATAGAACTTATAAATTTAGTTCTAATGGGCGAGAATAACTATTTAAAATTTATATTATATTATTTGCGTGAGGCAAATGGAATCAAGGAGCTCATCGAGTCGAAAGATTATTGGCATATAATTTTAAATACGACATTAATAAAGCACACAAATATATATATTAAATGAACCGCCAAGTAAGAAAAGAGAAAGTTTAAAGGCTAGAGATTTAAAGAATTACGAGATAGATTTACAATAGCATGAATAAAAGGTTTTATAAAAAATGTTACATTAAAGAATAAAGAGCTCTTAAATAGGAGAGTAAAATAAAGTTCGAACTGGCCAGAAAGTTTAACGTTCATTATAGAAATATATTACCCTTCCGTGCTTGTCCTTAAGTTACTCCTCCAAGTTGTTGAAAACGTAGGCATCATTGGTTAACTACTGGAATAGTATTTTAGTAGCTTTCATTATTTTAGCAGAATGATCGATCCGGAAAACGGTTCAGCAGCTCCAGTGAAGATTCCTCGGGACTTTAGGAACCGTAGCCAGATCCCTGATGTTCTAGCCCTCTATCATGATGAAATACAATTTTTATACACACAGAGTTCACTGCACTACTCTACAATCAAAACTAGTCTTTTCCTTTTCTTTTCAGGGCTATATATCTACTGTTCACTGATGCCTCCGGCTAGCGCTCATTTTCTTATCAATCTGGTTTTTTTTTATAATTAGTTGTTTTCAGAAACATTCCTTCGATAAGGCCTTCAAACTAATTTTTGAATTCCTTTCCTAATTAGAAAATGAATTCTTAAAGTCTGAAATGATTTTAATTAAAAATTGAATTCTTATCTTTTTTTTATTAATAAAACTTTACTGTTGTTTTTGAGAATTTGAAAGCCTTTGGAAGGAATGTAGCTTTTAATCGCAAAACTTTACAAATTATTTAAAAGTAAAAAAAAACAAGTATTCCCGACGCAATGAAACTTTCGAACAATTATATACATTTAATATTTACAAATATATATACGCACAATCCACGCAATTTAATATATATAAATTCATGAATATTTTATCATGAATTTATTTAGAGAATTGATCCAATTTAAACTAAACTAATTAATTTTACTACGTATTTGAAACAAGTTATTCATTATGAAAATTAGCGTGGATTGAACGTATAAAGCCCCATTGCATCGGAAATTTAAGGTTAGTATTAGGGTAAATAACATGAAGCTAGGATCGAACTCAGATCCGACTGCTTCAATATTTATATGTATTCACTATTTTTCTGTTTTTCATTGAAAAGCTGTATTCCATTTAATGGGTTACTTAAATTACATATATTTATCATAGATTATCTACAGTTCTTTAATATATATAACGTTTGAGATTAAGACGCATACTGCTGTACAATAAATATTTTAAAATACTCTGTAACTCAGCATATGACAATAATTAACAAGAAAAGAGCAACCATCTGCTTTGGTGCCTCTTTTATTAATATAAAGATTGGTCTCATATACTTATATTAGAAAAATATATATTTAAATCAATCATCCAACATATGTAAATATGTTTCAATTTTATTTTTTTAATAGTCAATATTCCTGGGAGTTTTATCAATGTAAACATTGTCAACAACAATTTAAACAAATACAAATATGTAATAAAATATATCCAGTACCTTAATATATATAATATTTGAGATTAATGCTCATACCATTGTACAATAAATATTTTAAAAATTCTCTCTAACCCAACAAGAAAAGAGAAAAATAGACGCTATGCTTTTTTGTAATTATTGTTTTCTACAGTTTACAGAATATTTTAAAATATTTATTATATAGTGGTATGAATCTTATTCTCGAATATCATATATATATATATATATATATATATATATATATATATATATATATATATATATATATATATATATATATAGTTCCATGATTTATGCATAGTGAGAGAAGGCAATCTGTCTTCATGTGTTGCTGGATGGTTGTGATTTGGTGTAATTGAAATGAAGGTTATACTAATAAACACCAAAAACATTTGCTTTCCTTTAACTTTATCTTAATAGCATTTTCTAATGAGACATAACATTGATTACCTGGAATTATAATTTAAAATTGTGAATTAAATATATATCTTTGTATGTTATGTTGGTTTAGAGAAATATTAGGATTTTGGACTTGGAAATTGCAGGTCCTGGATCAAATCTCTACCTATCAGTCCATATACTCTAGTTTCATGTAAACAACCAATCAAATAACCATTCTATTATTTCATACATACCATTCACTGTATTTATACTGAAAACAATAATTGCTGAAATTTTTGTTTTCACTACATCTGCTTAAAATTCAATGTATGTTAATTAATTAATTTTTATTTTTATTTTTAGGAATATCCGGATTTAACAGTACAGTTTAAACATCTATATTTAATCTTCACAGACCTAGTCACATCTTATTTGAATATGGCTGATGGAGCTGCTTTTGGCATTGAACTTTATCTTCGTTTACTCCAACAAGAAAATTTTACATATTCTTTTGGCAACAACAGCTTTTTTTCGAATCATTCTGTTTCGGATACAAATGAAAGGAAATTTGACAAAAACACGCAAATAACATTAGTAATGATGTACTGCATTCTCATAACTATAGGAGTTGTTGGAAACAGTCTTGTTTGTATTGCAGTGATAAGGAAACCTCAAATGCGAACAGCCAGAAATGTTTTTATCGTTAATCTTGCTATTTCGGATTTAACCTTGTGTTTATTTACCATGCCATTTAGTCTAGTGGAAATAATTGTAGATCAATGGCCTTTAGGAGAATTTTTGTGCAAAGTTATACCTGCTATTCAGGCAACTACTATATTTGTTTCTACTATTAGCATTACTGCCATAGCCTTAGATCGCTACCAAGTTATTGTTTATCCTACTAAAGAAAGTATGAAAAAAGTTGGTTCTGTGGTCATTCTTTGTAGCATATGGACAATATCTTTTTTAATGGCAACCCCTTTGTTTATATTTCGAAGCTTGAGAGTTATAGATATTAAAGATTTATTGAGTTTTGAGTTAAATTTATCTTCATCTGAACTATTATCAATGCAAAGAAAATTTTGCATGGAAGATTGGCCTATTACCCATGGAAGAGCTATTTATTCTCTTGCTGCAATGATGTTTCAATATGTTTTACCCATTGTTGTTGTTAGTGCAGCTTATGCACGGATATGCATTAAATTAAGATACAGAATGATAAATCAAGTAACATCTCCTCATCAACAACGGAAAAAGGAAATTGAAGAGAAACGCCAAAGAAAGACAAACATGTTACTCATTGCAATTGCTATGGTATTTGCAGTTAGTTGGCTACCTTTAAATTTTCTTAATATTTTAGGTGATTTTAGAACTGATTTATTTCCAGATGTAAAAAATTTCTTTTTAATTTTTGCTTGTTGTCATATGTTAGGGATGAGTTCAGCTTGCTCAAATCCGTTACTTTATGGATGGTTAAATGAAAAATTCCGCAGAGAATTCAATGAAATTTTTAAAGTGTGTTTTGGAAAATGTGATTGCAAATGTCCACATAAAAATCGCAAAGGTCAGGAACCAGTTACTGTTGTAATGTACACTAAAGCAAACTGCAACCATGTATCAGAAACTCAGGATGGTTCCAGTATCATAACGCAAACTGTAACAACTACAATGATTAAATAAACCACTGATGCTAAAATGGAGACGTTGTGGCAGGGATTACTTAGATAACAGTAGAGTTACTAAAATTAAACTCTTTAAAAACTTTGCCTTGTGGATTATTACTGATAGATTTAAAAACAAATTACCACACACACACATTTCTATATAAATATTAAATCCTAATTAACTATTTCCATTTGAATTTAATTATTAAATACCATACTTATAAAAGCCTTATTTTTGAAAAAGGACTATAAATAAAATATAAAAAAATATCAGATTTCAACTAAAATATCCAGGTACGTTTATATATAAATATTTCCAATAATTAATGCATATATATATATATATATATATATATATAATTATTATAGTGCTTCGAAATATATATATATTATAAATATATATATATATATATATATATATATATTTCGAAGCACTTATCCAAGTTTGAATATTAATTCAATCGATAAATATGCTCAGAAAAATGAAATGGTCGAATGTTAAAAGAAAATGTTGTACTTTTCTAGAATGTGTATTATAAAGTTTATATTTATATATAAAAATACATTTGTCTTTAATATTTGCCCACCATTGTACATACTTTTAAAAATGTTAAAAATGTAGTATTATATAAAAAAAAAGATGAAAATAATTAAGCATTAATTACAATTATTAACATGGCATTTACATATACATTATAAACCAAATTTATTTACAATACGGTATTACAATGTTCACTCTCAAACCAAGTGGCCAATCTAAACAAGTATTCAGGTATTATATATATATATATATATCTGGAATATATATATATATATATATATATATATATATATATATTCCAGACTTACCAATAAACAATCCACAATCTGTTAGTTATTAAGATAACAGATTACAAATATTCTTTGGTTTATTACGTTTTCCATGATGTGTTGGAATGGGATAAAGAAAATAAATATAGTTACACTAGTAAAAAGAAATAAAATAGAAAATCATAAAATATAAAAATATCAATAATGCAAAAAATTTATACTAAAATTCTCTTATGATTCTGAGTTAAAATCTATTGGATAAGAAGATCTATTTATACAATAGAGGGAAACATCGTTGTGGATGAATTTACTGCACAAATTTCTTATTTTACTAGTAATTTAATTTTATTTGATTTTTTATTATTTATTTATATATAATTTCAATATTTTGACAGGTTAATAAAGATAAAATTATTTAATAAATGTAAACTTCATTATATAAATGAAGTTAAATCGACCGACGAGGAGTATTGAAATGCAACAACCAATTAAGTTAGTTCTGGTGACTACCTTCTAATCTGAAATAGCGTGGATAGTTTTGCTATTGATTTTATTACAGCCAATAGGGTGATCTGATAGGCTGCTGGGAATTTAAGTTAATTTATGTAACAAAGTCAACATTTATTAAATAATTTACACACACACAATATATATATATCATGAATAATTTACACACACACAATATATATATATCATGATTATTTTATTACTCCCCTTTAGAAAGTTCTGAATTAAGTAACTAGAAAAAGATAAATCCTTTTTCTTTCTTTGAAAGCAGATGCATTATAAATAGACAAACATTCATTTTAAGAAATAAAAGATACATGAATTTAAATAAATCATGATATTAGATGAACTCAATATGGTTAACTTTCCATTTTAAATATGCAGGGTAAGATTATTTATTAATAAACATGAACCCGTTTTATCTGTCTTTATAAGAAAATAAACTAACACATAAACCAATAAAGAAGTGATTTGTGTTCCTTGAAAATCTTAGCTGAAAATGGAAGGAAAAAGAATAATGTTTTTTCATTATCTACTTCACTTTGAATTTTTAAGTTACATGTAAATTGCTGGTATATTTAAGATAAGTAATGCCAAATGACAATATCTATATATAAACGTTGACAAATTGAATGATGAAACAAATCACAGCATGTAAATTTACTTGCAGTATATAATGGAGAAATAAGTATTTTATAAAAATAAGCCAATAAAATTTTCAACAAAATAAATGTTATTTGACAATTAAATATTACTTAAAATTATAAAATATTATAAATTGATCACACCAGTGTTACATCATATATATATATATATATATATATATATATATATATGATGTATACACGTATATATATATATATATATATATATATATATATATATATATATATATATATATATACGGCAGAAATAAGGTTAAAATAAATTCATATGTTAATCTGCTGAGTTAACTTTTGAAACAGATTGTCCGTTTCACAGCATAACTGGTAGATAATTATCAGAGTAGGATAATAATTTTAATTATAAAAGTTTAAGAGATTTGCATAATTCCATGTATAATAGACATGTGAGAAGCACTGTTTATGTTTTCAGGTTAAATAACCAATGTATATTCAAGGAAAACACAATTGGCTTGCATATTTATTGTGTGGGTAGAATTAATTATATACCAAACCTCTTTTATTTATTGTGGTTGCCTATTATACATGCAATTATGCAAATCTCTTAATATTTTTATATTATGCTAATTATCAACCAGTCAGGCTTTGAAACAGGCACTCTGGGTCAAATGTTGACTCAGAAGATATATAAACAAATTTATTTTAACCTTAAATTGGCTGTATGTATTACTTGTTTCTTTATTATATGTTTTCAGATGATAACAATATTTGTCTGAATCATTTTAACTAAATTTTTGAATAGACTCTAGCAAGTAATATTTTTACTATGAAGCCATGTTTGAGTTTTTTCTAATGCAATGAAATCTCTTTTACATATATTATAAAATTAATTTACATAATATATGAAAATATTTAAGTTTTCTAATAATGAAAATAAAAATAATGTTTCAATTAATATTTTAAAATTGTGAAAATAAGTATCTATCTGAAAGTGTTACCCATAACAAAGGAACACATCATTATTGGCTTCATGATACCTACACAAAAAGTTAAAATAATGAAATAATAGATATTAAAATTTTATCTTATTAAAATGATATATTTAGAATTAGTTATCATCAAAGAAACAAAATCAATTCTAAAAATTAATAAATTATTAATTGTTATTAAAATATATCACAGTTTTTACAATAATGATTTTCTTTTTAGCATCTAATGGCTGTTTCTTTGGTAATTTCCTGTTTTTTCTGAAAACTTTGTATAAAGTCTAAGAGCTGTCTTTTTAAAATTAAATGTTTTCAAAAACAAACCCCTCTAATGACATAGTTTTTGGTTTAATAATAAATTTTTTTTTATAAAATATTGCTTTATAATCATTAACAATTACTGTAAATCACATTTTTATTGAATTTAGCTGCAGAGAAAATTAATTCAAAGCATTGGTTAATCCCAAATTGCCACCTTCTTCATAGCTTTATCAGAACAATAAAATATACTATCAATCACAGACAAAGGTTTGAAAAGATCTGTTTATGCTAACATCTCTTGGAATTTTTTTTTACAATTAATACAGTAAAAATTGAATTTTCTATCCCTTCAGCCTGTTCCACATCATAATTTAACATCTTCAACACATTAAAACAAAGTAGAAAAGTAGTGATCACAGTGATAATATGTTGACTAAGATGTCAAATATGATAGCACTATCACAGCTCACTTTTGTGAAGAAATAAAATAAAAAGTGAATATAATTAATTTATTATCCTAGATTAAATAAAGCAGAATCACTTTTGTTCAAAGTGGGTAGACATATAATATTATTAGATGGCACAACTAAAAACTATCTAAAAATACATAATATATATATATGAAAGTCTTAGAAATAAGTATTGATGTGATTTACATCATTGTGATAATGTGTCTTATTGTCCTGATTATGTCTCTTATTTATGAACGAGTTTAGGTAAAACAATGTTCCTAATATGTTACAATCAAAACTTTCCAAATCTAGTTGATAATTAATTAGCTTTTTTTTAAAAAAAAAAATCGGCTGAAATAATGACAGAAAACATTTTCACCATTTGATATTTAATAAGACAGATGAGCAATTTTTTTACATTTGTTTTTTTTAATGCAAATGAGCATGTATTCTGCAATAGGTTGTTTGAAGTCTATTTTATTGTTAACATATGTATATAAACTAAAAGGTTTCATGATTTTATAGACGTACTTATTGAAATTATTGGTAATTTTTTTTGCAAAGTCAGCCTGATTACATAAATATACATAATTTACTTTATAATTTGAAAAAAACATGAACCATTGCTGACAATATAATTTATCTGTTTTATTTTGTTACATTTATAAGTCAAGAACATTCCTTTATATATACAAATTTTCGTACTTATAGAGATGGACAATCTAAAATTTTATTAATGTAAATGAAATTTAAGTTTGCACCAATTATAAATTTACAAAACACATTCGAAGTAAATAGTACTTAAGCTTTTTATACATATAACATTCATGAATTTTTTCCAGTTTTAATATATATATATATATATATATATAGTTTAAACTACTAAATTTGTTATTATTATATATTTGTCTAATTGTATTTATTCTTGAGAGTAATGAAATTAATAGAAATAACTACCTTATGGTGTTTATTTCTTAGCTATGGAGAAAAAGCTTATGTGTAATTTTAGTGTGGATTTGAATTTCACTTTTATTACTAATAAAAATTTGATTACTCATTTCTTTACATTCTGAGAACTGCAGTGATAAAATATCATTTTATATTTATTCAGCTTTCAAATATAGCTTATGTTCGAAAAAGTATATATACATAGGTTTATTTTAATTTCTAAATTCAAAGTCTTTAATCCAGTTGTCAATTATTAGTGTTTATATAATCATATTAAGTCATAAAAATTACCTTGCCATCAAGTAGATTAAGATTCTTGGTATTGATTAGTATTACTTAGATATGGGCTGTTTTCATGCATTTATATGTAAAAACATATATGTAAAATAATAAGTTACCTATTAAATTTATATGTAAATTTTAAATATTAATAACAGTAAATGATAACAGTAATAATATATAAATTAAGAAAAAGTACTTTCCATTATGCTCTTATCATTATCAGATGAAATCATTTCAACAAATAAAAAAATAGATATCATGTGATTATCCAAGAACTGTGTATATCTATCTATATTACAAAATTGTCTATTTATCATACAATCTTTAAAGAGGCTATTTTTATAAACCAATTTAAAGATTATTGTCATACCCAATAATTGGGGAATCACGTGACAGTTGTTCTTTTTTTGTGCATATGACTTTAGTTGATAATTATTTCAACATAATCAAAAGTACTTCTCCTTAATTTATATATTATTATTGTTAACATATACTGTTATTTTAATTTACAATTTATATATACATAAATAATTATAAACCTTGCGCTAACATAAATATAACAAGTTTCAGACATATGCACAAAATAAATCACTATCAGTTTTATTCTTGCTAATACTCAAAGAATTAGCAATCCACTTCACGATGGATTCATATATTTAATAAGGTTTTCCCAAATATGTTTTTTATCTTCTTCAAATGCCTCTAACTTATTATCTATCGAGTAAATTTAATGGTATATGAAATCTTTTAAGATTTAGTTTAGCACTCAAATTATACATCCTTCTTAATTGTTTTATAAGCATGTTTATCTTGATGAGATTTTATACTTTCAATTTTTTCAGTATTAAAACTGCCTCTTATAAGGTTTCTCATCAGCATCTCATGTCACTCTAACTCTGCTAGTTCTTATGCTAAAATATTCATTTGACAGGTATTGATTAGGTGTTTAAAAGTTCTGTAAGATGGTGTTCTCTTCCGAATTATTTTACAAGTAAAAAATCAAAAAAACGCATTTTAAACTAAACAAAAAAAGAACCTTGTCAGTGATTCGCTGTCAGCCAACTCTCAGCCGAAAAAGACATTCTGATTGGCTGGAAAGAACAAAGAAACCGCCTGATCAAAGAAAATAAAGAAAAACACTGAGATTTTCATTTCGAATGCAATTTATGTATTAAAAAAATATAACTTGAGAAATTAAACTAGTTTTTTAAAAAATATACCAAAAAAACAAAATTATTTTCGAAAAATATTGAAGATTTTAGTAAAAATATTTAAGATTTAGCAAAAAGAAATCTTTACTTTTCCAGAACGTAAAATTGAAAAAAAGCATTTGCGTCAGCACTTTTTTGTTTAGACATTCACTTTATATTTGCCGAAATTGAATATATTTTATAATAAATAAATAGCAATTTATTTTTGAAAGAACTTTCGTTCTCTTTCATAACCTGAAAAATTAGTAATATACTTTTTATAAACGTATCTGAGTTGAATTTAATATTATAGGCAAATATGTTTTAACAATAGGCTTTGTCTTCAGTTTGTGAGTTGGCCAATTAAAAGATTTGATTTTTACCTCATACAACCAATAATATAATTAACGGTTTAAGGGTTAATGAAACAATTTTTATTTTAACCTTTTGTTAAATCTAGATCCTATGCAGTTAATTATGACTGTAGTAATCTTTCCTGTCTTTATTATGTAATATAAAATACGCTTACCTCCCTCTTCCCCATTTTGGCACTAAAAAGTAAGCATAAGAAAAGTACTTTTTTAAATTAAGATTGAAAGTTTAGGCATATAATATGGTAGTACCAAATAATACTTAGAAAAATGACTTCTTTCAATATTTTCTTTTTTTTTTTTTACTAATTTGTTTGTTTTAATAATTTTACCAATTAATCTATAGTTCACTTATATATAATTCATTAGTGTTAATATATATATATATATATATATATATACACTATATGAATTATATATAATTTTTAAAAGAAAAACCCATATATATATATATATATATATATATATATGGGTTTTTCTTTTAAAAAAAGCTATGAAATATGTTTTAATCTTATTGTAACAATTATATTTAGTATTCAATTATTTTTTTTTTTTTACTTTTGTAATTTTTGTAACTTCTATATAGTGAAACAGACAGATCGAAGAATCGATCTTAGTTTCATGGTTGTCATTTAAGAACGGTAATTCTAAACCACTATTTACCCGCAATGAGACTTTTTCTATTCCAAGCCACATAAATTTTAAGTTATTTAGTTTGTGTTTGTTTAAAAAGAATTTAATGTAAAGAGTATGAGTATAAATGTCACAAATCATGATGAATAATATTCATGTGTGTGTGGTTTGTGGATTTATATTAGCTCAATTTAAAAGTTTCAATTGCGTGGATATTTTCTTTAAATTTTAATTTTGCAAATTATACAAAGTCATTTAAAAATGCTGATCAAAAGTCACATTCCTTTGATCAGTATTTGTAATCAAAATCTTACTTGTACAAAAGGTATACAATAATTAATTTGTACTTTGATAAATTAAGATAATGAATTTATATTTTGTATTCACGAATTCCGATGTAATTGTTTTGTCAATTTAGAATCATGTATTAAATTTAAAAATAAATGAAAACCGAACAATGGAAATGAGAAACGTAGAACTCTTATCAAGAAAGGCAAATGCTATTGTATAATCAAAAATTAGATATTGCTGGAGGCCGGAAAATCAAAGGAGGCGGAGTCATGAAAAAACTTGGCAGAAAGGTCAACCGTAGCCATCTTAGATATGATAGAGACACTCTAACTTTTGACTTGGCTGTGCTTAGATCGTCTCGAGCTACAGCAAAGTAGTTGTTCCAGAGAAATCACTTCAACCGTTATTAAAAAGTCGCCCGGTAAACTGCAATAATGATGGGCTAAGTCCAAGAAGCTGATCCCTGTTCTGCCAATTTAAATCTTTCGTACCGCTGATCTGTAATGTTTTCCGTGCTTCCAGTCTTCCAAATTCCAACATTTAAATTAACCATGCCATTCTAAGAAATTCAAAATGCACGCCTACGTTCTTCATACATATCACCGCAAGAAGAAAAGCCGGACGAAGAAAGAATGGTAACTTTTGTTACATGAACTTTTTAACTTTCCTCTCAGTAATAATTTTAAATTTAATCTGTTAACCTAATTAATTGCATGTAAATTTCTTGTTTTCCATTTGAAAATGTTACCCAAAAACCTGTCAGTAAATTTCTTCTCTAATATTTCTGTGCTCTAGTCTTTAGATGATAATTATTAATATTTGTGCCTACTAATAATCCATTTGTGAATACATTTATATTTTTACTATTACTTATTTTACAAACAAACGATGCCAATAATAATATTTCTCAACTCTAATTAAAGTCAGTAAAGTTTATCTCATAATATTTATTATATTCATTTTAAAAGTAATTTTCTTTTATCGAACTAAAAATTGTTTCATTTATGTTGAGTTGAGAAATATTCAAGTATTTTTATTGTTTCTTTTACTTTGTCATGATATTATAATCTACACTCCAAATCTCAAATACTTAAAATAGTCTAACATTTTATTATATTTTTTTTATATATTATTACGGAGTAATAATAATAAGTGAATATTTTATTGCTATTATTACCTTCCAAACAATCTGGGGAGTTATGGGTTTCAGAGTGAAATTAATTAATTGTTACTTTTGCGATTGTTTGATTTCGCCATGTTATTATTGAATAGTTATATCAGGCTGTTGCGTAGAACATGTTACGGATAGATAAAATGGTTTATATAATTTCGTTTTAAAATCCACTTCCGATCACTCTTCCTCGATGTTACGGTGGCAATGCCTTTACCTTCGTCTAAGTTGGCGTCTCGTTTTACTACCAGTTGGAGAGAAAGAAATTCTTCTCCAGGTAATCTCTTGGATCACCGGGGTTCGAAAATGATCCCGGCTGGTTGTAGTGTCTTGGATCTACTTGGGGGCATTAAGACTTGTCAAAGTACAAGCCGCTCGGTATTCCGTCCATGCACCGCAAGTTATTATTGTAGTGTACCTTAATCCTTGCAACCATCAGTACAGCAGTATTATATATTATATTTTTATATAAAACCGCCTCCCATTTATCCGTATATGCAATGGTTTGAATCTATTAAATAAAACAACTTAATATAAGCTAGTAGTTAAATATTTTAAGTGCTCCAATTACTCTGATTCTCATATCAACCTGTACAACCATTTAAACACATAAATATTGGCATGAGTTTGTTAATCAGTACAAACCGATTATTGATGACTAGCAGCAATTTATTATAAAATACATATGAGAGTTTTACCGTACCTGTAAATAATATTATTCAATGCTTTCAATAATTTATTAAAAATTTATCTAACCTAATTTTGTCTCTCTTGCATTACTACTCTCGACATCTAGTCAATCACCTGCTGTCTGTATCGACAACTTAAATATATACATTAAATTATTAGCCGTACCAATATCCCGACTATAAGGTATCTATGAAATAGCTGATTGTAGGTAATTTAGTCTGTGTTTTTCGATGAGCTAGTAAAGGGAAAACCCCGTACCATTGTAATATTGTCATCGGTGGGTCATGCCAGGGTTGGGTTTGAATTTAGTTTGCATTTTGGAATCTATTCCTAGATGTGGACTGGGTTTGAATTCGGATTACTGTGTGTGATGAAGCATGGTGATTTTTTTTTACCGGTACAATAGTTAGGAAACATTATTTAAAAAAAAAAAAATAATATTTTCAAATCATTTAAATGGTCTACATTTAATTATAATTATATCTGTTTCATTTTTTTTTCAATCCATAAAATATTTCTAAAATAAAATATCAAAGATTTTGAAAACAAAAAAAAAATATGTCCTATACTCTTATTCCACTTAATACTCTTAATGTCATCACAATTACATCTTGATGAATGATATAATATGATCCTGTTTTGGAATATATTTGATAAAATTCGGAATGCACATAATCTTTGAAGACCTAAATCTCAAAATATTTCATCTCCATTTTAACTCATAATTCCTATTGAAATGTGTTTAAAATGAAATAGCCCTTGACATTTTTGCAAACTAAATAAAAATTGCATCCTACATTTAATATTCCTTATAATATACTTAATAAATAAAAGATTGTTGCTTTATATATGTTAATCATAAAGTGTGAAAACTGACATTGCATAGAATGCCTGGAATTTTATACAATCCCAAAAGTGGGATGTTCATGTATAAAACACTTACATTTTCACACATTTCCTAAGCATTTTCATGTATTTAACATGTGATTAGTAAAATTAATGATGGATATTGTTGGTAAATGTTATGTGTCCATTTTACAATTAATTAATGAAGAGGATAGAAATAATTCCCAAGAAATTTATTATATTCTTAAAGATTTATAAGATTTTACAAACCTTATATATTGGTGTTTTAGTTATAAAATAATGAGCTAAAAAAATCATTTTTTTTTTTCCTGACATGTTTGACATTTATATAAAATTCAGTATTTCATTACCATCATCACATGCTATGTTTTTATTATTACATTTTATTATCAGAAAGCTTGTGAGTAAGAAATAATAATCAAATTTACTTGAAATTAAAATATATATATATATATACTACATGTAATATCACAAATTCAGGTTATATGGAAATATTTATTGTTTACTAAACAGCAAAAAAAAAAATCAATATTTAGGACAGTTTTTTTCTCTCTAGTATTTATGATATAGGTTAAATATGAAAAATTTCTTACCTTTTATTTTGCATTTCTTACATTTTCCCAAAATCTTTCCCATAAAACTCTTTTTTATATTTTGCCAAAATCTACTTGCCATTGTTAATAATGCTTATGTATTCTATATAATGTCTGGTGAAAGTAAATGTTATACATTGCCTCCAAACATCCTGCATTGTATACAATACCTAGGTATTTTTTGCTGTAAAAAATAAAAAAAAAAGGTATTCTGTACAATGCTCTTTTTTGGGGTGTTACATATATGCACTTTGACAATATCTTATAATTGTTTTTTTTTTTTAAACAAAAAATAAGAAGATAGAACTGCATATAAAAGTATATTCATAGCTTACATATTTTGAAACTTGAAAAAAAGTTACATCCAGACAGGTTTAAAATAGCTATTTACAAAAATCTTAAACATAAGTTTAACTTCAATAGCAAGATAAAATTAATGAGATTCTATCTAAATAGGTAAACCAACTTTATAAAGAAATATTCAGAATACAATAAGAACAAAACTTTCTAAATTGTCTTATCTTATTTAGCAACTCGATTAATAAAATACAGGATTATATGTAAAAACATTGTTAATATTAAATATTTTAAATAAAATTCAAGTAAAGTATTAAAAGAATAAAGAATTTTCAGTCAAAAACCAGAATATATATATACGGAAGGTTCTTGAATTTAAATCAATATTGAGCATTATATTGAGGTATCTACTTGTGCTACTGTTGCTATATATCAAAATTTTGTTATAAATTTTTATAAAAGAACTTTTAAAATATAACCGTTATAAATATATCATTTATTGTTATTTTACATATTTAAAGTGTTCTATAACATTCTATATTAATATTTAGAGTTAAATAATATTTAGTTTTATTTTAATAATAATAAAATATTCCCTAGATTTATTTAAAGTGGAGAAAATTAAAATAATAAATAATTTATTACTCAATTAAATGGTTTACCAGTTTTATATATATATAATATTTTGAATGCCATAAATTTATAATAAAATAAATGAATCTAGGGCGAAATTGATCAACAATTCAGATTGCAATGCTATTGTCTAAATGATTTTTGAACTTCATTTTATATCCGATAAATGAGAAAGTTGCTTGCAATAACTTTATAAATTCTGATATAATATGATAATGCGACGTAAGTAATTCGAAGCTAAAGATTTATTTGTTGTTTATTGGTGGAGATGTTGAACATGGCATGTATATATATCTTATACCTTTTTATATCTAATCAATATTAGAAACAGTTGTTGAAGTATTAAGTAAAATGATTAAAGTCTAAAAAAGGTCTATGGTAAGTATATTGTTTTGTCTTATTGCATAAATGCAGATGTGGAGTTTCTGCATACTTATATTTAAATAATGAGAAGCAGGCTCACGGGTGTATATTCTCGTTTTTACATTGAAAATACATATAAGCATACTCATTGTTTATTTATATTTTGTATTCTGTATATTGCAGTGTAATATTAATGTACAATGATTAGTTTGTGACATATTAATGTGTAATGATATAATATTTGAAGGGTGAATATATTTAGCATGTACTCAAATTGGAGACAGATATACTAAAAGATACATATTGTTGTAATGATTTAAAGTTGATCAAAACCCCAGTTACATCTACCTGATTATAATTTAGATGTTACAATAACTGTCACTAAAGTTGTAAATATTAATTCTTATTAAGCTCAATGTCAGCACATCAGCACATAATAATTAAAGAATGCTATATCCTTATTACATGTGTCTTGAGTGTTTAATTTATTACAAGAGAGACCTCTTCAAATCTAAATGCAAAATTTGACTTTATAAAGATAAGAGTGGCTAACTCTGATTTCAACCTATTTTTCTAATTGTATAGGCAAATCTAAAGTCTTTTGATTTGGAAGCATAAAGCTAATAAATTGTTCAAAGATTAAGTCCAATATTCCTGTTAAACATTAATGATCATGATGATTTACAATGGGTTAATAATCATATCTTAAATTTAGAAACCTTTTGAATCAATATAAAGTTGTAAATATTAATTTTTAGTAAGTGCAATGTCAGCACATAATACTTTAAATTGATTCAAAATATTTCTAAATTTAAGATCTGATTATTAACTCATTGTAAATTGAAGGACTTTGTGATTTCTAATGTTTAATAGAAATAATAGACTTAATCAGTAAATAATTTATTAGCTTCATGCTCCCAAATCAAAATGCTTTAGATTTGCCTATATAATTAGAAAAATAGATTGAAGATAAAAGTGGCCTTCTCTTATCTTTATAAAGTTGAATCTTGCATTTCGATTTGTGGAGGTCTCTCTTGTAATAAATTAAGCTTTCAAGGGCATGCAGTAAGGTTATAGCCTTATTTAAGAATTACTATTATTGTATTTTATATAAATAACTGATCTTTGTCTTATTTTTTAGAAAACTAAATGTATGGAATAACTATAAGTTCCTTAAGCAATAATATTTTTATTTTATAATAAGTTTATATATCAAGGAGAACAATAAATATGTAATATTAATGTTATTCTACTTGATTTATACAAGTCATATTAAATAAAGACTAGTAATTAATCAATTATTTATAAGTGAAGCATTCACTTTGTTAATAAAATAATTTATAAGCATGAATAACAAGCGAATCATTATCGTTCCATTTTAACTTCACTTTTATACAATTATAGAAGAATTTAAATGGAGAGTCAAAAATAGGTTTTGTTAAGCAGTCCTGCACAAATTTCCTTAAGATATTATAAAGTTCACACAATTTTATTAAAAGATTATAAAGTTTGCACACTTTCATTTTCTTCTTAATAATAATAATAATAATAGATATAAGAAAACAAAGTAGATTAAATTTATCAACATATAAATATATCTTAAAGGTGATAGAGTTAATTTAATGTTTAACTGAGTGGAGAAAAATGAAGGAAAATATACCTTGGTTATAATTTAGCCTGACATCCTTGCTTAAAGCTGTCTGGTAGCTAGAATTCCCATGCTGAATTCAATAAAGATAATAAATTTTTTTTAAAATTCACACTTTTGAGTTTAACTGACTTGATTTCTAGAATAGATAGAAGAATTGGCAGAAGCAGATTGAACAAAGCAATAGATAAAACAATAATGAATTTCTATTACTCACTATCAGTTAAAATATATCCATTCTATCAATCAAGAAGTCATTTTTATCCTCCAAAGTTTAGCTCCACCCTTTGCACTCAGGAATTAAGAAAAAAATATTCAAAAAATCTTTTATTGAAGAAAAAAAAATATTTTGACTTTCTAAATTAAATCAAACAAATAGAAAAAAAATAACTTTTTACAATTTTGAAATAAATAAATATTAATTAGTTAATAAATATAGTAGTTGATAACACAATTTAATTTGTCAAATAATCCACCAATCCAGATATCCATTAATGACCCCAAAAATCTATTTGAAAAGGATATTTATTGTAATTTAAATGGTTTATTGAGATGTAATATTTTGTATTGTAATTAAATATAATAATGAGATGAAGAGATTGTACAGACATACATGCATACCCATATGCTTCTGTATGGATACTAAATTATCCTGACTAACATATGACTGATATGGTTATGAGATAAATATACTTCACTGATTATATTACTTAAACAAAGATGGGTGTGCCAATGAATAAGCAGATCAGAAAACCATCTAAACAAACACCAAACACTATTCTGCAAATAAATAAAACAAATTTATGTCAACTTAGCTTGAATATCAACAATTCTTGTAATAATCCATCCCCCTTTCTACCATTAAATTTTTAATCAAATACAATATTAATTATTAAATGCTTATAATACTCTAAACTAACACTTATAAGCAAATTTCACATAGATTTTTATCATTAACAGAAAAATTGTAAAATTTTAGTGCTATTTCACTTTTTTTTTTAATTAAATGTGGTTCTTCATCACTGACACAGTATACCTTAATTACTTGTGCTCATTCAGAAGGTCACTATATATATATATATATATATATATATATATATATATATATATATATATATATATATATATATATATATATATATATATATATATATATATATATATGAATGTGATCTGATGTAGATTCATAATCACAACGTTATAAGTATGGTATTCAGATTGTCACATTCACCAACAATTTATAAAAAGAGTAAACTAATTGATCTCCATGAATTATAATGAAGAGAACCTAGCTCAGCCTAATAATAAAATACAATTGTTATTATTGAGATTTATTTCACAATTCTAATTGATATGAGATATTCTATAGGTGGAGTCATAAAGCACGTTTCAATATTGGAAAGTATATAAAATACACTGCCATGGCATTGCTATTATAGAAAATTTCCACATATTGTCATATTACAAATTATTAAAAAAATAATCATTATCCCTGTGATTTTAATAATATAGTTTAATAATAAATTAATTTAATATGTGCATTTTAAACTTATAATATTGTGGCTCCAACTGAAATACAGGCTTATTATATATATGTATCAATATATGTAATATATAGGGTATAGAAGCACAGACTTTCAAACGACCAACCACTCTGCACTCCACCTCAACACTGATTCCCTTGAACACATATATATTGAAAAGATTAATAATAACCAATCTATGTATTTCATTTTAAACCAGCAATCATCAGTTGGTACAGATTATCACCTACATGCATATATGTAATAAGTGCTCAGATATATATTAAGGTAGACAATCTTCATACTTTAATGGACAGGCTTCAATCCACTGCACCCTGCAACTCTTCAACTGTCCATCCAATTGAAAATATGATGATGGAAATGCTCAAAGGCCACTCTGAGGATGAGATTTTTATCAGACCCATGTTGCCTTAAAGTCAATCTGATTTTTTATGTACAGGACATAATCCATTTAATACCAAAACAAGGCATTGGCAGACATCTCTACTAAGTAACAACTGAAATACAGGCTTATTATATACCTGTATCAATATATGTAATATATAGGGTCGACATATATGTGTTCAAGGATATCAGTGTTATGAGATGAAGTGGAGAGTGGTGGGTTGCTTGAAAGTATGTGCTCACATACCCTATATATTAAATATATAGATACAGGTATATAATAAGCCTGTATTTCAATTGTTACATAGGAGATATGTCTTCCCATCCTTTGTATATGTATTAATGGATTACATTCTGTAAATGAGGGGTCAGACTGACCCTAGATCAACATGGGTATGATAAGAGTCTCAGCCTCAGGGAGGTCTTTGATTATTCCATCATCACATTTTTACTTAGATGAATGTTTGAAAAGTTGGAGTGTGGAGTGGATTGAAGCCTGTACATTAAAGTATGAAGATTGTCTATCTTAAATATATATATATATATATATATATATATATATATATATATATATATATATATATATATATATATATATATATATATATATATATATATATATATATATATATATATATATGAGCATTTATTGCATATATGTTTGGAGGTGGTAATATGGACCAACTGATGATTGCTGGTTTAGCATGAAATATGAATATTGGTGATTATTTACCTTTTCAAGCTATATGTGTTCAAGGGTATCAGTGATATGAGATAGAGTGGAGAATAGTGGGTCGTTTGAAAATTTGTGCTCATATACCCTATATATTAAATATTGTGGTTTATTTATTATTATAATGGAATATATAGTTATTTAAATAGTGGTAGTAATTATTTAAATATGAATGCATTATGTGAGTCATTGTTTGTTGTAGGGATTTTCTTAATAATAATATTAATGGTTAATGGTCAGATAATTGAATGACAACAAGAGGGATTTTATTGAAATCCAACTAACTGAATAATAATAAGATTTTCATAATTTACAGCCACTGTTTTAGAAATAATTTTTAGTTAACAATATATTTAATCTTACTAACCTATTGTAATTAAATAAGTAATAATATAACAAGATCAAAGATGAAGATAATAATATACAAAAAAGCTTTTTGTCAACTAGCATTATAATTATAAAATAATAACCATCAAATAAAATAATCACTGTACTTATAATCACTTCAACTTTATCCTTAATTACACTATAACTTTATAAACTGCCTTTAAATAAAAGGATTATCCAAGCAATAGCCCACTCTCTTTATCTTTAAAACAAACATTATAATTGACTTTCTGAATTATATCCTTTGAATAATGTAACAGTTGATACTTTATTAGTTTATTTAACTTGTATAGTTTATAATCTCTAAAATTTTATAATCACCAAAATAATTTTGACAAAGTATATGTGACTCTATAAATAGGATAAATTTTCTTAATGCTTAATTATACTTTATAATTAGATCTAACATATCTTTTCATATACATAAAGGTCAAATACGTTGCCAAGTAAATGTGATATTACTCTCACCAGATTATAAATCACATGTGGCAGATATTTGATTTATCTAATTTAAATTATTTTATGACTGATAATATTTAAAAATTAACAAATTTTCTTTATTACTAATGAATATTTAATGACATCTCATTCAAGTATTTATTAGAAATCTTGTGATAAAATATTAAATAAATGAAATTTATATACAAATGTAATGTGCTATATAATTGAATATGATGTTATGACACTTATGATTCAATAAAATTTGAGATGACGCTAACCGTCTAGTTGAAAATATCATCAAAAATTATCTACAACATGTTGATATTTAAAAAAAAAAACATTTTTCTATTTAAATTAAAATTATATTATTTTATATATAAAATTATGATTATAGTCTATTTAAGTTTATACATTAAATAAAATAAAAAAATAAATAAAATAATCTCTTTCATTCGTTTCCTCATCTATGAATCATTTACTTAATTTAGAAAAGTTATTTCAAAATTGCCAAAATACATATTCATATTGGATAATTTCAATTCTACTTTTCCCAAGAAATTTTCTAACCTATATATTACTAATAATATCTGGGTGGTAGATTGTTTATTATTTACCATTTTTTAAATTTCGTAAAAATACTACGCAATACAATTGTATAATAATTGTATTGATATCTCATTATTTACTAAATTAACTTTTAATATTTATATAGTCTGTGAAATATAATAAAATACCATAAATAAATATTTGATTCAAGGATGTTTTACCATATGTGTTTTAGCTTCATTCATTCTACTTATCATATACATTTATTTTACAGTCTTCATTTTTATGAACTCATGCAATAATTTGTAATAATATCTTTTTTTTAATAATATTTTTGTTTGTTTCACATATGTTAATTTATCATTCCTTAAACTATCCTTACTTATATAGGAAGATAAGCTATAGACTCATATTCATGTTATTAACATACAATCCTTAAAATATAATTCACTATTTAAAACATCACATTGAATAAGAAACTAATTTAAATAGTGCATTGTAGGAAGTGAAGTAACTAACATTCATTCTTTAACCGTTTAACTAAAATTGACATTTTGTATGAAGACTGTGGAATAATTTTATCGGTCAATTACATAAAAATCTGAGAAAGTTTATTTTTCAATTACATTTTTAGTATGTTTTTATTCATAAAATATTAATCTAAAATAAACAATTTTTTAATTTAGCTCCTAAAAATTGAATAATTTTAGATTTAAATTGGCTAAATGTAATAAAAAATTAAAAACAGTGTTAATAACTGAATAAAAATATATAAAAAAAACATTTGAAAAATAGCTAGCAGTAAAATAAAAGAATTATATTTAAATCAATTATTACATGAATATGAATGCAGGTGATTTTTTTTTGTTTCTTAGAAATTATGATCTCTGATTATTCATATCTGTTGTCTTTTTTTTGGTTTAAGTTAAATATTTTAAATAAATTCTAAATCTAGACACATGATTAGTTAATATAAACAGTAATCATAAAATCCATAAATACTTATAAAATGTAATTATGTTTTCCTTCTTACAACTGAATGTCATTGATAGACAAATAGTCAACCACAGTGGTCAAAGTTATTCACTTGACTTGAATAGTTGTCAAACACTATAAATTTCTCCCTTGAATATTTTTCTTCTAAAATTTACAAATTTTGATAATAAAGTTTATTTTTATGTAAATGCATATAAATCTTAATTATGAATGTAAAAAATTATAAGACATATATTTATTTATGTTCTAAATCTATCACAAAAGCAAAAAAAAAAACATTTTGTTTTGAGTTCTGACTTTGACAGTTAGAAACTACAGAAGGACAATGGCCAAAATTGACAGTCATGCTTATTGCCTCCTTATAAGAGAAAAGAGGCTAAGCTATATAATAATACATGACAATGAAAATTGATTTTTTTTTTCAAAAATCACTGCCAAATGGGGATTTTTAAACTAAATTTTAAATATTAAATTTACTATAAAATAAGCATAAAATGAAAATATGTGAGCAAAATTGCAGAGAGACCATGAAATTATGGTTAGTAACTATAATAAACATGAAAAGGTTTTAAACATGATAGTTTCAAAATATAATTAACACACAAAAGGCTAATAGTCATAACCTATGATAATCATTATTTTTTCAATGACATTACCTTTGTAATTCTGGCTTTTCCCTTGAACACTTATGGAATGGGCAGTTATTTGTCCTAAAAAATTTCTCAATACTGTCCTAATAAGATATTGGTATTTGGAGAGCTAATGAATTACACTTAATATTAGTTCTTCAGGATTTATACTCGACTTGACATTTTAACTTATCTCTTACTTATTCATTAACATATAACATCAGAATAGTGATTATATTTTCGATATATATATATAACACATTATCTCTCTAACATTTATAAAAAACTTTGTCAATAAAAGATCACCTGTCAATATATATATATGACAAACGTCATATTAAACTTTGATGAATAATATTTGAGATGAATTATAAATATAATGAAGTATTATATACATTCAATCACACACATCACTTACAATATTACATATCCTTGAAATATAATTCAGATTAATACATAATTATTTATTATATAAAATTGAACTATATCAAAGTAAAAAACAAACAAACAATGTAACATAAATAATCTTCTGTACTAATATAAATATATCTTTTTGCATAATAAAATATATTATATATAATAAAATTACCAATTATTGTCCCTCAGTTTTTTTAATACATTAATGAGGCCATTCATATAAGCTGTATAGAAAATAATTATAACATGTACAATTAATTTTAATATCTTTAAATCAAAATAATACTTATATTTAAAATACCAATAAACACATATATTACCTCTGTCATTATCACTATTGTTATAATAAGAAATAACTACTCTAAACAAAAGAAAAAAAATAGATTGGAATTTTTTCTTCTTTTTCAATTACTTTTTTTAAACCTTCCAGTACTCTTAACAGCTATCAACATGATGACAGTCAGAAGTTTCAATTGTTTCTTTTGTTTCCGCCTCCCCCCCCCCGCCTCACTTTCAAAAATTATTGTTTAAAAAATTACAACATTTTAAAGAAAAAAATAGGTAGTCAAATAAATGCTTATAAATTTCGAAACACTTTTAATTGTTTCTCCTAGGATCATTGATTTGAAACCAGTTCACTTCATTCTTTTAAAATATAATTATATTAAAATATTTCATAAAATATTCAATTTTATTTTACATTAAAGGCACATATAAAAGAACTGGCTTTTCTTGTGATAATTATTAGATTTCAGTTTTTTATCAATTTATCTTTTATTCTATATCATTATATCTATTTAAATCATATTCATTTACATTTTTTACTGTCTTACTTTATACTCTTCACATTGGTATTGATTAATATAATAAATAATTCTTCCTTCCTTTAAAAGATCAGAATACTCTTCTAACTCAATATAAAATGTTTTCCAAAGTGTAAGCAATAGTTTTATTTCACCTTCTACCTTTTCATTATAAAATAGAAATCTTAAATAAATTAGCAAAAGCAGTTAGCATTTCTATTTTTATTATTTTAACCTAGAATAATAAAAATAGAAATGCTAACTGCTTTTGCTAATTTATTTAAGATTGGCAAAAGTACATATTGTTCGTTAACATTTTTTTCAATTCAGTACAAAAATAATTCTTTTTCTAAAATGATGCTTTCCAAAACCAGTTTTTTTATTATTATTATTATTATTATTATTATCATCATCATCATCATCATCATCATCATCATCATCATCATTATCATTATTATTATTATTATTATTATTATTATTATTATTATTATTATTATTATTATTATTATTATTATTATTATTATTATTATTATTATTATTATTATTATTATTATTATTATTATTATTAAGTATTTCAATGCCATAGCAAGATACATGTTGAATCTTATTATTGTCAGTTCAATTTCAAGTGTTACACTATTCATTTTTTTAAAGGTACATATTTATACGGTTAATTTTACATGATTCTATCTGCTTTAGAAATGTTAATTAATCACATTATTGTCCAATAGGAGCATAATCTGGACCATGCTTTATAACTTTGCTGTTTGTCTGAGCAGGGACCAAGTAGCTGATAAATATCTGGGCTGGTGATCTGCTTGTCTCTAACTTGAATTTTATTCAACTTATTCTCAAATGTGTCTGGATGCCTTCTGGGGTTATTACCCAATACAAGCACACACCTAGTGCACCAAAGTGCATATAAGATAAATGTTGAGGCCCTTATGACTGGTACAGACCTACTTTGTAAGTTGACATAATTTGCATCATTGTAGTATTTTTTTGTATTTGCCCTGCAGAATGCATCTAGTCTGCTCCAAGGCCTTGCAATTGAAAAGTATATGCTGTAAAGTCTCCTCAGCCATATGGCACAGGCCACAGAATGGATCAACTGACCTGTACATTCTTCTGTAATGCAAAAAATATTTAGTACATAAAGCATTCAAATTCATCCTGATTATAAAATCTAGGAACTTAGGTTCTAGTTGGCATTTTTTGTATTGCTGGATCAGATATTTGTTTTCTATTTTTAGTATTGATGGGATCTCCTCATTGTTGTTGTTGTTGTTGTTGTTGTTGTTGTTATTATTATTATTATTATTATTATTATTATTATTATTATTATTATTATTATTATTATTATTATTATTATTATTATTATTATTATTATTATTATTATTATTATTATTATTATTATTATTATTATTATTATTATTATTATTATTATTTTTCATAACATGGGATTGATTCTAAAATCACATTTCCTGGCAATTTGTCTAGTGTTAAATGTACAATTGATCATATATCTAGGGAAAATGTTATTGTAGCTATTAGGAAACTTAAGACTCACTCTAGTTTAGGATATGATAATATTCCTTCTTTTATTTATAAGGGGCTAGCCAAATTTATTGCAGTACCTCTTGCCTTTATTTTTAATCTGTCTCTTAATTCTTGTACTTTTCCTAGTGTTTTGAAATGTGTTAAAATGATTTCAGTCTTCAAAAATGGTGATCAAGATTGTGTTTCTAATTATAGACCAATTTCTGTTCTGCATACCATTGCACACATGTTTGAGAGATGTATTTATAATAAAATTATTTCAGATGTGAGTAAGATAATTTCTTCTTCTCAACATGGTTTTAGTCCTAATAGATCAATTGATAATAATCTACTGACAATTTATGAGCATATAGCTCATGCTATTGAGAATCATCAAAAACTAGATGTTATTTATTTTGATTTATCAAAAGCCTTTGATAAAGTTGATCATGGTGTCTTACTTCATAAATTACATAAAATAGGTTTCTCTAGTAAACTTGTATATTGGTTTCAATCATTTTTGTGTAGTCATAGAGCATATATTAAATTTAATAATAAAGTTTTATTTAAATTTGAATGCAATTTAGGTGTTCCACAGGGTAGTATTTTAGCACCCATGCTGTTTAAAGTTTACATTAAGGATCATAAGGATTGCTTGAGATATTCTTTTCTGTTAAGCTATGCTGATGACTGTAAGAATTTTAGAAGAATTATATCAGTTAACAATTGTGTTCTCCTTCAGAAGGATATTGATTACTTTAGTGCTTGGTGTGAGTCAAATAATATGACAGTTAATTTTGATAAATGCTCCTTTGTTTTTTATTCCAAAAAGTCTGAAGTTTTACAATTTTGTTATTATATCAATTCTCATAAAATTATTTCAGTTAAAAGCCAAACGGATCTTGGAATTATGCTTTCTTGTAATGGATCTTTTATTCCTCATCTTGAAATGATTGTTGGTAAGGCTTTTAAGGTTATGGGTGCCATTCTCAGACATGGTTATCAGTTCAGTATTGATACTAAACAATTTTTTTTTCATTGGTTCTTCCTATTATTGAATATGGTTCAATAATTTGGAACCCTAGTTCTTTGCAATGATGTAACTTGTTACAGTCTATTTCAACTAGGTTTTTCAAATATGTTTTTGGGAGTGTAAAATGATTAATCTTTCATCTAGATGAAGGTATAGGGATTTGAAATATTTTTTATAAAATCGCTAATAAACAAGTTATTTTATCAGATATAGTTTCAACTATCTCAATTAGGTCTTTGAGTTATGATACTAAGTCTATTAGTGTATATCAGATTCAAACATGTCATTCTGATATTCTTAAATTTTCTCCTTTACTTAGGTTACCCTCTTTATAGAATCAGATTGGGAATAACCTTAATCTGTGTGACATTGATTATAATAAATTTTGTAATCTTATTAAACTGAAATGTTATGTTTGATTTTGTCTTTGAAATTTTTTAATAATGTATGCATTTATATTTTCATTTTATGCTATATGTTTTATTTTCACTTTTATTGTATGTGCAAACTGTAATTGGCTTTATGCTGTTGTTTAGCACTTAAATAAATGAATTGAACTGAATTATTATTATTATTATTATTATTATTATTATTATTATTATTATTATTATTATTATTATTATTATTATTATTATTATTATTATTATTTACATTGCGATAAGTATATTTTTTGGCTCCAAGTAAAATTAAGAAAACTTAATTATCTTTTTTTAAATTAAGAGATTGTTTGAATAAATCTGTCCTATTAAGTATACATAAACAAATTTTCTTAAGCAGACTTTGTTATGTAATAACATTATGGGCTGGGACTACAGCGTATTTTTGAAGTCTTTGCAAACACTACAAAATTTTACATTAAGAATTATTTTGTTTAAATCTTTGGATTTGCCAAGATTTGAATTATATAAGTCTGCTGGAGTTTTAACTATTAATCAATTATTTTTAGTGAATATTTTGTGTTATTATATTAAATACAAAGGAATGCATAAAATAATTTTTCATCAATAAAGATGATTTATTTTGTGAACCAGCATACTTTAAAACTCATTGTAGATATCAGAAATGTTATCTTGGTCCAAGATTTCGCAATATTTTTATAAGGAACATTGGATTTAAAATTAATGACCTATCAAGAAAAACTTTGAGAAAATTCATTATGGACTGGATTACAATTGATGATAATGAAAAATTTTTTATTTCTAATTAATTATTTTATTATATATTAATGTTTTTTTATTTTATTTGCACATGTACTTTTATTAAACTCCATGCATGATTTTTATCACAAGATTATATGTTGTTGTTGTTGTTGTTGTTATTATTATTATTATTATTATTATTATTATTATTATTATTATTATTATTATTATTATTATTATTATTATTATTATTATTATTATTATTATTATTATTATTATTATTATTATTATTATTATTATTATTATTACTACTACTACTACTACTACTACTACTACTACTACTACTACAACTACTACTATTATTATTATTATTATTATTATTGTTTTGTTGTTGTTATCATCATCATCATCATTATTATTATTATTATTATTATTATTATTATTATTATTATTATTATTATTATTATTATTATTATACAGACAATTTAAAGTTTTATAGAGCATTTTTAAATGTCGTTAATTACTGTTTTTTTTTTTAAATAAAGGTTCAGTTGTAAATTATTTTTTAAATTATAATAAACGAAAAAACAGTAAAATACATCCTTACATGAATATTTTTAAAAATTGTTTGAGATATCTGATTAAATAATTCCATTTTTCTATTGATAATAATCCTTTTCCTTTTCACTTTAGTTAATAGACTATGGTTTAATTGCAACTTGATGGCAAGTATAATTAGATCTTCTGGCAAAGAATTTGGTTATTTTTTCCATAGTAAAATTCTAATAACTTTTAAACGTAATGTACAATGTTGATTTTAATTAATTTTAAAATAATACACAGTAAAAGTTTATATTTTTATGGAATCAAAAGAAACAGATTAATTAGCTTCTTTTGTTTCTTCAAATATATATTATATCTTGTTTGCTAATGCTTTATATTGTAGACAGTATGAAGTTATATTTTTAATCAAATAAATTTCATTGATCAAACAAATTTAATTAATGAAAAATTTTGAATAAATTAATTTTGTCTACAATTTTAACACAATAATAATTTATAATAAAACATGTTAACACTGAAATAATAAATATAAAAGTTTTTAAAATTAATTATAATTTTTCATACTTTTTAAAAATATTTATATATCAAATTAAAAATCTATAATTAATACTGAAATATCAAAATTATCACAATTTAAAATTTAGAAATTAATAATTCAATCCTCATGTTGGTTTAGAAAATATCATTTCCAACCAGGAAGTAAAATCAACTTATTTGTTTTAAATAAAATTCTGCACATAAATTAAAACACGTTTTTAAAGAGATCCTGCTATAAAATTAAACAGGTTTTAACGTTATAATTACTATAATGCTCGATAAGTGGTATACATTTTAATAAATATAATTTATGTGCACTTATTACTTTGAATAAAATTAAAACTAAAATAAATATGAAATTTAAAACATAAATGACTTTTAAAAAGGTGTATGTTGTTTAAATTAACAGAATCCTATTCAAATGTTACATGTAAATTAAGCTTTTACAAACTATGCAAATTAAATATTAATACTTATATAATTTTTACACTATAAATATATATTTTTTTATTATTACCTTAAAGCTAATTTACATTTCAAAAGAACTACTAAAGTGAATCTTTGCAATATATATATATATATATATATATATATATATATATATATATATATATATATATATATATATATATATATATATATATAACTGGAAATATAATGACAAGAAAATAGGATTTTCTTAGATAAAATAATTACACTCAGCTAAAATATTTATATATCTTTCCCTATCCCCAGGTAAATGACACCTATTACTACATTTTTCCTAAATTGGGAAACAGCAAAAATATGTGTAATAATAAATGTATGTATCTTTATACATAAAAAAATATACATAAAATTTTATCCAAAGTACACACGAAGTAAGTATTATAAAATAACATAGCAATAATAAAAAAATAATAAACAAACATTTTCTACTGTCAGAGTTTATCCTGTTAGTAAAGTGTATTTTATTCTGGTGAGCTAAAATGATAAGAAATGATATTATGATGAGGAAACATTCCCAAATAACACGCACACACACACACACATATATATATATTATCCTGTTCAATGCACACACACACACACATATATATATATTATCCTGTTCAATGCTAATATAACAAGGCAATATTCAAATGTTTTCAAGTGTATCACAATTAAAATTGGTTTATTCACTTTTCTATAGACAATTTTCCTTAATAACTTTATAGGTTATTATGATCTTCAAAACAAACTTTTCAAATATACTTATTGATTTATTTCATATTACATAGTGAGACAAGATTTAAACATTTCAATTGTAGTATAACTAAAATCAGTTTATCCATAATTTGATCCAGATAATTATCCTTGAAAATGACATTAAAATTTTATTACAATTAATATATTTAATTTTTTTAAATAAAATTCTTTATTGATTCTATTCTTTTCTCCATGTTAATATTTGTAACAGTTTAAGTAATGGGGACATTTATCAGACATTTTTTAAAATCTTATTTATAAGCATTGCTCAGAAAAATTTTAAAAATAAATATTTATTTAATAACATTTCCCTTGACAAAGTAATAACTGTTTAACAATACTAAGACAAATTTATCCAATTATAAATAGGTTATCCTTAGCATTTTTAATTAATCTGTAATCGTTCATTTCTACCATTACACAAGTTCGCACTAAAAACAAAATTTGCAGATGAGTTTTTATTTCTTAATAAGAATAAACAATAAATTCATACATTTTCCTTTTACTTTATTAAACTTTAGATGATTTCAAACATGACTTTTGGATTTATTTACTATATATATCATAATACTTTTTTTTGAAATTATCTTGAATGATTTTTTTTTTTGAGATTTTCATTTACAAGCACGTGTAGTTTTCTACTAATTTAGCAATAATAATAGCACGAAAATCAACATTGTTAACTTTTTCTTTTAAGTTCAAATAATTTATGCATCATTTTAAAATCTGAAAATTAACCAATATCAATAAAATATAAATAATTTCTTACATTTTCTTGAATTGTTCTGTATCTGAAGTAATCTTTATTTAGGTGAGGACTTTTCCACATGACTTTAATTTTTATTTTCCAGTATAACTTTCAGGAACCATCAATCAATGGAAGAACAGTGTTTATAATGATAGCGAGGCTTTTAGATTTTTATTCTATGTTTTTAGATAACAGTATACTATAATCATTATTCAAATTCCAATTTTTTCTGATTTTTCAGCTTTTTCTTCTTTATTTTATAAGAGTAGAATCGAAGTCTGTTGTTTCTTGTTTTTTTTTTCTTATCAACCTCCCCCTACAACTTGGTCAGATAATATATAGCTTTTATTACAATCTAATGTGGTGCTAAATAAACCAATAACCTTAGTGTGAATATATTAATATTACTTCCTCTACATTAATTTTAAACAATTATTCACAATATGTAAGGCAGTTTTGGATTCACTACAAAAATATGCTTAATTAATTAACTATAACCATTTATTTTACAAGATATAATAAATTTAATTAATTTGTTGTTTTTTTTTGTTTCAATTGCTATTCAACAATAATAAAAATAGCAATATTTATCTCCCAGTTAATAATTATACTGATAAAATTATAATTTATTCCTAGTAAAAGCCTACGCTGGGTTTAAAATCTCATCTCCACTCGAGCAGATTTCCTAGTGCATCCAGAACAGTCTTTTTTAAAGCTACTTATTAAGATTTTCATACCAGATATATTATTATGATTTAAAATTTTGGATTATTTAATACAGGGACCAAAATAAAAGGTCACAATACCCTCCCCTCATAGAAAACAAAATTTTAACTTTAATATATATTTTTTAACCATCGTTTTAATATAACATATGTTAAACAATATTACACAGTACACATTTTAAATTACCACATCATAAAGGACATATTTAGTTTATCTACTACTTGTAAATACTATTTTTTATTATATTAATTTTATTAATGATACACTTTTGCTTTATTAAAAATTATTAAAGAATTTCACTCACTACAAATTTTGTTAAGATACATATTATGTCTGAAATAATATGCACAAATAATTAAGTCAACATCAGCTCTATAACTTCCACTTTAAATCAAATTTACTACTATAACAAAAAAAAATATATTCTGATAGTTTTTTAATTCAGATAAACCTTTTAACTGAAACACAAACTTCATTTTACACTTGATTTTATTACTGCATAACCCTATATAACCATACAATAGATTATACAAAGTTGGATTATCATAATTAGTCCTCAGTCTAGATTTAACTTTATTGACAGTTTTCCTTAAATCAATCAAAGTAGATTTTTCTGGACCAACAGTTTTCATTTTACAATGAATTTTATTATTGATCATGATTTTATCATTATCTGTCAAATCAAATAACAAATTTTCCTTGACAAAAAACTTCAATTTGCAATTTAATTTATCATTTTAAATTGGGTCTTGACTCAGTAAATACCGATGATCTATATTATATGGATGTAAAATATTTTTCATTTTACATTTTTTTTTAGAATCTCTTAAGATTCCCTCGCCACAATTAAGCAAACTATCTACATCTGTTGTCATCCTAGATTTCATTTTACTAGAAATTCTACTATGTAATCTTATATTTCTCTCATGAACAAATTTAAAAACACTGCCTTTATTAAAATGAGTTTCTACTTCATCTTCTATTAAGAAGTTCTTCTCATCTTTAAAGATTATCACCCTTATACATGTTACTCAATTTTGTTGAGCTTACTTAAATGCTCATCTCTCCTAAATTCATTCTTATGGTTGTCTACTATTTCATCTTTTACAATACTTATATCCTCATCTAAATTATTTTTCCTTCCCTCAACATTATTTTTAACTTCTTCTTTATTATCATCTAATTTTTTATTCCATACATCTCTCATATCATCTAATTTTTTTAACATTACTACTTGATTATCATCTAATTTTTTATCCATAGCATCTAATTTTTTACTAAACTCTTCTAGAAATTTCATTAACATGTTCGAGTGACTATGATTTTCAGAGCTTTTAGAACTTACAACTTCTTCTAACTCTTTTTCTTTAGTATCACTCATTTTCCTATATATTAAGTATTTTCTTAAATATCTCTATAATATCTCATTTGAATTGGACTAATTTAATATAACCTTGCATACATTCCAACACCACTACCTTCCATTGACCCATAATTCTACATAAGTTCACACAAGAAAAAGAAAAAAACTTGACCATATGCTAGACAACTGTTTTCAGTTTATATGCCTAGATCACTGTACAAGTTTAATCATGTTGCAATCTTATACCAATATCACCACCATTTGACATATTGCTATCAGAGATATTTTATTTTATAATCATATTAGATTTTAATTACCCAAAAGTACATCTCATAATTTATTTATGATTTTTTCTAAAACTGATTTGAGTCAGGATCATCCACATAATTTTAAGTTATTATAATTTATTAACTTGAAAAATATCATTCACAACTTGATCACACTGATTAAATCTTACTAACAACTCTTTAAAAATAACTACATCTAAAACAACAATAACTACTTTAATCATAGGGATCACATGTGGCTTAGGCAACAACATCCTAACAATAACTTTATCACCAGCAATCCTCAACACATTGAGCCACATGTTTTGGGGATGCCATATCCTCCTATTTTGACTTTTTATAGCTAGAAATCATCCTTCAACCTGTCCTACCCACTCTACCTTATATCCTGAAACCTCCAATTAACCAATCGGCCTACATGCTTGGATGCCATAATCATCCTCTGTGACCTAGCTACAGCTAGCCATTGCCATCCACATTGGTCACCATAATCTGCCTCTGTGACCGTCTCTTATGTTCATCAACTAATCCAGACTCATGTTTGACACTATAATCCGATTTTATGACCTGCCCTTTAAACACTGGAATCATATATATGAATCTGGCTGCACATTTTCATGGCTCGAAATCTGCCCTTTGTAACTGATCATACTCACATTATCAAGAATATAAGCATAAAGAAACAAAAAGGTTAAAATAATGAAATGATTCCTGTATTGAATAAAACTAGCATGAAACTGTAGATATAAAGAAGATCACAAGATGATTAATAAAGATAATAACTTTTGGTCAAACCAGCTTTAGAATCCACACAAACAAAATGTGATGAGTTAAATTTAATATTAAGCAAACTAATAAATAACTAATAATTATATCTCTGGAATGATTATGAAATTAAACTCATAAATGAAATAATAAGTAAATTAGGATGTAGATGATTAAATGGATGCTGAAAAGAAATAATACTTAAATAGTAGAATGAAATAAGTCTAAGAATGAAGAGAAAAGAACGAAGATGTATGAGAATAATGAATGATTAAGGTAATGATAGAAGAAGTGTCAATGAATAGTTAAGATGATAAAAAATAAAAGTTAATGTATGATTAATTAATTATGATGATGAATTGAAGTCAAATGAGAATGAATAAATAAAAGAATGATTAAGATAAAATTGAAAAATAATGTTGATGATAGAGACTGAAATCTGAGACTATAAACTAATATTGTATTAAATGGTTCAAAGATAAGCTAAATAAAAATTAGGGATTCCAAACTTGACACAACTAGAATATTTATCATAAAGTTAAAACAAACTATACATTTTTTATGACAAAAGAAGTAATTTATACCCTGGTTGACTTTCATGGAATAGTGAAAGTAATCTATTTTAAGTCCAACTATAATAAATAAATAACTATCGACTTTACTATAAATTCAAATTCTACCTTGAAACTTAACAACTAATTCCTTTCAGGGTTCTAGCATTTCAAAATTGTTATACAACATATATTTGGGTCAGTGAAAGGGATTTTGCCACTACCCAAACATAATGTACATGACAGCTCTTAATATAATCTCAAATTAACAACTGTATTTAACAGTTCTAAAAAAACTTGATAACTAATATAAACTTTATAGTTTAGGAATAGGAATGACATTTTAATAATTAAAAACACAAACTTACCAAATTTCTTTTCTTGAATAATTCTAAACCGATTAAATGAATATTAAGTGTTTATCTTTTATTATAACACTTAAAATAATATGTACTCTAAATTATTAACATTTTGGTTATTGTGTGATGATGCATTAAATGTACTTTTTAGTGGTTGGGCTTAACAAAATTATTTTGGTATATTAACCAATAGTTAAGTTTACTATATTGGTTGATGATGATTTATATATATTGTAACGGAATAGCGTTACATGGGATTTGAATCCAGGCATATGATGTTAGATTAAATATACATGCAATTGACGAAATGAATGACAGGTACAAAACTTTAAAAAAAAAGGTTTTGCGTTAATAATGAACGAGAAACACCCGTTTCTAGAGCATGATCACAGCTATATAAGAGTACCTGTCAAATTTATTGAAATAAGAGTAAAAGAGTTTTTTTTGTTATTTTGTAGTTTTGAGAATAAATATGTAATCATTAGTTGTAAGTTTGCTTTTTTTGTTTTTTTTAAAAAAGAAAGATGAATGATTGAATACAAGTTTGACATTTTATTAAGTCATTTAAATCATGTTTGAACAAAGAGAGAAAATGAATTGATTAATTTGCAACATGTTCTGAAATTCCAAGCAATCTAAAATTATTTTCAATGGGGGGTAATTAGTAAATGTAAAGTTAGTAAAAATGAAACAATAAGCCGGATATATGTCGGTGAGGTCTAGATAAAATAAGCCAAATTTAGAAACAGAAGTGAGAAAAAGTGTACACTGCTATTGTACAACCCAAACTTCTGTCTCCAGCTAAACAATGCCCGAAAAAATGGCCAAATTGAGTTAAATTCCAAAGTGGTGCAACGATCCCAGAAATTTCAATGGGGGATAATTAGTAAATGTATAAGTTCATGTTTAATTCAACTATCAATTGTTCCACTGACATTAAGATTTAATAATAAAATAAAAAAAATATATAAGTATTTATTCTTAACTTCAAATCTGGCATTTTACTCAAAAGCTTAAGGTATATATTATTTAAAACTTAAATGTATATATAAATAGTACATATATGTTACATAATAAAATAGTCAAATAAAAATTTATATTTATAAATAATTTCACAAGAGATAAAACACGCTAGACTAATAATAACAACTGTAAGTTACTATTATAATATATATATATATATATATATCACTAAAATATTATCTATGTCCACAACCTAATTATTGAATACTTAATTGATCTTACCAATCCATTGGCAAATTACTACTTAATGAAGATAAATCCATATTGATCATGTGCATCTCTTGCTCTTACATCTAAAAGTTCTGCAATCATTAATAGATCTTGACCTGGCCTGTCTATAACTGATAACGATCATACAACATCATAAAACACTATTTCAATTATGCAAACACTACAGATAGACAAGTGTTCCTTAATCAAACATTATTTTATCCCTGCTATATGACTTTGAAATACAAAATGTCACCATACATGGTGGAAAAACTAACTATATATCATCAAGAGGGATCTAACAATAAAGGGAGGCTCTATAAAACAACATGACAGTTGTATAATAATATGGCTAATTCTACTACCTCTCTATGGGTATACACATGTGGGCTTTGCCTCATCATGGAAAACATAGAATTCAGACCATGGATATCTTCTTTTGGGAATAATTATGCTAATTATGCATTATTACACAGGCTTGACCATAGTATACTCTCATGGAATCAGCAATGAGTGTTTCTCCATCAGCCCATTCTCAATATTATTACTAATATTTTATTTGATGCCATAGTATGTGGCACTTACTTATCAACTAAAAAAAACTATCACAAATCATTTTCAATATTATAGCAAGGTAAAACAACACCAGCAATAACAATGGAGATATACATATTTCTTTTCACAATGTATCAATAGACAAACCAAAATATATATGTCAAATGATTATTAATTATTTTAAAATGACAACTGTACTTCAGTTAGAGAGACCACAATGTATTTAAGCAATAAAGATCAATCTAAATTTGTATTCAAAGTGTACAAGTTCATAGGCAAACTTAATAAATAGATAAAAAATGTATATTAATTCTTTCATATAAGAATGCAATTATATCATTATAGTATATCTTTGACAAAATATTTGTTTGTTAACCTTTAATAAAATATTAAAATCTGTTAAAAACTAATACAAAAAATAAATATCTTTTCCTCTCTGTCTAGATGAACGATACATAAAATATGTTTTCCCTTAACTGGAAAAATAAAAATACATATAATAGAGGTATATATTTACATATCTTTTTCTTTTTAACTCTCTCTCTCTCTCTCTCTCTATATATATATATATATATATATATATATATATATATATATATATATATATATATATATATATATATATATATATATATATATATATATATATATATATATATATATTTGTACCACAATACAACATATATGTTTAAAAACAAAATTCCCAAATAACAAATGATGTAACTATTATAAACTAACACAGCAATACTAAGCAAAAATAAAAGAACATTTTTGTTTCCATTAAATTTTATCCTATTCTTCCAAGTTATTTCATCCTTGTGAGTTTAAACGATAAAAACTGATATTATAATGAGTAAATATTCTCAGATAATGCATATACATTTTATTATCCTGTTTGATGTATAATAAAGGCACTATTCAATACTTCTCCAAAGGCACAAAAAATCATTTATTAGTTTTTATACCAATAATTAATAAGATAATTAAAATTCACACTTCCAAGTGTAGCATACTTAAAAGGATAGATTTATCTACTTTTCTCTAGATAATTTGGCTTAATAACTTTATAGGCCATTATAATCTTCAATACAAACTTTTTTAAATACATTTATTGATTTATTTGATATTGACATAGTGAGACAGGGTTCAACCGTTTAAAGAAGAGTACCAGTAAAATCAGTTTATTTACATTTTAATACAGATGATTTTCCTTGAAAATGACTTTAGAATTTTATTACAATTAACATATTTAACTTTTTTTTAAAAAAAGAACTATCTCCAGCTGCAATATATGTAACAATCTTTGAACAATCTGGGCATTTTAAAACCATTTTAAAATCTTATTTATACATGTGTTGTTTAAATTTTTTAAAAATAAAGATTTATTTTATTATATTTTTCTTGACAAAGTAATAATTTGAAAGGTTAATTGCTCTATTTAAAAAAGTTTTGGCTACACAAAGTATCTGAGTTGGGTGATGATGAAAATGTAAATTTAAATATATGTCTGTGTGTGTATTCTTTCTGTAAATTGAAAAAGATAAACTATTTGGTATTCTGGAGACTAGAACATCAAAAAAAGGGAGTTTTCCATCAGACTCTGTCTTCACTGTAAATTTAATATGAAGATGCATATTATTTAAATGTAAGAAAAAATCATCTATTTTTTATTTTCGATGTTGCCATATGACAAAAGTGTCATTTATGTATCTGATCCAAATGAAAGGTTTTACTGATGATGATTCTAAAGCATAAGTTTTTATATTTTCCATGAATAAATCAGCTATTACTCCTGAGATAGGTGAACCCATAGGAGTACCAAAAACTTGTCTATAATGCTGTCAAGTGTATACAAAATATGTGTTGAAGAGACAATGTTTAATCAAAGCAATAATATGGTCTGGTAAAGTGCAGCATTGTGAGATTATATTTAAAGCTTCATCAATTGGAAGGTTTGTAAACAATGACACACCATCAAAACTGACCGGAAAGTCATTAGCTTTAATTTTTAACCTTTTTAAAACAGAAATAAAATGAAAATAGTTTTTAATATATGATTTAGTAGATGGGATTGTAGGTTTAATGAAATCTGATAAATATCTAGTTAAAATATGAGTTGGAGATCCTATTGCACTTACTATTGGACGAAGGAGGGTTTCTGGTTTGGGAATTTTTGGAAGTCCATAAAATTTTGGACAGGGACAGACACAAGATATTTCATGAGGGATTATTTTATTATTTATCTGTGTTTCAATCGGCAATTTATTAATGATAACTTTTGTTCTTTTTCCAAATATGTAGTACGATCTTTTTTTGATAGTTTATAAGTTTTATCATTAAACAGATCTAAAATTTTTTTATGGTAAATGTCATGATTCCTAACAACTGTGGCAAAAAAAGATGATAAATCAGCTATTAGGATTTGTGTTCCATATGTAAAAGGAATTACAGACAGCATTGGATGTGTATTAAAATGCTACAATATAGATACAGCATTTTCTACTAATCAAAAGATCAGCAATATAATAACCAAGCCTAAGGATTCAATCCCTATTGAATCTCATGGCGTTTATCAACTCTCATGTGAAAATTGTAAAGCTTCATACATAGATATGAGTAATCATCACATCAGTGTTAAGAGAGATGAGCATGCTAATGCAGTTAAACAACACTCATCATCATCAGCACTCTCACTCCATACGATAGATTCAGGTCATAAAATTGATTTTTCTAGTACAAGGATCATATCCAGATAAGATAATCTCTACCAGTGCAAAATTAGAGAAGCCATTAAGATACTTAAAATGCCAGATTGTATCAATAAGCGAGATGATACATGATAACTTCCTCCTATTTGGAAAGATTTTTTTTTTAAAAAAAAATCTTAAATTTAACATGTTTGCTATTGGTGAAACTTTAATGTTTATTTAAATCAGTAATTGTAGCACCTCTACGATCATCTTTCTACCTTTTATCACTCAGTGGATGACTTGTGTGACCAAGTCGAAATGTCAGAATATTAATATTTAATTTTTTTTAACATGGATGAACCCACAAATATGTATTTTATATATGCAACCCGTGAAAATCTTTGTTTCAATATATATATATATATATATATATATATATATATATATATATATTGTGCCGGTCAGATTTGTATGTTCACGTAACAAGATCTAGCATCTAGGCAAAAGTACCTCGAATCCAATCGTGTGCAAGATACACAGGTCAGGAACACTCATGGACTCTGGCCTATTTGCCTATTTCCCAGATTTATAACATTATGAGCAACAATCCCAATGACATCGATTAATTTACTTCTCACTGCCGGCATCAGTCATCCGAGACACAAAAAGACTCTAGGCTAAACTTATATGATAGAATAACTTAATAACTAGCTATTTTTTATGAGCAATGAAGGCTTGTGACCTAGCATATTAATTATGTATTGAGAGGAGATCATCTAGTCATATTTAGCATAAATAATAACTTAATATTTTAACTTAACTAAAAGAAAGCAATGGTTCGGTTTGATATTATGTCAGGTTATTTATCCGACATTAGCCTTGTGAGTATTATATATATATATGTTTGATTCATATATTAAGATAACATAAGATTTGCGGCTATGCCAATAATATATATATACATATATATATATATATATATATATGTGATTTAATAAATACATATATATATATATATATATATATATATATATATATATATATATGTGTGATTTAATGAATTAGCGCTATTGGAATACATTCTTCGAATACTAATTCTTTGAATACTATTACACCCTCCAAAGATGAAAAAAGCATTTAATTAATTTAAAAGACAATTATTTTATAACCAGATATTATATTTGATTGCATTTAATATTATTATTAATTGGAATTATAGATAATGCGTGGTGTGGATAATGAATAATTATATAAACAATACTAAATCTATCACATTAATACGTATATAAAACTAATGGAAATATGTCTGTTTAAAGAAATCAACTCATTACAACTTATGACTATTTCTGGGTGACTAATAAGACAGTGCAAGGTGGTGTGTGCATGGCGGCTGATTGGGTTGGTTTAATTATGGATACTGGAGTGTGCTTCATGAATTTTTAATAACGATGTGGACCAATTTCCTCTGCCATGTAGGCTGGGTCAGTATTGATATGAATGATGATGAGCTTTGTCATTATCAGGAGGATTTTCCAGAGCGAACCCCGTATGAAACATGCACATAAGACCAAGGATGTCACCAGGATGGTTTTACAGCCTGGTTTAAGGACATAGAGAATGGCAATGGGACTCGACTGCATGAATACCTCCGTGTGAGAAAGAAGCATGAACATATATAAAAACAAAGTAGCCTTTATGCACATAATGCTTAATAATATAATATAAACAAAACTCTAAAGATTATCGAACATATTTATTTCCTATAATTTATGAAATATTTGGCATAATGAATATAAAGCTAAGATCTTAAGATCCCCTTCCCCTTACATTATGTTACTTAATATTATTTATTACTTCTTACATATTTAATAAATCTCTATTTTGGTTAATCAATGCCCTTGTGAAAATATATAAATGATTACAAAATAAATGGGAGGTGGTAATAGCTAAGATGGGTTTAACATATATAATATAATTTAAGAATAAAAGATAGGGCATTATTTAGGAAGAAAAATGTGAAAAACAGATGTCAATCTGTTTTTCTACAGTAAACATGATAAATGTAATTAGTTTATTTATCTAAAAATCGTGAGCACCTGGGCAAGCCAAATAAGACTTGTTTTGATCAAATTATAAATTATTTACCTGGTAAATGATGGGTGGGGAAATGAAAATGAATTATATGCTTGCGAGTTTAGAAGACTATTGGCTTTTCTTTTAATATATAAATACATAAATCAAATCAAAAATAGTTTGCCACATGGAAATAAAAGAAAAGAAAAACATTATATAGGAGGCTTAATATAGATTAGTTATATAGAGTTATAGAATACATTTTTGAAGACATTTAGTATAGATGATTTAAAATATAAATAGTACAGGGAAGGCAGGATTTAGTAATTATAAGCGGTCAAAGTTCTTTTACCTTGATTAATTGGAAGAGCGTTTCACTAGAAATCAGTCCATCGGTATTATTTGACTAGATCTAGGGTAGAATTATTATTTGAGAGATAGCATTTCATTTTCACTGGAAAAATGAATAAAGTTCAGTAGTACGAGATGCAGCACTTTGTTCATGGGAACAGCATATTAGAATGGAGGGAAAAGGTGAAATTTTCTACTCATGAGACATTGAGTGAGGATTAAAACTGGCATGGAATATGTATAGCAACATAGTTATTTAAAGGTCTCCTCCCTTGTGGATTCAAATCCAGCAGTATATATACTTTTATTTTGAAGATGTAACTGAGCAACTACTGCTGGACCTGTGGTGGTTTATGCACTTAAGTTTTATTTGGAATAGTTTGACTGGATGCTCTTATCTAGTAAGATGTTTGAAACAAGGCAAGTTTGTTATCAGTTTCTCGAACGATTGTTTTAAAATATATCTTATGATTTTAAAACAAGCTAGCAGGACAATTTCCACTAATGGGTTTATTTTATTATTACCAATTTGTAATATTTTACTTTATTCTAAGGGGTCTTCCAGGTATTTAGTTTTTCGATAGACTTCTTAACAAGATTGCATCATTTCTGGCTACAAATTTATATATGAAAAAATAATAAGTTTCATAAATAATACCTTATATATATATATATATATATATATATATATATATATAAACCTAGTGTTATTGACATATATATAGTGAAAAAAAAAAAAAAAAAAAAAAAAAAAGTAACCTAGTGTTATTGACACTTGGTTTACTTGGCATTGTTTATGCAGGAAAATAATGCTATTCTTTAAAGAAATAAAAAGAAAAAATAATAATAGTAATAATTGATTAATAAAGTATGCTATTCACTCACTTTGGCATGTTTTGGGTGAATAACTAATAGATTTAATAACTCAATGTCATTTTGAAAGAGAGAACATGAATAATTTAATATTTAGATATTAATAATTAGAGCAAATTAATATGGTATAAAAGCTAAACAGTAATTGATTTTGGATGGGTAGAGGGGGGAGTGGATGAGTGTCTTATCATAAAGCACAATAACTTCTGGTAATTTCTTTTTGTAAAAAAAAAAAAAAAAAAAAAAAAAAAAAAAAATATGTTTAAAGAATTATACATCACTGATTGTTAATTTAATGTATTTATTATTATTTTTTATATTGTCAAATTACTTTGTAATCCAGGTAAATAATACTAAAACTATATGATTGTAATAGGTTTTTCCTTTCTTTTGTTTATGTTATAATCAAATGATTATTTTTCTGGAAGAGGTCGCTAAAGTAAAAAAAAAAAACAACAACAAAATGAAACAACCAATTTCATAATCAAGATCATTTTTTTTGAAAAATATAGTCTGCTTTTAGTTTTCAAGGAAGGAACAGTGCTGAGATTTGGTAACTCAATTTTTTCATTTTATTTTGCAGAAATAAATGTAATCAAAGTAAAATTTTAATAATATAATGTGTGGCTAAATTTTTTTGATAAGATATCCTGATTTTCTTTGCCATCTACCTATTTAAAGACCTTTTATACTTAAAAATTTATTGTCTCACGCTAAAGTTAAAAAATGACAGATGTAACTAAAAGAGTCACGAAAAGTGTTATTATGTCTAAATTAAGGAAGATAAATGATTTCCAAGAAAAAAATAATTATTTATTAACTTTATGTCATTTATTGATATTTTCTTGGTATAGAAAGAAAAAAAAAATAATTGAAAGAAATATTTTTAAACCAAAGAAAATCAACTAGAAACATTTTTGCGCTCTTTCTCAATATTGTCTGCCTTTACAAGTAATGTAGTTACATACGTTAAAATATGTTTTATTCACCAAGAATTGTCTGGAAATAATAATAATGATAAATAAGATTAAATTATGCACCTGTATATTTTTTTAAAAAAATATAAAAAAGAATATAAACTTTCTCAGAGTAAATATAGGAAAAGTTATATAGGGGCATTCTTACAGAGAAGTTACCGTTAAAAAAATTTATAATTCCTAAAGTATGAACATAACAAAATATCTTAGTGACTTAATGATAAAAATAAATGATATATTATATTATACATCAGTTGGAATTATTAAAACTTTATGTACAAGTAAATTGACTGCAGTTATTATCATAATAATCTCTTGGAAAATTGCGCATTTTCGTCCATAAGTAAGCTAGCTAATAAGTATATGTATCATCAATAAAAAAAAATATTTTGTATGTTTATCGTCTATAGTCAAATATTCGTCTATGTTAGAAGTCTATTTTTTTTTCTTGGATCCCAAAATTGTAGTAATTTAATTCAAGTAAGAATTAATCTTCAATTCTGCTATATATTTCTTTAACTAATTTATTAAACACACAAAATAAGAGAAAACTTTTATTGAAAGGAAATAATACCATGCGTTTATTGTTTTTAAACTTGCTTCTTGAAATACTACTGGATAAAGCTCTTCACCTGGACCAATTGCTCAACAGAAAAACATTTTCTAATGAAAGAGTATGCACTTGTTAATTAATGACTGTTTAAAACTAAGTTATAAATGATATGCATTTTTTTTTATATCACATAGATTAAAGTCTGTATGGTCAAGTGATATTTAATAGCCTTGTAATGACAAAGGTATGTTTTAATATAATTATTATAGGTTAAGTTGATATTTAACACGGAAAAAAAAAATCTATAAAATATGTTTTAATTATTACATACAATTGTAGGTAGAAATTTTGTATGTTAGATACGTAAAAGAAAAATATTTAGATATTTAAGGGGTAAAATAAATATTGAAAATTATCAGAAATAACTAAAAAAAAAAAATGCTATAACAAAATATTTCTTGTTAAAGTTTTGAAACGAATTTATACTGTATTAATTGAGGAAGTTATTCCTAATTATTCTTAAATAACACATCCACTTTATTTAGTTTAAGATAGTATGCTACCAACTATTTTGAATGTTCCTTTATTAAAATTAAAATTATTATACTTTTATTCTATGATGTCCATTGATTTCAGATGTTGATCAAAGTATACCCAATAACATAAGTTTTTTATAATCAGTGTATTTACTTATCCTGCCCAGATATAGCATTGGTATATGCTTAATATTCGCATAGTTAATAATTATAATGTATTTATTTTGTGGGATGAAAAATGATCTCCCCAAAAGCTTTGTTTTCCATGAGAGGAAGATTTTAAATATAATGTTCGGGTATGTTTATAGCCCAAGTGATCGATTCTTATAGATAGGATGATCAAGAATTTATCTAGCATTTAGTATGCTTCATTCGTTTAAATTCCAGGAGAGGATTGTATTTGGTGTGTGTTCGTTGTTTGACCAAGTAAGAGGCAAGAAACCACCAAAATATTTTAATGTAGTAGATTATATTACAAACCTTCGTGGTTATTCCATACTCCTCATGTGAAAATAAAGATAGCTCCAACATGGAAGGTGTTGATTATTGTGGTTAATTTTGAAAGTTCGGGCAAGATAAAGGTTATATTGGAGGTGTTAGTTCCTCAAGATCCACTTTAGTATAAATAGTGTGTTAGTAACTAGGATCAATGTCTGTATTGAGCTGCTAAATATTGCTAGTATTTGACAAGTAAATCAATTGAGAAAGTAATTAAAATTGCGTGGTTGTAAAATGCTTATTTACTGAGGGAATATTCAAATGCAATATTTAATTCTGGTTAGTAATTAAATAATACTCATATTTAAAATTATACGTATGAATAAAATTTGTATCATAACTTAAGTTAGCATTAAGTTAAATGTAAGATGGTAAGTGTAACTTCTGATAGCTGGCCTATAATTAGAATAAGTTATCCCATTAAAGACCATAAATAAAGTGAATGTATTAGAAATAAATTTAATAATTTGCGTATTGCATATGATTGGATTAATCATTATTTAAAAAAAAAATAAATAAAAAAAAAAAAATAGTTAGTCAATAATTTTGAATAAAAGCTTCTACAAGGTTATCAAAATTTAATAAACAATGTATTGGTAATGAAATGTATTTTTAGTTAATCAATCCATATTATTGCATACAGGAGAAGTAGTAACCTCTAGTCCATAACCAAAAGAGTATACAGATTAATGTCAGTTATAATTTATATTTTTGTATTACTATGGGATTATTGAATAAATGTTCATATATATATATATATATTTTTGTGATAATAATAAATTATAGTCTTGTTAAAATTTGTTGTAGATTCATTTTTTTTGTTTTTATATGCTAAATATAAGTGTTTGTACAATATTTGCAAAACCTTTTCTTGAGTCCGAAATCATTCCAAATTCTTAAAAACTTAATATACCAGATAAATAAAGTTAAGCAGATCGAAATATGTCATTATATTTTAGTTTAATGGTAATTATTTATGGAGTTGAAAACTTAAGACTAAACATTCACCTTTGTATAAAAAAATGAATTTATTCCCAAACCATTAACTTTGGTTGCACATTATTCCATTCCCATTTAGTTAAATTGTCTAAGTAATAAATCTTAGTTATATTATTGTGTTGTCATGGATGATGGAAGGACACAAAAAGCACCCTTGTCTTTTTATTATTCTGACTGAGATTCTGAAAAAAAAAAGCTGTGTTATTCAAAATTATACGTCATTATTGAATAGAATTATCATCTCTTTAAATAATATAGCAGTGGATATGAGAGATGAAGACACATTGAATTTAAGTAAAATAAATGTTTCCTATAGCTGACCAGAATGCCAGTCATATGCGACAACACAATACTGCCGAACATTTCTTTACATGAATCAAAGAACCCTGAGATTAATTATATTATAATTATTCTTTAAATTAATAAGTGATCAATTATTGTTGTTATTACAATCATGGCATGGTTTAAGATAATTGAATGTACAATTGTATTATATGAAAAGTATTTTAGATCATATTGGAAAATTAATGGATATGTTGCTTTTATTTTGGTTGCCTTAAAAATAACAACCAGAAAAATTAGTGTCACAAGTGCAAATAAACTAAACTAATAAATAAAGAGTTAGAAATAAAATAAATAAACTACTATTAATTAAAAATACTGGGTTAGAAATGGTGCCCAACTACAGGGGCCTTCGATGGTTATAGCTGGCCACGAGGAATTTAGTAAACTTTTCTTGAAGTCAATATTATTATTGTTTGCACTTGAATGGATTAGTTATTCATTGATTAAAAATATTTGCCAATAATGAATTGTTTTAGCCATAAGATATTAAGTGAATATCTCTTATATGATCTAAACTTTTGCCATTGAATAATAAATAATTAAGTTGTCAGTTTAGGTTGTTGTGGTCTGTAGGCAATTCCATAAAACACTGTAATGATTTTATCATTTATGATGATCTGTTTGTCTGGTCTTGTGATTGGCACTCATGCTATATTACATAATATCTAATGAGATGTATATGGACCAAGAACCATGTGAATAAAAAAGGCATATTTAGTAGTTAATGTTGGAGCTTTAGGGATATTAAATATCAGAGCATAGTTTTTGGTGTAGATTGTTTTTGGTAGGAGAGGCAGGGAGGCAGGATGTCTTGTCAATAATTTCTTATCGATAAATTTATTAATAGTTCATTGCTAATATTTCAGTACTGTTAAATACTAAAAGAGTTAGAATTTTAATATGAGTGAAAACAAAGATAATCATAGTATTTCTGAGGATTTGGGAGGATCCCAATAGTTACAATCCCCTGATACACAGACTCCATATTTTAGTGTACAATTAAAAGAGGAAGGGGAATATTTGGATATAGCTAACCCAGAAGAAGCCACAATAATAAAGGGAAAACATGAAAATGAGCCAGATCAATTAATGAGAAATACATTGGAGGAATTCTTGAAAAAATTAGAAAAATCAAATAGTTAATTGAAAAGTCAGATACAAAACTCAAATAGTAAATTAGAACAATCAAATAGTGAATTAAAAAGTCAGATACAAAATTTAAATATTAAATTAGAGAATCAAATGCAGGAGATCAAAGAAACATCTCAAAATCAAGTACAGGAGATAAAGGACTTAAGGGAAGATTTGAGAAATCATGTAGAAGAATCAAAATTGGCCTATGAAAAGCTGGAAATAAGAATAAGGAAAGAGATCGAAACCAATTCTGAAAGGGCAGAAAATATGATTGAGGCTATCCAGCAGGACTTTAAAAGTCAATATATTGTATTAAACAATGAAGTACAGGAAATAAGAAATTATCAAAAGGAAACAGTAGTATTCCAAATAGAAGTTCAGGATAATGTTGAATCTATTAAGGGAGAATTAGACAGTGCTAGAAGTGAAGTCAGTAATTTGAAAGAGGAAGTTAAAAATATAACTCTAGCACCTGACAATGTAGTGAAAGGATGTCAGAGCCAGATTACCAGATTAATAGCTAAACTAGAAACACAAGAGTTGACCCAATGTGAGATTAATCAAAATGTAGAAAGTGTGCTAAGTCAAGTTATGAAAAGAGTAGAAAATTTTAATGATATAATAAAGAGTAATGCACAGCTATTACATAATAATCTCCAAGATGAAATAGGGGAATTAATGACTCAGTGTGAGAGTAAAGTCTATCAAAGGTTAGAAGATAAATTCGGGATAGATAAAGATAAAACTATTAACCAATTGAACAACAGATTAAACACTTAAATGTAGGCCTAAAAGATAGTTCAAAGAGAATAGACTGTGAATGGCAGAACTATAAGTTAGAATTAGAGAGTCGAATGCAAGCTATAGACTATAATAGGGATAATTTTACAAAAAGTAAAAAAATTGTTCAAAGTAAAGGTTTATCTGAAACTCAAGTAAAGGAAACAAATAATGGTCATAATATTCAAGTAATATCTGAGTTACATACGGTAATTAATCCAGTAGAATCAATATACAATCCATTAAATGAGGCTAGAAGTAAAGTCATGCTAGATCCAGAAAGTAATAGCTCCATGGCCTTAAAATTCTTAAAAATAAAATTTTTTAGAGGTGAATATCTGGAGAATCCACACGAGTATCTCCAGAATCTGGAGGAGTTATTCACCTTATGTCATTTATCTGAGATAGAAAAGATTGCTATTGCCACTAACCATTTGTGTGCAGCATCTAAAAACTGGTGGCAATCATTATTTATTAAACCAGAAACATATGGAGACTTCAAATATCCTATGTTAGCCAGTTTTTGGGGGGAAGACCGCCAAGATAACCTGAGATATCAGATATCTCAGGAAAGATATCATGTAAATAAGGGTAGTTATACTCAGTTTTTCAGGAGTCAGGCCATCAAATTGAAAACCTTGACAGCTTATCCTTTATCTGAGACACTAATTGTGTGAATAATTTGTCATAAACTGCCAAGGCATATAGAGCAGATCTTGATTGCTGCTGACAGACATACCATAGAAGAGGTAGTATGAATTTTAGATTCGTTAGAGACCAGCGATAGGAATATTGATAATAGAATTAGGGTAAATAGAGACACCCATCCGATGGTGAGTAATATCAATTTCGCAGATAGGTCACATATGGGAAGGAGGAAGTTAGTTAGAGAAAAAGGATATTATAGAACGAATCCCTATGGTAGACAGAATAGCCACCTCAGTAGGCCAACATTTAAGAGTATAATTCTGAATGAGAATCAGCCTTCTACTAGTGGTATCCCAACAATACCAAAGAAAAATATAAAAGGTAGTAAAAGTAGTGGGGCATTAAATTAAAAAGGACCTCACTGGAATGTTCCTCACTTCGGGGCCCTAATTTTTAAACATATGGGGAACAGCATAATGTAGAACATGACCAAGCACTTGCCAGAATTAACCTTAAAAAGATGGGTGATAAACACACTCGTTATTCCAAAACCAGTCCACATCCTTTTAAAGTCCATGATTTTGTTTTAATTAGAACTCCCCATGTGAGTAATCTCCGAAAACATATGTTTAGAAAATTCATGTATCTTTATGAAGGCCCCTATGAAATTGTGAAACAAGTGGTTGAGAATGCCTTTTGGTCTCAACCCCTGATGGAACAAAAGATATCTATAATGCCCGAAGCTTACTACCATATCCCAAGCAAAATTAAATCCTTTAAACTGTATTTATTGACATAAGAAAGAAGTAGGATATAAACTTAGTAATACCATAAGAAGTGTTAAAACTGCATATATTATTTTATTTTTATTTATTATAACGGTGGGAGAATTGTAACCTAGTGTTATTGACACTTGGTTTACTTGGCATTGTTTCTGCAGGAAAACAATGCTATTCTTTAAAGAAATAAAAAGATAAAATAATAATAGTAATAATTGATTAATAAAGTATGCTATTCACTCAGTTTGGCATGTTTTGGGTGAATAACTAATAGATTTAATAACTCAATGTCATTTTGAAAGAGAGAACATGAATAATTTAATATTTAGATATGCAAATTAAAAAGGTATAAAAGCTAAACAGTAATTGATTTTGGATGGGTAGAGGGGGGAGTGGATGAGTGTCTTATCATAAAGTACAATAACTTCTGGTAATTTCTTTTTGTAAAAAAAAAAAAAAGAAAGAAAAAAAGAAAGAAAAAAATATAATGTTTAAAGAATTATACATCACTGATTGTTAATTTAATGTATTTATTATTATTTTTTATATTGTCAAATTACTTTGTAATCCAGGTAAATAATACTAAAACTATATGATTGTAATAGGTTTTTCCTTTCTTTTGTTTATGTTATAATCAAATGATTATTTTTCTGGAAGAGGTCGCTAAAGTAAAAAAAAAAAACAACAACAAAATAAAACAACCAATTTCATAATCAAGATCATTTTTTTTGAAAAATATAGTCTGCTTTTAGTTTTCAAGGAAGGAACAGTGCTAAGATTTGGTAACTCAATTTTTTCATTTTATTTTGCAGAAATAAATGTAATCAAAGTAAAATTTTAATAATATAATGTGTGGCTAAATTTTTTTGATAAGATATCCTGATATTCTTTGCCATCTACCTATTTAAAGACCTTTTATACTTAAAAATTTATTGTCTCACGCTAAAGTTAAAAAATGACATTTGTAAATAAAAGAGTCACGAAAAGTGTTATTATGTCTAAATTAAGGAAGATAAATGATTTCCAAGAAAGAAATAATTATTTATTAACTTTATGTCATTTATTGATATTTTCTTGGTATAGAAAGAAAAAAAAATAATTGAAAGAAATATTTTGAAACCAAGGAAAATCAACTAGAAACATTTTCGCGCTCTTTCTCAATATTGTCTGCCTTTACAAGTAATGTAGTTACATACGTTAAAATATGTTTTATTCACCAAGAATTGTCTGGAAATAATAATAATGATAAATAAGATTAAATTATGCACCTGTATATTTTTTTTTAAAAAATATAAAAAAGAATATAAACTTTCTCAGAGTAAATATAGGAAAAGTTATATAGGGGCATTCTTACGGAGAAGTTACCGTTAAAAAAATTTATAATTCCTAAAGTATGAACAAAACCAAATATCTTAGTGACTTAATGATAAAAATAAATGATATATTATATTATACATCAGTTGGAATTATTAAAACTTCATGTACAAGTAAATTGACTGCAGTTATTATCATAATAATCTCTCGGAAAATTGCGCATTTTCGTTTCATAAGTAAGCTAGCTAATAAGTATACGTATCATCAATAAAAAAAAATATTGTGTATGTTTATCATATATAGTCCAATATTCGTCTGTTAGAAGTCTATTTTTTTTCTTGGATCCCAAAATTGTAGTACTTTAATTCAAGTAAGAATTAATCTTCAATTCTGCTATATATTTCTTTAACTAATTTATTAAACGCACAAAATAAGAGAAAACTTTTATTGAAAAGAAATAATACCATGCGTTTATTGTTTTTAAACTTGCTTCATGAAATACGACTGGATAAAGCTCTTCACCTGGACCAATTGCTCAACAGAAAAACATTTTCTAATGAGAGAGTATGCACTTGTTAATTAATGATTGTTTAAAACTAAGTTATAAATGATATGTATTTTTTTTTTATATCACATAGATTAAAGTCTGTATGGTCAAGTGATATTTAATAGCCTTGTAATGACAAAGGTATGTTTTAATATAATTATTATAGGTTAAGTTGATATTTAACACGGAAAAAAAAAAATCTATAAAATATGTTTTAATTATTACATACAATTGTAGGCAGAAATTTTGTATGTTAGATACGTAAAAGAAAAATATTTAGATATTTAAGGGGTAAAATAAATATTGAAAATTATCAGAAGTAACTAAAAAAAAAAAAATGCTATAACAAAATATTTCTTGTTAAAATTTTGAAACGAATTTATACTGTATTAATTGAGGAAGTTATTCCTAATTATTCTTAAATAAGACATCCACTTTATTTAGTTTAAGATAGTATGCTACCAACTATTTTGAATGTTCCTTTATTAAAATTAAAATTATTATACTTTTATTCTATGATGTCCTTTGATTTCAGATGTTGATCAAAGTATACCCCGTAACATAAGTTTATTATAATCAGTGTATTTACTTATCCTGCCCATATATAGCATTGGTATATGCTTAATATTGGCATAGGTAATAATTATAAGGTATTTATTTTGTGGGATGAAAAATGATCTCCCCAAAAGCTTTGTATTCCATGAGAGGAAGATTTTAAATATAATGTTCGGGTATGTTTATAGCCCAAGTGATCGATTCTTATAGATAGGATGATCAAGAATTTATCTAGCATTTAGTATGCTTCATTCATTTAAATCCCAGGAGAGGATTGTATTTGGTGTGTGTTCGTTGTATCCCAAGTAAGAGGTAAGAAACCACTAAAATATTTTAATGTAGTAGATTACTTTACAAACCTTCGTGGTTATTCCATACTCCTCATGTGAAAATAAAGATAGCTCCACCATGGAAGGTGTTTATTATTGTGGTTAATTTTGAAATTTCGGGCAAGATACAGGTTATATTGGAGGTGTTAGTTCATCAAGATCCACTTTAGTATAAATAGTGCGTTAGTAACTAGGATCAATGTCTGTATTGTGCTGCTAAATATTGCTAGTATATGACAAGTAAATCAATGGAGAAAGTAATTAAAATTGTGTGGTTGTAAAATGCTTATTTACTGAGGGAATATTCAAATGCAATATTTAATTCTGGTTAGTAATTAAATAATACTCATATTTAAAATTATACGTATGAATAAAATTTATATCATAACTTAAGTTAGCATTAAGTTAAATGTAAGATGGTAAGTGTAACTTCTGATAGCTGGCCTATAATTAGAATAGGTTATCCCATTAAAGACCATAAATAAAGTGAATGTATTAAAAATAAATTTAATATTTTGCATATTGCATATGATTGGATTAATCATTATTTAAAAAAAAAATAAAAAAAAAAAATAGTTAGTCAATAATTTTGAATAAAAGCTTCTACAAGGTTATCAAAATTTAATAAACAATGTATTGGTAATGAAATGTATTTTTAGTTAATCAATCCATATGATTGCATACAGGAGAAGTAATAACCGCTAGTCCATAACCAAAAGAGTATACAGATTAATGTCAGTTATATTTTATATTTTTGTATTACTATGGGATTATTGAATAAATGTTCATATATTTTTTTTTGTGATAATAATAGATTATAGTCTTGTTAAAATTTGTTGTAGATTCATTTTTTTTGTTTTTATATGCTAAATATAAGTGTTTGCACAATATTTGCAAAACCTTTTCTTGAGTCCGAAATCATTCCAAATTCTTAAAAACTTAATATACCAGATAAATAAAGTTAAGCAGATCGGAATATGTCATTATATTTTAGTTTAATGATAATTATTTATGGAGTTGAAAACTTAAGACTAAATATTCACCTTTGTATAAAAAAAAAAAAGAATTTATTCCCAAACCATTAACTTTGGTTGCACATTATTCCATTCCCATTTAGTTAAATTGTCTAAGTAATAAATCTTAGTTATATTATTGTGTTGTCATGGATGATGGAAGGACACAAAAAGCACCCTTGTCTTTTTATTATTCTGACTGAGATTCTGAAAAAAAAAAAAAAAAAGCTGTGTTATTCAAAATTATACGTCATTATTGAATAGAATTATCATCTCTTTAAATAATATAGCAGTGGATATGAGAGATGAAGACACATTGAATTTAAGTAAAATAAATGTTTCCTATAGCCGACCAGAATGCCAGTCATATGCGACAACACAATACTGCTGAGCAGTTCTTTACATGAAACAAAGAACCCTGAGATTAATATTATTATAATTATTCTTTAAATTAATAAGTGATCAATTATTGTTGTTATTACAATCGTGGCATGGTTTAAGAGAATTGAATGTACAATTGTATTATATGAAAAGTATTTTAGATCATATTGGAAAATTAATGGATATGTTGCTTTTATTTTGGTTGCCTTAAAAACAACAACCAGAAAAATTAGTGTCACAAGTGGAAATAAACTAAACTAATAAATAAAGAGTTAGAAATAAAATAAATAAACTACTACTAATTAAAAATACTGGGTTAGAATATATATATATATATATATAACTATATTAATATAGTCACAATTTCCTACACTGAAAATATATATATATATATATATATATATATATATATATATATATATATCAGTATATATATATATATATATATATATATATATATATATATAATTTACGCCCGCATACACATGAGAAAATTATTATTAAATAAAATATTTTTAAATTACAATACATACATTTACATTATTTATGTTATAATAATGAGCAAAGAAATATATATATTATTAGCTATGTATATACATGCGTAAAGGTGGGTTTGAATACAGTTAGATGGTAGGAGATTGGATGTGGGCTGTGAAGCAGGATCTGAGCATAAGATCATCTGCTTCAATATATATATATATATATATATATATATATATATATATATATATATATATATATATATATATATATATATATATATATATATATATATATATACAAAAGCAAACCTCTCCATACAGTAGTGCCACTCTGTGCTAACCAGCATAATCAATAGATGTCAGAAGGCTTGTGCATAAATCCCAATCTAGTGCCTACTCATCCAATATCCCCAGACTAGTTTCTGGCTTGTGACAATCATCAGTGACGAGCCTTGTATCTGAGAGCACTGCATCTTGATCTTAGGATCTAATGCAACCCTTCAGCAGCCACCTTTTAACTCTATTTTACTACAAAACTATGAGAATGAAATTGAAACCAAAAATATTTTCAATCTAACCTCAATAGCTTATATAGTCATATGGGTCTGAACTCAATTCTGCAACCATACATGTTGGTGTCTTTAGCTCTTAAAAAACAATAGCCACCACTATCCTATTAGGCAGGATTGGTGTTAAACTACTAAACATCACATGATCACCATCTCATACTAGCACATAATTGTTGTAAACAAAAGCAAAACTCTCCATACAGTAGTGCCACTCTGTGCAAACCAGAGTAATCAATAGATGTCAGAAGGCTTGTGCATAAATCCCTTTCTAGTGCATACTCATCCAATATCCCCAGACTAGTTTCTGGCTTGTGGCCATCATCATTGTGGAGCCTTGGATCTGAGAGCACTGCATCTAGGTTTTAGGATCTAGTGCAACCCTCCAGCAGCCACCTTTTAACTCTACTTTACTACAAAACTATGAGAATGAAATTGAAACCACAAAAATATTTTCAATCTAAGCTCAATAGGTTATATAATCATATGGGTCTGAACTCAATTCAGCACCCATACATTTTGGTGTCTTTCAGCACCCATACATTTTGGTGTCTTTGGCTTTTAACCAACCATAGCCACCACTATCATATTAGGCAGAATTGGTGTTAAACCACTAAACATCACATTATCACCATTTCATACACGCACATAATTGTTGTAAACAAAAGCAAAACTCTCCATACAGTAGTGCCACTCTGTGATAACCAGAGTAATCAATAGATGCCAGAAGGCTCATGCATAAATCCCTATCTAGTGCCTACTCATCCAATATCCCCAGACTAGTTTCTGGCTTGTGGACATCATCAGTGAGGAGCCTTGGATCTGAGAGCACTGCATCTAGGTTTTAGGATCTAGTGCAACCCTCCAACAGCCACCTTTTCACTCTACTTTACTACAAAATTATGAGAATGAAATTGAAACCACAAAAATATTTTCAATCTAAGCTCAATAGCTTATATAGTCATATGGTTCTGAACTCAATTCAGCACCCATGCATTTTGGTGTCTTTGGCTCTTAAGCAACCATAGCCACCACTAACCTATTAGGGAGAATTGGTGTTAAGACCACTAAACATCACATTATCACCATTTCAAATTAGAACATAACTGTTGTAAACAAAAGCAAAACTCTTCATACAGTAGTGCCACTCTGTGCCACTCTGTGCTAACCAGAGTAATCAATAGATGCCAGAAGGCGCATGCATAAATCCCTATCTACTGGCTACTCATCCAATATCCTTAGACTAGTTTCTGGCTTGTGGACATCTTTAGTGAGGAGCCTTGGATCTGAGAGCATGCATCTTGATCTTAGGATCTAATGCAACCCTTCAGCAGCCACCTTTTAACTTTGTTTTACACAAAATTATGAGAATGAATTTGAAACCACAAAAATATTTTCAATCTAAGCTCAATAGCTTATATAGTCATATGGGTCTGAACTCAATTCAGAAGCCATACATGTTGGTGTCTTTAGCCCTTAAACAACCATAGCCACCACTATCCTATTAGGCAGGATTGGTGTTAAACCACTAAACATCACATGACCACCATCTCATACTAGCACATTATTGTTGTAAACAAAAGCAAAACTCTCCATACAGTAGTGCCACTCTCTGCTAACCAGAGTAATCAATAGATGCCAGAAGGCTTGTGCATAAATCTCTTTCTAGTGCCTACTTATCCAATATCCACATTCTCGTTTCTGGATTGTGGCCATCAGCAGTGAGGAGCCTTGGATCTGAGAGCACTGCATCTAGGTTTTAGGATCTAATGCACATCTCCAGAAGCCACCTTTTAACTCTACTTTACTATAAAACTATGAGAATGAAATTGAAACCACAAAAATATTTTCAATCTAAGCTCAATAGATTATATAGTCATATGGGTCTGAACTCAATTCAGCATCCATACATTTTGGTGTTTTTGCCTCTTAAACAACCATAGCCACCACTGGCTTGTTTTTATATATATATATATATATATATATATATATATATATATATATATATATATATATATATATATATATATATATATATATATATATATATATAGTGATTTCACTTTAGATAGGTTTCCATCTTTTATGTTAGCATTGAATCATTCTTAATTGTTATTAACAGGAGTTATACAATATATTGCTTTAGGTCATGGGCACAAATTCACTGTGTCAAAATAAACTCTGTTTACACAAGAAATAAAAGATTGATGAATGATTTAAGTTAGTAAGAGCCATAGAGTCAAAGTTATAAAACACATTTGTTTATTGCAAAAATAAAAACATTTATTTTAATTTTATGTTTTACATATATTTTCTTTTGACTAGTATTAAAGAATGAAAAATATATGTTTATATGGAGATGATTCATTAATTTGAAAAGGGTAGGCAACTTTAAACCAAGTGCACTGAAGGAATCTAAACAATACTTTGCCAATATGTTATAAGTTCCAGGAATATTAATATCTAAAAGATAATTCCAGTTTACGGTAGAATTACCAAATCTTAAAAATAAAATTAAAATTTTTTTTTTCTTTTTTATTTACAACATGAGAGATGTGTTGTTGACAGATGTTAGCGGATTCTTATGAATCCTGGTGCCCAGAACAAATAAATTAAAAGCTGATTCCATCAATAGCACAATTCTTAACAATTCTAGGCTGAGTTGATCAGGAAATATAGTTATGTTTTTAGAAATAGAAATACAACTTTCCTTTTTTTTTGACATAACTTGATCAACTCATGCATTTTTATAATGTGTATAGAGGCGTAGCAAGACAGAAAACATAATATATATATATATATATATATATATATATATATATATATATATATATATATATATATATATATATATATATATATATTGTAATGGAACGTATATGAGGCAGCCCACGATTAGGCAAGCCAAATGTAATGGAAACTATATGGTAGCTTACAATTGGATAAGCTAAATATAATGGAACGTCTATTAGGTATTCCATTAAAATTAAAGAATGAAGAAAAACAAAATTATTCCAGTTATATTTAAATAAATTGTTTAAATGCCCTTCCAGCTAGCTATACATAAAACAAATCTAAAATCATGTAAAGCAATGAGACCTATCTTTATAATTTATTTTTAAGGTTGATGTGACTAACTAATCAAATATATATATATATATATATATATATATATATATATATTTGATTATTTAGTCTATCTATATCTATATATATATATATATATATATATATATATATATATCAGAAACAATAGGACTTTTACTAAATTCAAATATACACATCTAATTATATAAATTTATGTACCTCTAAATATGTGAATGAATAATAATATGTGTAAGTGACCTACAAACCAAATAATAAATGAAATATGAAATTATCTTTTATTAAATTGTAAATTCAATTAATTTAATAATAACTTTGGCATTAAAAGAAAATAAGAATAATATAGTATCGCTCTTTTAAATAATTACAAAGGCATTATTTATAAAAACAAATAGTACATCCTTTATTTTATGTTATAGTTCAACTTTAAATAATATTGATGTTTTAAATATAAATACAAAGAATAAATATATGTATATACTTGTAATAAGTATATATAGATTAAATATATAAAGACATATTTTTGCCTAATCATTATAATATAAATATAACAATTCATATAAAACTTCAACCTATAAATTACATTTTAAGATATTTAAATTATTTAAGATAATTGTCTGAACATCTGTTATACGTTTAATATTATTATAAAACAAGATGCTTAAATTGATTATTTATATAACGTTATATTTTATAATGAAAAATAAAATAAACAAACCAAAAATATCGATCTCAAAATATATTTATACATATAAAATTCTTTACTACCTTTTTAAAAGTTCCTTAGTTAGTTTTCCTTTAAAAGTTAATTTACTCCATGAGTTATTTCTTTATCCGTTTACTATTATTATTATTATTAGAATGCATTCTGTCGAAGGTGAAGAAATTATTATGTTAAAGAAAATTGTTAATTCCTAGACACATGCATATTTTATCCTTTCAAAATTTCCTTCATTGAAAATAAATAAATAAACAAATTGAAATATTAAATCCAGCATGTCAATTCCAATTACTTCCAGATTATGATTAAATTGACGATTATACATTTAAGATAGCTATATCAAGTTTCAATTCCAGACGCGACGAAATTTATACATTGAATTTTTTTATTTAGTTGTTCCATTGAAAATTGCTTTGGAATAAATGAAAGCGATGATGCAGCTCCTAGCTGCGATATATTTTTCTTAGCAAGCCATAATTTATGTATTTACCATAAGATATATATGTTATTTCAGTATTTTGAAGAATAGTAAATTTTATAGAACTAAAGTACAACAAAATCTTTATTTTTCAGTTGTTTGTTCTATATCTATTCCAATAATAATAAAAAAATATATATAATGGCTTCTTTTGTTGTTGCTATCGTTCTATGCGCCAGCAGATACTATTTTAAAACTCATGTTATATATGTTCTCTTTTAAAACAATTAACATTAAAATAAAAATAAAATATCAAGTATATATATATAAAATATTAAATTGAAAATTTGACATCTTTAAAAATATACATAAATAATTATTTATTGCATTTAATAATCATTATAAATAAAATAATTTTTTTATAATCTATAATTTATATGTCCTTATTTATTTCAATAATTAAATGTTTATAACAATGTACTATCAATAAATATAAATAAAATAATAACTTCAAATAATAACTATATTTAATAAACATAAAAGAAAAATTTAAATATTTCATATGTAAACATCAACTTAAAGAGATTTTTTTTTTAATAACAAATGACAATTTAAAAAATATAATATCGACTTATCGATATTTACAATATATATATATATATATAAATTTGTCTATATGAAGTCCAATTTTGAATAATCAAATATAAGTTTAACAATGAATAAATGAGACTGATGGGAATAATTACATTGTTAATTATGATTATATGAAACTTAGACAATTTATATGTATGCATTAGATTTACATGTCTATCATTATTTGTTTACCTTTCCTCTCATTAATAACTCATATAAAATTCAAAAGCTTAACATAATATGTGATATATAATAATATTGTTTTCTCTTTAAAAAATAATTTTAACAAGTAAAGAAAAGTTCTTAAAAATTCATTACATTTTTAAAACACTTGCTTTTAAATAATACTTGGATAATAAGCCTTATTTACAAATCGAAATTATTTAAAATAAAGTAGAAATCACTATTTAATAAGACTCATCAAAACAAAATAATTGTCATTCTCTCCTTTTTTGGCAAATATTGAAAGTTCATATACAGTGATATTTAATATTGTTATGTAATCACTAATTATTTTTAATTAAGTGCTAATTATTCATAATATCCAGAGTTATTCAATATGATTCAAGTGTTCCAGATTAGATCTAGCTAGCTGTTAGTGATTTTTTTTAATCATGAGGCATGCTAAAATCCTGATATTTGAATGAAGTAGTATTCCCATCTATTCTAAAGAAAAGAGAAATGTTTTGTTTTTTGTTTTTTTTTTAATATACAAAAAAAGAACTTACTTTTTTTTCTTGAACCTCATTTTAGTCATTTTTTTTTTATAAAAAAAGAAAAAACAAATTTGCATATAATTTTCCTTAGTAGAAAATATATATATATATTTGTTTTTATTTATTGAATTGAATAATAAATTGTACATTTCAAATTCTTGAACTTAAAGACAAAAAAAGATAACATGAAATATAATTGTACTTATTAAAAGTACTTTTTTGATATCCATTAGGCATTTTATAAGATGTTAATGTATTCATTGGTCAATATAAGATTGTTCAGCTGTAGTTTGATAATAAATTATATCTTAGGCTTTATTATATTTATTTTATACAGAATAAATAATTTATATTTTATTAATCTTCAGAAATTCTAAATCACTAACTTTAAATGTGTGTATAAGTATACCAAAATTTGTATAAAAGTATCACCATATAACCTATTCTAGAATTTCTATAACAATGTTATATGAAATTATGACACAAGAAATGATATCAAACAAGGAGAAGATAGAATAAAAATTACAGACTTACAATTTAAATCAGCACTTGTTAACATCAGATATTTTCCTGTAAAAAAAAAATCTACATTTACTGTTCAAATAATAGGATGCCTTATTAAAATCGTAGTAGAAAAGGGTCAAATGCTTTTGATCATTCCACTTCCTGTGTATATATTTAATAATTGTCATTTCATGTGTATTTTGAAATTTACTTATCTTTTTAGAAGAATCCTATTTATAAACATTATTTTATAATTTGAAGAATAAGTTATATTTTCTGAAATTTATTCTTAAGAAACTTAGAGATAAGAAATTTATTCCACTATAAAATAAGTTATTTATCACAAATACAACAGAATTCCTTGAGATAGGTTATCTATGACTTTGATAGATCAACTAGATTTTTTCCTAGAAAAAATGCATCATCATACAAGCTGTAGAAATAATTGAATGTGTATTAAAAAATCACTGCCTGGAGTCACTACATCCATTAAGCAAGTTAAATTTCACTGTTTACAGGATTTAAAATCAAAAATTTTATGTACAATAACTTTTTTATTTGAAATAAACAATGTTTCCCAGCAATAATAAAATTTTACTTACTATTTTTTTTATGCATGCATATTTTTCTTTGTTTTAGAGATTTTGCAGATAATAGGTTTACTGGCCAGATAAAACAATTTTAATAACATTAATTTTATTTATACATTTACATGTACATATGTTACAACTGTAATTGTATAAATGTTTAGATAGTTAGCATACATTATATTGTTTATATTTCAACTTAAATTTTTAGGGTTATAATATCAATTTGTCTGTTTCATTTACTCCAATATATTATTTGAATTTCATAAAAGCTTTAATGTAACTACAGATTTTTTTATAAAACAATTTGTAACAGTTTATGACTTGAATGTTATAATTTGATTGAAGCCATTTAAAATATTAATGCCATTTTCTTATTATTATTAGTTCTTAGTGATGTAAATAAAAATTGATTTTTCATTTTATAAATTTGTATTAGTTAATTTATTTGTTTATTCATATCACATCAATTTACAGACACATTATTATTAATTAGTGTTTTAAACCCTGAGAACAATAGTCATTTACTATTTTACATTTTAATTATATTTGAAGTTAATAAAATATCTTTAACTTAAAATATACATTATTGTAAAACTTCATTTTTGGTTACAATTTACATAGAATTTCACAGATCTTGTAGTTAGTTTCATTCAACAAAATTTAAAAAGAATATTAAGAGAGTCTGATCACATAAACCCATCCTATTGAAAATTGGTATCTGAAACTAAAGGACAACCTTTTTGCCTTTATGAAGAGTGCTGGAACAATCTAGATGACTAGTAGTAATCTCATGTCCAAGTGAAAAGTGTAAAATAAAAATGATGGCATGATGGAAGCAAGAAAATATTGAAAAACACTTTGTCCATGTTTTTCTGTTATATAATATAAAGTTAAATCATAGTGACTATTTTATTTTTCAAATAAACACATATAATACAAGATACTACTAATCAGTGATCACATGTGTTGGAAGGAAGAGTGCTATGCATTGTTGGGAAGTCCAACATGCATCAATAAGAATATATGCATATAATGATTTGTTTATAATATTATAAAAAATTCCCATATATAAAATCTAATTTAGATTTCTGAATTCTGTGACAAGTAGATAACAGTAATGTAAATTCAGTAAGCATTTACATATTTCCATTTATATTTGATATCGATAGAAAGCAAATGGTAATATTTTTGTTTCAATAAAACAATAATTTACGTGTATTTTTTTTATAAATTTGGTATATTTTTCTTAAGATATTAATAAACACAAGATAATGAAATTATAAACATCAGGCTTTAACATTTATTTGTAGCTACCAAATCACTTATGTTAAGTAGTAAATAAGATATACATTTAAAAGCAAAGAATATTTAAATAAGAGCAAATTAAATTAAAACTATTAACTGATTTTAAATCATTTTATATAGATGTATATTTTAGAAGTATTTCTTTTTGGTTTTTGATATTTAACATTTTAATATATATATATATGATAAACAAAAATGCAAGTTAAAAAACTTGCTAACGCTTGTATTTATGTCCACAGATGGCGTTCTACCAAAAACACCGATCAAGCGTATGTTTTGTTTACATAAACGTCAGAGTAGTATTCACTATCTCTAACTATAATTCCACTTTCAGATCATGATTTCAAGCTATATGCTATCATCAGTGAAAGACAGGAATAAAGAAACTAGATCTAAATACAATCTCTGAGCGTTTATGAAACAATTTCTATTCAGCTTGCAAGCGTGAATTTTTTAGACACGTAATGTCTTCAAACTCAGCATATCAAACCAGATAGCTATATGGGTCTGATCTCAGTTCAGCATCACCACATAGTAGAAGCCTCTGCAATCTATATCATTGCAAGAAAGACCTCAAAGGTACATTTATGATAAACAAAAATGCAAGTTAAAAAACTTGCTAATGCTTGTATTTATGTCCACAGATGGTGTTCCACCAAAAACACCGATCAAGCGTATGTTTTGTTTACATACACGTCAGAGTAGTATTTAGATCTAGTTTCTTTATTCCTGTCTTTCACTGATGATAGCAAATAGCTTGAAATCATGATCTGAAAGTGGAATTATAGTTAGAGATAGTGAATACTACTCTGACGTTTATGTAAACAAAACATACGCTTGATCGGTGTTTTTGGTAGAACGCCATCTGTGGACATAAATACAAGTGTTAGCAAGTTTTTTAACTCGCATTTTTGTTTATCATAAATGTACCTTTGAGGTCTTTCTTGGAATGATATAGATTGCAGAGGCTTCTACTATGTGGTGATGCTGAACTGAGATCAGACCCATATAGCTATCTGGTTTGCTATGCTGAGTTTGAAGACATTACGTGTCTAAAAAATTCACGCTTGCAAGCTGAATAGAAATTGTTTCATAAATGCTCATAGTTTGTATTTAGATTTAGTTTCTTTATTCCTGTCTTTCACTGATGATAGCAAATAGCTTAAAATCATGATCTGAAAGTGGAATTATAGTTAGAGATAGTGAATACTACTCTGACATTTATGTAAACAAAACATACGCTTGATCGGTGTTTTTGGTAGAACGCCATCTGTGGACATATATATATATATATATATATATATATATATATTATGAGTCGATGTCTATTATTACAGCAATATACGTAATTATATAACTGAATATTTTTAAATACAATAACTAAATAATTAAAAAATATTTTATCCACTTAGGAGCACTTTCGATTATCCCAGTAATCTGTATCAACTAAAGCATTGAAATGCTAACTTTCTAACAATTCCATGATCTTAACATTTGCTGCTTGCCTGTTAATTAAGTCATGTTTATATTTATATATTAACATAGCATCCTTTATTTTTCTTTTATAGTTATTTTTTTCAATTTGCAATATTTTTAGACTGTTAAAATTGAAGTCAAAACCATAAATACATGAATTATTATGGTGGTAAAAAACAGATGCTGAAATATTATTATTTACTACGCAATTTTGTTTCGATTTCTGAACATGTTTTAATAATATCAAGTGTTCTTTAGTTCTTTTTTCCAACTTACATCTAGATTCACCTATATATCCATTGCCACACCTACATATCCATTTACAAATGACACAACTTTTATTTATAAATGAGGTTTTATGTTTGGAGTTATTTATTAATTTGTTTAATGTAGCAGGTGTGTAAAATGCAATGAAACATATATCTTTATAAAATTTCCTTATAAACTTTACTAGATAATTTAAAATATATGGGATTGATATCCATATTTTTTTATTAGCAGGAGAATCAATAGTATTATTAAAATTTTTATTTTTATATTTTGTATTAAAATATCTAATAACATTATATATGTGATTATAACTATAGCCAACATTAAACAATTCATTCGAATATATTTCAATATTTTTGCCTTTATCTGATGAATATTTGCAAAGACCATTATTTCTAAATAAGAAAAACTTCAAACCTGCCATTTTGTGTGACATTGGCATTTTTGATTTATATGAAATATAACCTCTTTTTACTATTGGTTTAATGGCCATACAGTAATCCAGCATGGATTGATTTTTACTTATTTTAAGATCAAGAAAATGAACATACATTAAATCTACATCTGTTTTTATCCATCTTAGGCCTTTCAAAAAATTTAATTCTTTAAACAACTCATTAATTTTATTTGGTTTACCACATACAAAAACATCATCAACATATCAATAATATGCAGTAATATTTTTTGATAATATTTCTTTTTCAAAATATTTTCTTTATATGTAGAATGTATAAAATTACATATTTGAGCAAGGTTAGGTAATCCCATGTTTGATCCATTACACATTTTTTAAAAATTCTTATTAAAAACTGGATGAATATTTTTATCAATAAAATTTAATTTTTCCATTATAAACTTTATTATTTTCATGTTAACATTTTGTTAAACTTAATGTGTTGGAAATAATTTTGATAGATGCCAATCAATCAATTGATCCATACATTTCACTAACATCTGGAGTACATATAATGTCATTAACATTGATCTTAACATTATAGATTTTATTAACAAAATCAAATGAAGAACATAAATACTATTATCAATCGCTTTATTTTTTACTTTTTTTTAAAAATGTTATTAATAAATTTAATACAAATTTTTTTTATATTTACTTTATCAACTTTCATAAAGTTAAGATTCTTCATTTGAATAATTACTTTGTCTTCATAATCAGATTTTAATAACAAACACATTCTAAGGCCTTTGTCTTCTTTTATAGAAATTAAATTATTGACAGATGTAAATTTTTTAAATTTAGATATTTGCATGTTCCAATCATAATCCGTTTTATAATTAAACTTTTTTCTTTTACTTTTTTTACTAAATCATTACAAACTTTTAAATCAGATTTGATTCTGCTTACAGAATTTTCAACTGAATATTTCAATTCTAGATCACTGTCTTCCCATGCCAACATATTTTGCACCAAGATTTAATATATGTTTTTGTTGAAAATTGAGATCCATATTTGACAAATTAACATAATTATCTCGAGATAAAACCTCATTTATAAATAAAAATTGTGTCATGTATAAATGGATATGTAGGTGTGGCAATGGATATATAGGTGAATCTTGATGTATGTTGGAAAAAAGAACTAAAGAACACTTGCTATTATTAAACATGTTCAGAAATCAAAACAAAATTGCATAGTAAATAATAATATTTCAGCATCTGTTTTTTTACCACCATAATAAATCATGTATTTATGGTTTTGACTTCAATTTTAACAGGGTAAAAATATCGCAAATTGAAAAAAATAACAATAAAAGAAAAATAAAGGAAGCTATGCTAATATATAAATATAAACATGACTTAATTAACAGGCAAGCAGCAATCATTAAGATCATGGAATTGTGGGAAAGTTAGCATTTCAAAGCTTTAGTTGACACAGATTACTAGGATAATTGAAAGCGCTCCTAAGTGGATAATTTTTTTTTAATTATTTAGTTACTGTATTTACAAATATTCAGTTATATATATATATATATATATATATATATTAATTCTAATGTATTAATTCTAATGTTTTCATGGATAAAAGATGTCATATTATTATTACTATTTACGGGATATTCTGAAAATAGTAATAATAATATTATTATATATATATATATATATATATATATATATATATATATATATATATATATATATATATATATATATATATATATATATATATATATATATATATATATATATATATATATTGTAACATAATAAAGATGTTCAAATATTATAGATTCAATTGTAACTAAATTTACGAGATCAAAAGAATTAAGATAATACCTGAGTAGTCTATAATATATGAGATCATAATATTATAACCTTAATAAAGGAAAATGTTGTATTGTAGCTTTTCTTTTTATATCAAAGAGAAATAATTATTTAACCTTAGTAGTGGCTATTAAACAAAAGATCAGACTGAGTTATCAATCATATTAAGGGTCATTGGATTAAATGAAACATATCCCTGGATAGTAGCTATATAGCCATAAGGTCATAAATATTAAAATGATGAGTAAGAATAAATTAAACATATTTATATGATTACATTTCTCAAGATATCACAATATCAATAATTATAAACAAATTATTAATAACAACTATAATAACTCAGGTATATAGAAATCAAGTGAGGTGAGTACACTAGTAACCCAATAAAATATCTTCTCAGGTATACATACAGTCTATTTCATCCACTTTTATTTCTTGGTTTGATGTTAAGTGCATATTTAAACAAATACCAAGTGAATATGGTCTAGGAGGGCGCCACTAGATTATCTGAATTGAGACACAGTTATATCTAATAGCATTTTCACATGTACTGGGTTTGAATCTCATTTTGGTACTTTATTTCTAATAAAATGGAGGATTTTGCTTTTTAGAGCCATATCACTGTATGCACTAATATTTAGGTAAACATAAAACATCTTTAAAGCAAAGTGGAGTATATAAAATTTATTAGACATAAATCATTTCTCAGATCTTAACATAATAAATGTGTTTCAATACTTTTTTATAAGTTTTACTAGCTCAGATTACTATTAACTTAGGATGGCAATTCACTCATCCTTGCATGAAATAGATGATGGGATGGTGGTTATGATAATTATTCAGAAATCACTAAATACTATGAAATCAATATTTATTTATGGCCTTTAAACATTTAAACAGCTCATTAATTAAAATGTGATGATAACTATGATGACAATGATAACAAAAATAGTTTCAACCACAGCTTTAGGACTAAGCCTAATCATAAAACTAATTTTTATAAAAAAATTCATAATCATTGCTTACTTTTAGTATATCTAATTGGAACTTAAATAGCTAATATTCACCTTGATGATGAACAATCACACTTTATAAAGAATACACTTAATGAAATATATACACCTCGTTTAATAAAACATATTAACATTTATTAATGCATTACTAATATCTACATGAAAATTTATAGATAAACATGAAAATTGATATGAATAATAATAACAATAATAATTGATTATATTGCAATCTTCAGATTAATTTCAAGTTCTCCCCCCTTTCTCATCAAATGTATGTGGTATTAAATTGGGTAACTGATTTGTTAAAATGTTCCATCCACAAGAAGAGTATTTCATAAAAAAATGTTCACTCATTGGCACACATACCTTATAATCTAGCATGTAAGCAGAATGTTAAAAAAAATAAATGTTAGTAAATTTGAAAAGAGCAAGTTTTACAGAACAAGTTTTAAATCATTTTCTCCCCTTCCCTTCTACAATCTGAAACCTTTCTTAAAACAAAATAATTTAATATTTTAATACTGCTTATCCCTTCACATTCACTCACAATTATACACAGATAAAGTATTATTATGTATGTATGTGTTTACCCCATAAAAACCAAAATATTACTTAAAACCACAATAATAATACAAAAAAAATATTTTACACATTAATATTTCACAACTGTAAATTAATAAACAAATAATTTTGATACATTAAAAATTATTTATGAAGCTCAAGGTTATTATTAGTAAGAAATTATTGGTTTTAATCAATCTGAATTGTCTTTAAAAGTTCTTTAAATAAAATATATCATTTTATTGCTAAAAGTTTATTAGACTCTGATATCATAAAGAAAATAGATATAAAAAGTCATATTACCGATCCTTTGTTTTGTGGCGAACTTCCAAGGGCTCAAACTTATCTTTTATAATGTCGATATTTCTGCAGCTACCATTTCCATTTTACATTGGAACAACCTCTTTCTTGAGGTGTATAATTGTTTGATGATGATGATCCTATTGAGGTTATTTGCTTTAGTGGACAATTTGGAAATCATTATATTAATTTTTCTTCTCTTCCTGTCAAGCATGATTCTTTTAGTGGATGAAGTACATCAGTTGTTTTCACATTTATAAATTTTCTGGGTTTAAACTCAGTTACTGGAAGAATTAATTGAACTTGATGATTTAATATTTATCAGTAGATTACTCTTTTCTTCTGATTTTAAATGCAGGTGAATATTTTCTTCTTTCTGTTTAAAAACATCTTATTTCTCTCAGTCAGTTGAAAGGTGTATAATATTATTTTCAGACAAGACATTTTTTTTCCTATATGATGTGATAGCTGATGATGAGTCTAATAGACAGACAAGTCATATATTATTTTTTTTACTCCGCCATCCTTATATTTTCAACATTCAAAACTTGATATAAAAAATGATTTTTTTAAAAAAAGGTTATCTAGCAGAATTAAAAATGTTTGTCTGCTTTAGTGTTTATATTTTTTTAAAAATCTCTCTAACAATATTATAATAATAATATAATAGCTCAACTGATTTTCCAGACTGCTTTTATATCCAATTTTTGAGTCAACTCACCCAATTAGAGTGATAGTGTGACTTGCTATTTTTGACCAATTCGTTTTTAGCTGGAAAGAGCAATCTTTTTTAGGAACATTAAAAAAAAATCACACACCTGGTTTTCAGTCAAACTTTTGTTTTGAAGAAAAGAATAGACTTAATCTTTTTTTTTACACCCCTGTAACATTTCAAATTTGAGCTTCTTTCTTTTGATCTCAAGATGAGACGATTTCAAAATTAGAGTTCCCACCAAGCTTAAACTACGTAATGACAAACAATCATTTACAAAAACAAAATTGCTACATAAATATATATCTGATTCAACAGATTATCTCCCTTAACACAAAATTGTAAAAAAATAATTTGACAGGTTTCACCCTTCTTTATTTCAATATATAATAAATGTAAATTTCTGTATGTAATGTACACACATACTTTATCATTTTAAATCATTCATAAACTGTCCATCAAAATAATATGAATGTTAGTTTAGAAATTATAACCCTAATATTTAAAATTAAATCCTTAGCTTTTAAATCCCAATTACAATTATAGAATTCAAAAATAGAAGTATAGAAGAAGATATTAAAATTGATCAAGCATAGGTTAGTTTTAAAGAAAGTTTAATATCTGAAATATAAAACAATTAAATAGCTTACACATACACTGCCAATACATATGCGTTAAAACTTTTCTTTTTAACAGAAAAATTAAATATTGAATAGTTTAGATGTGTGTATTACCTTTCTATCAACACACAAACAATTAAAGAATATAATTGTTGACCCACTCTCTTTCTGCCTAAAGCTTTTAGAACTTTATCTTGTAGGGTTTAAACTTGGATGCCCTACAGCTTCCCTTTTTTATGAAAATGTGATGATGATTTTTGTTCAGCATTTTCTTTCATGCACAATACGATAAATTTAGCTAATGACTAAATTGTAATAGCACAATATATATATATATTTATAGGAAGAAATCATGGGTTGCATATATAAAAGACATATTTTTCAGGTCATCCATGTTAAAAAATGTAAATATTGATATACCGACGTTTCAACTTGATCAAGTCAAAATTTTGGTATATCAATATTTAAATTTTTTAATATGTATGAACCCACAATATATATATATATATATATATATATATATATACATATTAAAATATTTAAATATAGATATTTATATATATATATATATATATATATATATATAAAACCAAAACTGTCTAACACTATACTAGCAAAAAATAAAAATGCAAAACCATAAAACAATACAATACTAGATTAAATTCAAAATTTTACCAAAATCCTTACACAACCATGGTTTCATCTACTACAAATAGACCTTCTCAAGTGAAAATCAACCTAAAGAAAAATATATATATATATACAAACAAACCTTCCCATAATTCATTTCAAACTCCACCTTCCCTTAATATCAAAAGAAGTCTTCATAAGTTTGATAGCCTCAAAATCAAGAAGTTTTATCATCAAAGTCTCCTTTATTCTTCTTTTTAACTCATTCTTTTCATAAAAAGTAACCGAAGCATTGTTAAACAATATTCTATGACCTGTATTCAATTCATGAATATATAAAGCTGAGTTAAGATACCTATGTTTAACTCTACTTATATGAACCTTAACCCTTTCATTAAGGCTAAATTTACTCTGGCCTACATAAAATTTACCACAACTACATGGAATTTTATAAACAATACCAGGAATAGACCTACTATCAATAGACTGCTTTGAACCATTAAGTAATGAATTCAAATCAGAACCTTTCCTCCATGCAACCTTCTTTCCACCTAACAAATGACTATTCCTATAAACCAAATTATAAATTGATGCTTTAAATGGTAAAGACATATAATCATCATCCTTACCAACAAAATTATTATCATCCAAATCACGACTATAAACATTATTATTAAATACCACTTTTTTAATAAAATCATGACTATAACACAATTCTACATATTCAGCAGCAAATTGACTTCTTTGAATATCAGCATCATTATTAAAATTATTAAGCCTTCTATTCCAACAACAAAAATTCAACAAAGACATTTTTTTATGTATAAAAGGCTGATAACTATCAGGCCTAATCATATTTCTCAAATTTTTAGGTTTTATAAAATGACTACAAAACAAAACATCATTAACCTTCTCAACATTTAAATCTAAAAACTTTAATTTTACAAAATCAAAACCACCCCCTTCAATTGTAAACTTAATACTAGAATCAAAACCATTCAATCCACATAAAAACTCTTCTAATTTCTCTTTCTGAATAACAAACAAACAATCATCAACATACCTAACAAATAATTTAATAGAACATGAAAACATGTTAATAATACTACACTCCAAATAATCAATATAGACAGCACACATCAATGGAGAAATGACATAACCAATAACCCAACCTTCTCTAATCTTATAAAACACATCATTAGACATAAAATACATTGAATCCACTAACAGCAAAAGCAAATCATGAAATACCTTAATCTTATTTGCAGAAAAACATTCTATTTTTTTTTTAAATTGAAAGAAAAACATCAATACTTTTTAATCTATTAACCGATTGGTACATATTTTCAATGTCTAAACTACCAAAAACACAATCATCATCCAAAACAAAACCATTTATTTTCCTAAAAGCTTCAAAGGAAGAAGAAACACAAAATTGACGCAGATTTATATAATCCTTAAAATATCTTATAATAAATTTTGATATTTTATCAACAATTCCTCCTGTAAAATCAAAAATACATCTCAAAGGAAAATTATCTTTATGAGACTTCAAATTAAAGAAAACCTTTGGAGCCACAAAATCACTAGGGTAACAATTTAAATAAGTAGCTCTATCAAAAATCTTTTTATTTTCCATAACTTTCATAGTCTTAATTAATTTAGATTTTATTTTTTTACCAGGATCAGAATCTAAAATAGCATATTTTCCATTATTTAATTCTAAAGAAACTTTACTTTTAAAATCAATATTATTTAACAATACAAACCGGCCACCTTTATCTTCTTTTGATATTAAGGGAAGGTGGAGTTTGAAATGAATTATTGGAATGTTTGTTTGTTTGTATATATATATATATATATATATATATATATATATATATATATGTATATATATATATGTGTGTGTTTTCCTTTAGGTTGATTTTCACTTGAGAAGGTCTATTTGTAGTAGGTGAAACCATGGTTGTGTAAGGATTTTGGTAAAATTTTGAATTTAATCTAGTATTGTATTGTTTTATGGTTTTGCATTTTTTATATATATATATATATATATATATATATATATATATATATATATATATATATATATATATATATATATATATATATATATATATATATATATATATATATATATGCTCTAACTAACTAGTCTATTTGTTCAAAGGCATTTGTTACTTGAAATGTCATATATTTATCTTTAATAGTCCTCCTGATTACTTTTTTTCTGAAGCCAAGATTAATTATCTTTAATAGTCCTCCTGATTACTTTTTTTCTGAAGCCAAGATTAAATGATAGTTTCTAACTTATGGAAATCTTTGACTGTATAATTTGAATGAATTCTTTAAATCCATTTTTTGTTTTAATTTTTTCTCTGTGTCCAACATTTTGGTCTATTCCCAATAGAACATATGTTCATTAATATACACATAGTCTGCTACATTAGATAAATTTGTATTTTTTTCTAATTAATAGTTTGTTATCTTTTAATAATTTCCAATGTGGTAATCACAGAGAGTACATTCCTCTACATTCACATATGTCAGAGATTCTGTTGTTAGTTTTTAGTATTTGACATGTAGGATTTGAAGGATTAGAATTTTTATGATATGGAAATTATATTGACTGCATATTTTTTTAGTTTGTTTGCTATCACTGGTATGTATGGATATACTACATTACCAGTAGTTGTTTCTTATGTTTCTTTTCATTGCCATTTTAATGTTTTCTAATGAAAGCTGATGAATAACCATTTTCATGAGTTTGATCTACATAGATTTTTTTCAAAATCAGCAATTTTTGAACAAATTTTTTGTTGTTCTGATCCATAATTATAGTATGTAGTTTAATTTTGTTTTTTTGTTTGTATCACGATTTGATGAAAATATTAAGTATTTTTTGTGTATGTGAGTTTTTCATAAACTGTAGTTTTGATTTTTCTATGACATTCTTACCATAAAAAGTACAATAATGTCAATTTTTATTCTTGTTATGATTCTATTGTGACTTCAATTTAATTAGGTATGTTATTCATATGTGTCTAAAATCTGTGTAATGTTTTATCTTTATCTTGACTTTTGGCAAATGTATCATCAGCATAGTGAAGTCACACCTCAAGTGGATACAAATCAATATTTATAGTTGAGGTTTGGTGATACTATATCCACCCCCTGTTTTTCTTTGAAGAATTTTGTTTTGTGTTTAAAGTGCATTATTGATATAGTTGATTACACCGTCACCTTATTTCAGTATTCATGAATCTAAAAGTCCCTGTCTCAATTGCCATGCCAGAAATCTCACTAGTAAGGTCAGCAACATCTGAAGAAATCGAGAAAATAATACCAATCAAACTTTATATTATATACAAACCTGTATGTTATTATTAATAGTTCAACATATTTGAAAAGTTTAAATAAAGTTTGAATTTTTTTAAACCTTTTAACAATTAATACTAGATGAAAAATTACTTAATATTAGGTTTTGCAAATAGTTTTATCAAATAAAGTTGTGAAGGATACAAATTTAATTTATATTCAAACACTTGAGAAAAAGTTTGAGACAATAGATATTAATTAAATTCTTTTCAGCAACACCAAAACAAGATGACAGTCGATTATGCACATCTATCAACATTTTATTACTGATTACCAAGTCACACTTGCTGCTGAAAACTACTGTATTTGCTTACCAAATAAGATAATAATGGATATATTACACAATACCATATCTGATATTATTAAGAATTATTTTTGTACCAATATTACATCATAAGGAAGAATTGATATAGTTACTTTAATAATACTGAAAACTCATTATGTGAGTATTTAAAAAAAAAAAAACAGTTAATATGCAGGTTACTGGAGTCAACTTTTTCAGAAAATGAAGTCTTATGTATAACATGCAATTCATAAAAGAAAAAAAAGCATTAATGATTATTATTTGCTGAAAATTTACAAGTTGTTACTATAAAATAATTAATATTTCATGCATTAGAAAGATTTTTATAAAAGGAATACATTTCCTGAGAAAATATCTTTCAATTGCTATGTGATAATGCTATATCAATGATAAAGTACTGTAGAAGTTTTTTTGCATATTTAAAAAAGTTATAAATATTTTTACTGATCATTATGCCAGTCATCATTAACATTTAATTAACAAAATTCTAAATATTTAACTACATTGATGGATTATATCATGTCATTAAAACAATAAACAAAATCAGAAGCAATTCTTTATGCATTGAAAATAATAAACTTATTAATTGGATACTGATTTATACAAAAGATTGTTGGCTATAAAAAGGTTGTTTAAAATAACAATTTTACAAACTCTTTGATCTGGTGGTAGGATTTTAAAGAATAAAAAGATGCTTTGCAATAAATATGATGTTGTGCAAGTCAACTTGATTAATTCTAAATGTTTTCGTTTATTTGACAGAATTTAATAAATTTAATGAAACACAACTAACGTCTCAAGATAATAAGCTGAATTTAATCAAAGCAAAACTGTTATTTCTGCATTCCCCTACAACATTTCAAGATGAGGTAAATTCAGCCAGTTTTCAAATTTATCCTTAATATAAAATCACGATGAAGTCTTGCTTACCTATTATTAACACTAGGACATTCTCTATTCTATTTCTATCACGGATTTGAAAATATTTTTTTAAAAATTAAAATACCCATTTGGGTTCTGCTCATTTAAGATTAACAGAGACTACTGTTAAAATTTATAAGAATTGATAAAAGTAATAACAAATGAGAAATTAAAATTTGAATTCCGAGATGGCTACCCACAATTCTGTCTGCAAAAGTGATATCTGCATTTAATTTTAGATTTGGATTATGGGGTATAGTGCAAATAAACGTTTTTTTAATTGCCCTTTCTTCATCATATTTAGTGGAAACTGGATTCAATGTGTTTGACAATCTGTTAACTAAAACAATGCAGATAGCTAATTGCAATGATTTTAAAATGCTCATGATCAAAGCAAAATGTTAATAAAGTGATAGCAATACATCATGTTCATTCTTATAACTGGGATATTTTAAATGTCATTCATAATTTTTAGTTTAATAACATTATTTGTATTTTTACTTTTCTGTGTGAAATGGTTGACTTTACAATAAAAAAATTTATAATTTCAAGCGTCAAGAACCTTTATTTATATATTTTCTTTACTAAAACGTTAGGTGATGTAGGTAAATATATAAATACAGAACTGCAAATTTGTCACTTTATGTTTAAAAATAATATATTTTTTGGCGGGAAGGGACCAAGTAAGTTCGGAAACGTGTGATTCGTAAATTCAAAAAGAAAACTCTTAAAAAGCAATTATATCTACCTATTTGAATCTTAAATGATTACTTCTCGTAATTTAATTTTCAATTATTATTTTTTATTTCACATGGTAATTAAAGTATTATACTTAATAAAAAAATCAATATTTGAAAATAATTTAAATTTAATTAAAATTAATAAAAGGTTGAAATCTCCCATTTCTACATTTTTAATTACACAATACATATTTTGAACGCTTAAAAATGACTGTTATTATTTTCCCAGAATTCTAATGTTAGTAACAAATTGACATCTTATCATTGTCATGATTATACCTTATTAGTTTTTTTATATTTATTTTCTGTGTTATTATTGTATATTCACACATAATATTTGTATCTATTTCTGTTTTTTTTACAGGTTTATAATATGCATTTTTATTTTAATAAATTCATTTTTTCACATACAAAACACAGTTAAGAATATGATCAAAGCTTCTACTATTCAATCTGACTACTACTGATTAAAAAAAAATTCAGTGATTGTTTTTATTTTGTTGTTATAAGTTTAAAGTTAACTGTTATAATTATAATTAAACAAAAAAAATGCCTATATTACGTTTTTTTTTTCCTCAGGTGTCATAGCATCGGCCGGGACACGAACCCGCAATCCGGACAACTGCTTGTAAGGCGGTCGCACTGACCGCTCGACCTCCAATGCACGACAGCTATATTACGTTTTCAGTCGTTAATCCACAAGCACAACAATAATGTCGTTACTTATATATATATATATATATATATCTGTTTCAGTTAAAGTTATTGAAGATATATCATTCATGCAAGTTCACCGACGAAGAAAAAAAGATGGATAAGATTTCCGGAGCCCTTTATCTTAAAGTGCCCTTAATTACTTTGGATCAATTTATATATTAATATTTTTTTAATATATTGTTGTACTCATGAAACATTAAAATATTTTTACATCATTGATAAATTAATGACAAAATTGAACAGCTATAATTTTAAATACCCAGTAATATTTATTTCAATATTTATTTTTTCTCTGTTAAGAATCACAAAAAATTGTAATCTTCATTAATCTGTAAAATACTTTTCATGCTTTCCTTTTCAGTTTGTGCATCTGGAGTTGTTTACAGCAAGCAGATGTCAGATTTTTGCCAATATACCATAAGTACTGTGTATATATTTTTTTATTTTTCTAATATAATACTGTGCAATAATAAAACAGGAAAGAATAAAAATAATTATTTCACCAAGTCCAGCATTGGCCTTTGATGCCTTTGCATTTTGGACTTTTTTACTCTACTCATTCATTTTATATAGGCATCTTTGCCATTGTGTTCCAAGATGAGTTTTGCAGATATAACAGTATGAAATCATCAAACATCACATGATCACTATTCTTTATCCATACACAAGCTGTTTTTCACAGAGGCAAAATTGTCGATACAGTAGTACCACTCAATGCAAGTCAGAGCAATCAATGTATGCAGGAAGGTTTGTGTGTAAGACCCCAATCTAGTTCCTACTCATCCAATATCCCCAAACAAGTTTCTAGCTTGTGGTTTTTATCAGTCTTGGATCTGAGAGCACTGCACCTAGATGGTAAGATTTAATGCAACTCTCCAGCAGCCAAAGCTTTGAGTCCAAAATGAAAACACAATAAGCTCATTAGCTTGCAGAGTTATATATATTTAAACTCAGTTCAGCATCCATACTTTTTGGTGTACTTAGTTCTTTAATAACCACAGTAACCATGATATTATTGGGCATAATAGGTATTAAACTATCAAACATCACATGATCACCATTCTTTATGCTTACGCAAGCTGTTTTTCACATAGGCAAAATTATTGTATGAAAAGTTTTACCTATGTGAACATGCAGCAGTATGTGATATAAGCTATTGTTTACTGTATGTGTGTGTTTTGCAGTATCATTTCCATTTGTAGTATTCTATTTATAAAAATGATTATTTAGTTTAGTATATTCCCAATATCTTTTTTTTAATTAGTAATAATATAGTGGCTTTTATTACTGTGGTATAATTTTTTACTCGACTCTTATTCCACAATAACCTGATCATTATGTAAATCCTTGACTATCAAGGCTATCATTTAAGCAGGTATCCACATGGTTGTGATTAACATGAATACCAAGGCCAGAGATTAGTGAAATGAACATATTTATAAAAAATAAAATAATAGTAGTGACAAAGATTATATACTAAAATTCTTTTTATTAAATTGAAGTTAATGTTTTTAAGACTTATCATGAAATTAAGAAAATAGCCAAATAAGCATTCTCCAGTTATGCTTTACAAGTAGCATAACTTTTCAAATATTATAATTTTGTAACATTTTGATAGTTTTCCTATGAAAGTTTAATAAGCTTTATGTCTTGTATTTCTAAAATAGTTATGAATTAAATATATTAAAGATTTTGAAAAGAAAATATCTGATTAATCATCTGAGATTAATTGCTGCATGTAGTTCATCACTGAAAAAGTATATGATGCACAAAACATTAGTCCATGTGATTGTTGTATGTACAGTTTAATGTTAAAAATTCAGAAACCAAATAATAACTGATATCCTATTGATTATAAAAAAAAAACAATAGTGATATCCATTGTTGTTGTCTATTTTATGTAAAACAAAAAAATAATCAGAAAAATAATATTTAATAAACAATAGATAATATAAATAAATATTAAAATTATAATGTGAATTTTTTGTATATTTATTTAGTAATATTTCAGTTATAATACAACTAAACAAATAAGCAGTCAAAATGAATCTTTCAGTGTGAAATCCCATTATCTAAAAATAGTATTTCTATATAACCCACACAAGACAAAATGGGACTTTTATAAACCTAATATCCTAGATTGTATAGTAAATATATGATAGATATATGGGTGAAACCTGAAAAAATCTTCATTTTTTAGATATTTTTACCAATAAACAAGTCTTTCCCATAAAGTATTATATGTTAGTATCAGCTCATTTTCACTTAGTTTGTAGATGCAGGTATTGCAATTATAATGCGTGATTACATTATGGCTGAAACATTTCTAGATAAAACATAAAAAAATTCCTTATAATTTTAATATTTATATCAGCAAAGTAACTATGAAAACCTAATTATTATTATAAAATTAAACAAATTACAAAAGTCACATATTTTTATTTGTGAAGAAAAATATATTATAAAACTCAATATTATAGTATTTATTGTGACAGATATTTGATATTTCTAAAATAATAATAGTGAACATAACTTAAAATTTTTATTGATTTATTACAAAGATGACATTATTACATATGTTTCATATATCTTATAAAGCAAAATATTATAAATCCAAAATGTCTTCTCATATTTTTTTGCTTTTGATATTTTGTTGGTATTTTAAAAATTACAGTTTCCAATTTAGTTTTAAAAGTAAATATGTGCACAATCTTAACTTTTAAAAAGGACATCATAATATTATAAACATATAAAAAAATTATAACATTAATAAACCAATAATTATATTAGGCAATATACAATGGTAAAAAAACTAGAGTAGTGACCTAAATTTTGAATATAATACTTGAATATGTATACATATATAATTTTTTGATATATTTTAAATTCAAAGCATAATATTTTAAGATATTTAGGTAAACTTATTTTGCATCTAAAATAAAATATTAATTATTTTGAGAACAGTAAATACAATAAAATGAACAAAAGAAAAACTCCCCATACAGCAGTGCCAACCTGTGTTAAAACGAATAATCAATGGATGCCAGAAGGCTTATGCATAAATCCCTATCTAGTACCTACTCATCCAATATCCCCAAACTATTTTCTGGCTTGGGTCCATCATCAGTGAGGAACCTTGGATCTGAGAGCACTGCACCTAGATCTTAGGATATAATGCAACCCCCCAGAAGTCACCTTTTAACTCTAGTTTACTACAAAACTATGAGAATGAAATTTAAAACACAAAAATATTTTCAATTTAAGCTCAATAGCTTGTATAGTCATATGGGTTTGAACTCAATTCAGCACCCACATATTTTGGTGTCTTTGGCTCTTAAACAACCATAGCCACCACTATCTTATTACACAGGATTGGTGTTAAACCACTAAACATCACATGATCAACCATCTCATACTAGCACATAATTGTGGTAAACAAAGGCAAAACTCTCCATACAGTAGTGCCACCCTGTGCGAAACAGAGTAATCAATAGATTCCAGAAGTCTTGTGCATAAAATCCCTATCTATTGATTACTCTGTTTAGCACAGGGTGGCACTGCTGTATGGAGAGTTTTGCCTTTGTTTACAATGCTAGTATGAGATGGTGATCATGTGATGTTTATTGGTTTAACACCAATCTTGCCTAATAGCATAGTTGTGGCTATGGTTGTTTAAGAGCCACAGACACCAAAATGTATGGGTGATGAATTGAGTTCAGACACATATGACTATACAAGCTATTGAGCTTAGATTGAAAATATTTTTGTGTTTTCAATTTCATTCTCATAGTTTTGTAGTAAAGTAGAGTTAAAAGGTAGCTGCTGGAGGGTTGCATTAGATCCTAAGATCTAGGTGCAGTGCTTTCAGATTCAAGGCATCTCACTGATGATGGCCACAAGCCAGAAACTAGTCTGGGGATATTTGATGAGTAGGTACTAGATAGGGATTTTATGCACAAGCCTTGCTATTGATTACTCTGTTTAGCACAGGATGGCACTACTGTATGGAGAGTTTTGCCTTTATTTACAACAATTATGTGGTAGTATGAGATGGTGATCATACAACAAAATGACTTATTTTAATATTTATAAATTAAATATTTAGTTAATATCATCATGTGTATTTTTAATGTTATAGAAGTATATAATATTTTATATAAATATGTTCTAAATTGTTATATGTAATTTTTAAAGTAAATTTATTGAAATAGGCCGTAAGATTTTTTTTTCAAATATCATCTGCCAAAATATGTCTCTATAGTAACTGTTGAAAACCTTCACATAAAAAGCTAAGAGTTAGGAAATTTGAGGGATGATGATAATAGAATCAGTCACATAATAAAAGGCTAAAACATTTGTACAAGAGAGAAGTATTTCTTTTTTTTTGCTAATTATCCGCTGACTAAACAGCATAAAACCAATATTTAAATTTAGCCATTTTGGTCATGGTTAATTTTGAGTTTGGAGAATAATGCTTTTGTAAGTGTTTTCTTTTGTGGCAAATGTATTCCTTGAGATCATCTACATAAATAACTAAAATATCTGAAACATCTTCATAAGCTAAGAATGCAAAAATAAATAGGATTTAAATATATTACATGAAAGTAATTTTTATTACCTAATTCTGAAATGGTAATAATTCAATTAATCATATGATTGATATTAAAAAACCTATATCTTAGATAATATTTTGTAACCAAGAATTTTTTAAAAATTAGAAAAATTTTCTTAAGTATTTAGTACTTTCTAAGAGCCTTCTCCAAAATTAAACAGCAAATAAAATCGAATTGTTTCATTAAATTTTTAACAAATGGATGAAATACTTCATTAAAAGTTTTAAAACAACAACTTTATTCTCAATGTTTGCGGAATTTCAACTTTTTAACAAAAGGTAAAATTTTATGTTATCAATTTTCTAGTATGGTTTGTCAGAATAGCTCAAAAGACATATATCTAGACATCCAATCTAATTTTAAAATTTTGAAATAGAGTAAAGTACAATATACATTTTAAATTAAATAAGATATTATTGTTGCTAATATGTTAAGAAAAATGTGATAAAAATATGAGTGAACTTAGTAGAACAATGTTACCACAAGTGACATTTTAGGTAAATCTATGACCAACTTTTCAGAGCTAATAATAAGTTTTAATAAAATATAATCGCCATATTCAAATGGCATATCTACTGTTGATAAATGTAGTAAGTCTCTGATTGGTTAATTAATGTATTAACAAGACAAAAGCAATTACATTAAAAAAATTCAAGTTTAATATGAAAGTAAAATAGTTCTAAATTTGAAAAGAATATACATCTTTGTAACTGATATAGAAAAGTAAAAATAATTTTGAGCTTGACAATTTATGTGATAATATATAAAATATTGCAATATATAAGAAAGTTCTTATTAAAATTAACTATGTACATGCTAATTACATTGACTTTACCTCAGTAGTTATGCCATATTCTTTAAACAGAAATAGTTTGACCTTTAATTGTGAAACATTCAACTTTAACATTTGCTTAGAAGTGTAGTTTTTTTTTTTTAAAGATTTCATTGCCAAAATTTCACTTGCACATTGCAGTGTTGAGAAAATAAAAACTTCATTTAGTATTGTAATCATACAAAAAACTTCGTTTAGACAAATTACTTGAGGTTTATTAATTAAATATTAATTCAGTAGATAATATTTATAAAGATCATTTGAAATTATAATTGCAATTCACTATTATATATATATATATATATATATATATATATATATATATATATATATATATATATATATATATATATATATATATATATATATATATATATATATATATATATATATATATATATATATATATATAAACAAACAAATATCCCCATAATTAATTTCAAAACACACCTTCCCTTTATATCAATCATAAAATGTATTCATAAGATTTATAAGCTTAGATTCAAGAAGATTTATCACTAAAGTTTCCTTTACTCTTCTCTTTGAGTCATTCTTTTCATAAAAAATAATCATAGCATTGTCAAACAGTATTTTATGACCTGTATTCAATTCATGAATATACAACCTCTGAGTTATGATACCTATATTTAACTCTACTTATATGAACTTTAATTCTTTCATTAAAGCTAAATTTACTCTGATCTAAATAATTATTAATACATGTACAAGGAATCTTATAAATAATATCAAAGATAGATTTATTATCAATAAACTGTTTGGAACATTTAATAAAGAATTCACATCAGAACCATTCTTCCATACAATCTTCATTCCTCCTAACAAATGACTGTTCTTCTAAACCAATTTATAAATTGATGACTTAAATGGCAAATACATAAACACTTTAACATTATTAACCATACATTTTTTCTATTAATGTCATGATTATAAATATTATTATTAAATACAACATTTCTAATGATTATAAACTTATTCTACATGATCAGCATCAAATTGATTTTTTTGAATATAGGTATTATTTTTAAAGTTATTAAACTTTCTATTCCTACAACACAATTTTAATGAAGATATTTTTTTATGCAAATGTGAAATCACTTATTATAATAAATATTTAAAAAAACTTCAATTGGTTGATTGATAACTCTGGAAGAAAAATAACTTTTGTTAAACAAAAAGAGTATAAATTGGAGTGTTTTTTAAAAAGCCTGATGTTTCTTCTGTTTTAAATTTGTCCAATTATGTTTTGAATTTAACTGATTTGGCTATTTTAGGTAGAGGTTCTGGTTTTGTTCTTTTGCTAATAAAAAATAATTTTTGATTTTATTTCTGCTATTGAATATAGTAGTAATATTTCTGATGAAAATTAAGTGTCTTTACAGCTTATTTTGAATAGTCAATTACTTAAAAAATTGTTTTGCCCCTAGCAAATTAGTTTTTAAAAAAATATTGAAAGTTAATGATGTTATCTTGTTAAAAGAAGATAGAGATGGCCAGTTTGTATTGGCAAATAATATTGATTTTGAAAGTAAAGTTTCTTTAGAATTAAATAATGGAAAATATTCTATTTTAGATTCTGATCCTGATGAAAAATAAAATGTAAATTGATTAAAATTATGAAAATTATGGAAAATAAAAAGATTGATAAAATTACTTATCCTAATGATTTAGTGGCTCCAAAAGTTTTCTTTAATTTGAAGAGTCCTAAAGATAGTTTTTCTCTAAGATGTATTTTTGATTTTACAGGAGGAATTGTTGATAAAATATCAAAATTTTTAATAAGATTTTTTAAAGACTATATTAAATTAGGTCAATTTTGTGTTTCTTTTTCTTTTGATGCTTTTAATAAAATAAATGGTTTTGTTTTAGATGATAATTGGGTTTTTGGTAGTTTAGATGTTAAAAATATGTATCAATAAGTTGATAAATTAAAAAGTATTGATGTTTTTCTCTCAACTTAAAAAAAAATTTGAATGTTTTCTGCAGATAAGATTAATCATGATTTGCCTTGTGCTGTTAGAGGATTCAATGTATTTTATGTGTAATGATGTTTTTTTATAAAATTAAAAAAGTTTGGGATATTGGTTATATTATTCCTCCTTTAATGTGTTATGTCTACATTGATTTTTTTGGAATGTAGCATTATTAATCAATTTTTTTTTTTTATAAAATTATGTGTTGTGTATATTGATAATTGTTTGTTTGTTGTTGAGAAAAAAATTAGAGGATATTTAGATGGATTGAATGCTTTTGATTCTAGTATTAATTTTACTATTGAGGGTGCTAGTTTTGATTTCGTAAAATTAAAATTTTTGAATTTAAGTGTTGAAAAGGTTGATAATGTTTTAATTTGTAGTCATTTTATAAAACCTAATAATTTGAGAAATATGATTGTGCTGGATAATTATCAGCTTTTTACACATAAAATATGTATTTATTAAATTTTTGGTGGGGGAATAGGAAGACTAATAACTTTAGTAATACTGCTGATATTAAAAAAAAGTCAATTTTCTGCAGATTATGTAACATAGGTTATAATCATGAATTTATTGGAAATGTTGTATTTAATAATAATATTTTTAGTCATGACATTAATAGAAAAACGTTTATGGTTATTAATGCTAAAGAGTTTATGTCTTTAACATTTAAGTCATCAATTTATAATTTGGCTTATAAAAATAGACATTTTTTAGGAGAAATGACGGTTGCTTGGAAGAAAGGTTCTAATTTGAATCTATTCCTGGTATTATTTATAAGATTCCATGTAGTTGTAGTAAAATTAATATAGGTCAGAGTAAATTTAGTCTTAATAATAGGATTACAATTCATTTGAGTAGAGTTAAACATAGGTATCATAACTGAACTTTATATATTTATAAATTGTATACAGGCCATAAAATATTGTTTGACAGTGCACTGGTTATTTTTTCTGAAAAGAATGAGCTAAAGAGAAGAGTAAAAGAAACATTAATGATAAAAATTCTTGAATCTGAGGCTATCAATCTTACGAAGACATCTTTTGATATAAAGGGTAGTTGATTTTTGAAATGAATTATGGGAAGGTTTTATGTTTTGTATATATATGTTGCTTCTTTAGTTTGATTTTGACTTGAGAAGATCTATATTCTAGTAGATGAACCCATGATAATGTAAGGATTTTGGTAAAGTTTGGATTTTTATCTAGTATTGTGTTGTTTTATGGTTTTGTATTTTATTTATTACTAGTATATTGTTAGGCAGTTTTGAATTTTATGTATATCAGAAAACAATAAAAATATACTATTATCTATGTACATACCAAAAAACTGTATATATATATATATATATATATATATATATATATATATATATATTCTACCATATGTATTTTACTATATACATAAATATCTTATACATGAATGTTTTATATACATTCCATATATATATATATATATATATAGTAGAATATATATAGTTTTTTTGGTGTGTATACATGCACACATATATATATATATATATATATATATATATATATATATATATATATATATATATATATATATATATATATATATATATGTATATATATATATATATATATATATATATATATATATATATATATAGTAACCTCCCCCAACACCCCTCCTAACTTTCCTATCAACAAATATCCAGGGGCACCAATTCTATTGATCATAGAATAAACCACTAATCTGATCATGCTTTAATGTCATTAATGATACTTATAATACTTTCCTACCTAAGCTTAAATTGGGGGCTAGAGAAATTTATAGAGTGTAAAATGTATACTGGATATGGGAGGAAACATTATGGTTAATAGAAATAAAACATCTATTAGATTTTAAAATAAATAAGAAATTGGAATTGGTAAAGTTCTACCATTTAAATTGACAAGTTATAGTCTATACTTCATCTCCTCCTATCATCCACATGCATTGAACATTCTCCACTGTGTGATAAAATTAAATTAATAAAAGAAGCATATAATACTGATTAACTCTACTGTATGGTAAGTTAAGATTAAATACAAATGAAATATGATATTACATACCTTTTAATTGTACAGTAATTTAAACTAAGTAACTGACTTAATGTCTAATCTAAATAATAAGGGAATATCTCAGGGAAATAATTTATTATATGGCTTAATTTTAAATCTATACCTTCCAACAACCACTAATTACTATCATAAAAGTAATGATACAAATCAAGCTTTATTCTAATTAAAATGGTAATAGTTAGATAAGGAAAGAAATAAGGTGAATTTTGATTTCAATTTATCATTTAAATAATGACTGAGTGATAAAATTTTCAGCGAGTCATTAAATAATCAAACATTTTATATAGTGTTTGGATCAAGTAAAGCAACATCATCAGCTCTGAACATGTTTATCATTAAATTATGGAATTGTGCAATCATATCATATTGGACATGTAAGTGTGCATACAAGTGTGGAAACAGACAGAAATGCATGTCAAAGAAGAATTCTGAACAAATCTTTAAATAAATAAAACATTTATTACAAGATAATTAAATAAACATTTTTTTTTTTTTTTTTTTAGTTTACACATATATATGTTTTGAAATAATTCCAACATCAATGATTAAATAGTCTACATGAAAATAAATAACATAAAATAAACTTTCTGGTATTTTATTTCAACATATGCTAGCTATCAGTCCATTTTGAAAAGCTTATGGCAAGAAACATTATAATACTAGCACCAAAATAATAAACATGGAACTAAACTTCTTGGTATTTTACTTATAAAATATACTCAAGCTATCAGTCAATTATAATAAACCTATGACACAGAAAGATTATAGTACTACACTAAGATATCTTATTATGAAATTAACTTGTTGGTATCTTATTACAAATACACATACATTTCCACTCAATTCGGATATGCTTATGGAAAAGAAAACTTTAGTTAAACATCACACCAGAGTAATTAAATATAAAATTATTTATTTTGTATTTTATTTTTAATATACTCAAGCTATCAATCACTTCTGATATGCTTATGAAAAAGAAAACTCTATTAAACACTGGCACAAAAATTATAAAACGTGAAACTAAAGTCTTTGCATTTTTACTTCAAATGCACAACAAAATAATATGAGAGGGGTTTAAATATATGAGTAAGAGGTCAAGCTATCCTTCATAAATCAAATGAATAATTCTATTGAATGACTATATGTTCGTTTCTTTTGCATGCTCATTCAAAATGAGGATGAAACATTATGAGAGTTGATGGTATTAAACCTAAAATAATTAATATGATAAGATATGAAACAATGATTAAAGAATTACAAATCAATGATGGACTTTCTTCATATCTTCTGAATTAATAATATTTTATGCATGGGTCTGAATTGTGCTACCTGTTATAAAGTAATTACTATAACTAAATCCAATCAATTTACTTATGAAATTGAGATAAAATGTCATGATACAGATGATGACAATGGGCAACCAAACTTTAACACTAATTCAACTTCAGCTGTCTTGTGAGAAAATTCAATTATATCTTTATTTTTTTTCTTATCAACAAACTATCTTACACTTGGCTATAAATAAATGATAGGAAAACATACCACAGAATACATGATGTATAAAAGGTCTTACATATTTCTAATCATTAAATAACAATATACAGTTAGTACCTAGCCTAATTTCTGGAGCTTAAATGCTGGTGTGGACATTGTCTCATCACTGAAAAACAAGGGAAATATGCTACTTGACTTCACATCTATAATTATCATAAAATACAATTACTTAATCTGGAAAATATAATCCACTCCTGACAAATATTTGAACAAGCTAAAGGAGAGCTCTCTCAATACCTGACAATGTAATACATAATCCCCTCATGACAAATATTCAAATAAATTAAAGGAGGGTTTTCTCAATCCCTGACAATACAATATATAACATAAACAATTTCCTTCTGCATAGCCACTAAATAAATTTCAATCCAAACATAAACAATAATAAATTCACTCTGAGACAAATCCTTATTCTTTCCACTTGTTTTTGGCACATTTCATTATCCAAAACTGATGAAAATTAAATTATTTCTACTTTCAATTCAACAATTACATCAAATAACAGACAGGTATATAAGAATAATAATGCATAAACAATTTCAAATCACATTTCATAAGAAATATTGTAACAACTTTAAATAATAAGTTATAAAAGAAAAAATGAATAACTCTCTCTTTTCTGACAAGTATAATTTTTTAACTTGGAAATATAATAATTATTATTAAATAAGCAAGGCAAAATACCTCTTTAGTGTATTTGGTATTAGGCCACAAGTTGAAACAAAATGTCTGGTTTGGCATTAACAACAAATGTTTAAATTTAAAGTAAAATAATTATTAAGAAATAAACCTCATAACTTTTTAAAAACACAAAAATAAACAATAAATTTTATGTAAGTACCTTTTCTCAAAAATGAGCTGTTAACTTTTAAATAGCAAACATATATTTCTACTGCAACACCACATATAGGAATATATGTACACAATAAAGTATATAAAACAATCCCTAATTACCCAGTATAATATTTATCCAAATTATACTTTTGCAAGATGTTCTTGATGAGAGAAATAATAATAAAAAAAATCATGAGACAAATAATTTATCTACCTATCTATCAAATGCTAACAAAAATAATAATCATTAAAGTTATTTTTTTATTAGCTGGAAGGAAAATTTCATTTATAGTCTGTAGATGACATATCTTAGTCATGTACAAAAATGATGGTGGTCATTTTATAATCATAAAGATGGGTACACATAACAATGTCCTGCAGGGAGATAAATAATGTTAATTGGATTCAATTGGAGAGGGTTTCAAAGTTTTTTTAGTGACAGCTAATCAAACCACTGAATATCACATATGAAAATCTTCATTATGGCAATAAATATCAAATACTACATAAGTTAAACAATAATTTATTATTTAGTTCATTATACCTGTTAAAGGATTTATTTCAAATTTTCAAGAGTCATTCTTTAGGTGAATAACTGCTTAATTCATAAAATCCATTTAAATTAATAAAGTTTATTAATAATGTACTTAAATAATAAAAAAAAATCAAATGTAAATGAGGAGAATATTTAAATAAACTTTACATCCAATTTCATGCCTTTCAACTCATTAATTCATCAGCACATTTAGAGATAAGTTAATAATTCATTAACTATATGTCATGCATTTTCATTTCTCATTTCCAGATACACAATGGTTAGGTATGTATGTTTATCAAGAACAATAATAAAGCATGTTAGAATAAGTTATCGACACACATCCTTCCTTTTACTTTTTATTCCATTATAGCTATCAAAAATTATCAGCAAAAAGTTTCTGAAGTGTTTTATGAAAAAGTTCAACATAAATCTTTCAGAATAATAACAAAATTTACACATAATAGTAATTTATTTAGTGTTAGAGATTGAATCTAAATAAATCAAACTTATTATATAGACACCCATATTACTTACTTCTTTAACATTAGAGATAAAGTTTAGGTAAAGTAGAATTGACATATAAACACACATTTCAATTATTTCTTTAATATTAGAGCTTAAAGATAGACAAGAAAAACTTATAATATAGGAACATATACACATCTCAAATGATGATTCTAAATTTACATTAGTCAATTAGAAGTAGGGAAATATAGCTTATTTCTATTGTTTTACATCTGCATATTATTTTCTTATTTTCCTCAGTAGAATTTCTGAGCTGTTTTCATCCAGAAAATTAATAGTAGTTTTTATTTTTAAGCTTGAATTATGGGGTCGAGAAGTCAGCGTGACTGCCTTGCACTTGCAGGCAGTTGCCCGGGTTGCGGGTTCACACCTGGCCTATGCTATGACACTTTAAAAAAAAAAACACAATTGTACTAAAACAATTTTTTTATGGAGAGAGAATTGTTGAAATCAAAAAAGCAAAGCCAACTATTTTGTAAAAAGTACCCCTTTTTATATCAGACTATTACCCAAGAATCTGTTCTTCCACCAATCCAAAGTCATTCAAAAGTTGTACTGAGCTAATTAGTGACAAAATATGCAATAATCTTTCTCTCTTGAAAAAAAAAAAGAAAGAAAAATTATTTTGTCTTAAAATATATTAAATTGAACCAATAATAACATATTCTGTATTTCCAAAATAAAAATAAAAATTAATTTAGCAAATAAAATATTTAATAGTGTATTTGTCTATTGAAAATCCACTGGTCCAGTGATCCATTAATTCATTGAAATTGTGTTTAAGCTGGTTATTCAAGTTATGGGTTAGGAAATCAAATATTTTGCTATTAGACATAAAATTTGGTAGAATAATGAAGTACATGAATGAAAAATGAAATAGAAAGATGGCACAAACATATATGCACATATAAATGCTGTATCACAGTATGATGATGAGTCAAACATACAACACAATTTACACAATGGATTGGAGTATTAAAGAAAATAAACCAGGAAATTCTATAAACAAATATCATTATGGTTCTGCAGACAAATAATACAAACTTGGATCAACTTAAACCAAACTGACAATTTCTGTGACAAGCTACCCCCCTTCTATCATTAAATACTCACTAAAGAAAAAAAATATTGAACATATAAAACATTCAAATAATATCTGGAAGTGCTTTTAAACATAGTTTTAGGTCATTAATAAAAAAATTAAAATTTTCATGTTATTTCTTTTTTTTTTTGGATGATGCCATCAACTGCTGCTGATACAGTGCTATATGATTACAATTAATATTTTTGGTGTCTAGTGTTAAAAAAAATTAAATATTAATATACCAACATTTCAACTTGATCACACAAGTCATCCATTGTGTGATAAAAGATGGAAATATGGTTGTAGAGGCACTACAATCACTCATTTGAAAAAAAAAAAAAACATTAAAGTTCCACCAATAGCAAAAATGTTAAATTAAGCATGTTTTTTTAAAAAAAATCTTTCCAAATAGGAGGAAGTTTGCATGTATCACCTTGCTTATTGATACAATGTGGCCTTTTAAGTATCTCAGTGGCTTGTCTAATTTTTCACTGGTAGAGATTATCATTCTGGATATGACCCTGGTACTAAAAAAATCAATTTTATGATCTAAATCTATAGTATAGAGTGAGAGTGCTGATGATGATGAGTGTTGTATCAATAAGTGAGATGATAGATGCTCCTCCTATATGGAAAGATTAAAAAAAAAAAACATTCTTAATTTAACATTTTTGCTATTGGTGAAACTTTAAGGTTATTTTTTTTTTTTTTTTCAAATCAGTAACTGTAGCACCTCTACATCTACTTTTCTACCTTTTATCACCCAGTGAATTATTTGTGTGATCAAGTTGAAATTGATCAAGTTGAAATGTCCTTACATCAATATTTAACATTTTTTAACATGGATGAACCTGCAAAATATGACTTTTATATATGCAATCCACGAAAATCTTTGTATTAACACACACACACACGCACACACAAACACACACACACACACATATATATATATATATATATATCAAATAAAATATAGAACTTTCATTTTAAAGCTAGAAAAGACATTTCCTCTTTATTATTTCTGACATTTTTAATATATGCTAGTGATTCTAAAATGGGCTTCACAGTTCTCTGGGGATATTTGAAGCTCTCAAAAGATATTGGACAACAATATGTTGACACTATACATTAGATATAACCAGGGAACAGTATTTCCTAAATATATAATTGTACATTATTCAAGTTATATAATATTTAATTGTTATATCTAAATTGTAATGGTTTTTAGAACACATTCTCATAACCATATGACAATTAATTTATACATTTGTGCATGCATGTTTGCATTTGGTATTCTACATGGATTGTGTAAACTTGTCATTTATGTGAGAAAAAATGTTGTTATAAGTAAAACAAATTCATATCAGTTGGAAATTAGATGAAGTTCATCTTAGATAAAAAAAAAATACAATTTCTTTAATGTATGTTTTCATATTAATTACTTTCATTTGTTTCATAGTGAGATACATTATTATTTTTGATTTGTTCCATTTGATAATGTGACTAACCTTCCAGAAGTCAAATGTCATGTTCTGTTATTAATATATATATATGGCTGCATATATATACAGGTGCATGACATATGGATAAATATAGTTATATATATATATATATATATATGGCTGCAGAAAGGAGTTTGCTATTAACTGAAAGGAGACCCTTTGATTCCTCTTGGAGGCCTTAAAGGAACCGAGCAGGGCAAATTCCTAATGTCCACTCCATACGTTCTTGTCGTTGCAGCTGTTATTACTATGTGATTATTCATATAGTATACGAACATGGATGGGCTGCTCACCAACATGCATTAGCCAGCGTGGTGAGTTTATTGGCTTTTTACCTCTGAGTTTAAGATCAAGAAACACCATGGTCTTTCTTCTCAGTGCCTGATAAGGCAGAATGAATGTTTGTGTAAATGATAAATATTTTTCCAATACATATATACAATTATGACAGACAAAAATAAAGCATGGCCCTTATTCCCAGGAGGCTGTAAAGTCACCAACCAAGGCAGCGGTTGGTGGCCGAAGGCGGAGGGTGCTAAGAATCCCCTGATTGCGGACCCAGGCTGCCATTTAATGATGACTTTTTATTTAGGTACTTACAACTGCAGATCACTTTCAAGTGAAGGAAGATTGCAAGAATTAGAAGAAGAACTGTCTTATATTAAATGGGACATTATTGGACTTTGTGAAGTTAGAAGAAAAGGAGAAGAAACAATTGATTTAAAAAGTGGACATATACTCTATTATAAAGGCACACATATTGGAAATACAAGTGGAGTAGGATTCATTATAAATAAAAAGTGGAAGAACAATATTGTGGAGATTGATGGTGTATCGGACAGAGTGGCAAGATTAGTTATACAACTTAATAGCAGATACCAAATGCAGATAATTCAGGTTTATGCCCCAACAAGTTCTCATAGTGATGAAGTAGTAGAAGATTTTTATATGGATGTACAAAAGGCTTTTGATCAGAGTAAACAACATTTTAAAATTGTTATGGGAGACTTTAATGCTAGAATTGGTAGACAAATGAAAGATGAAATTGCTGTAGGTAATTTTGGTTATGGTAATAGAAATGAGAGAGGACATAGACTTGTGGAGTTTGCAGAAAAAGAAAAACTTTATATTATGAATTCATTTTTTGAGAAAAATGTTAAAAGGAAATGGACATGGAAGCATCCAAATGAAGGTACAGCAGAATTGGATTATATTTTGACTAACAGAAAATACATATTTCAAGATTGTAATGTTCTTAATAAATTTAACACAGGAAGTGATCATCGATTAGTAAGGTGTAAGTTACGTGTTAATGTAAAACTAGAGAGACAAAAATTATTAAGAAAAACAATATTTACAGTTGATATTCCTAATCTTCAGAAACATTCTAAGGAATTTAAATTAGAACTTACAAATAGGTTTCAAGTGTTAGGAGATTTTGAACATGATTCAGATTTGAATGAAATTAATATGAAAATAACTGATACACTTTTAAAAACTGCAACAAACATAGCTGGTAGAAAAAAGCAGCAATTGACTAATAAAATTTCTACTGAGACTAGAGAATTTATGAAGAAAAGAAGGAATATGAAGATATACAAAAATGATGTATTAAAAAGAATTGAATATCTCGAATTTTGTAAAATTGTACGGAAAAGAGTTGAAAATGATATAAGAAAGTATAACTGTGAAATAGCAAGGAAAGCTGTAGAAGAAAATAAAAGTCTCAAAAATGTTAAACAACATTTTGGTATTGGTAGGAAATTTATATCTGCAATAAGAAAAAAAGATGGAATTATTACTAAAAAGAGAGATGACATCATGAAATTGGTAGAAGATTTTTATCAAGAATTATATAGTAATAAAGAACAAGTACCTCCTATATCTATTACATCTTCCGAATTGCCCAGAATTTTAAATGAAGAAGTGAGACATGCAATTAAGTGTATGAAGAAAGGAAAGGCTCCAGGAAATGATGGAATTATAATTGATATATTAAAAGAAGCAGGTGAAGAAATAGAAACAATTTTAGCAAAGTTATATACCAAATGTCTAAATGATAAAGATGTACCGGAAGATTGGAAGAATGCAGTAATAATATTAATATTTTAAAAAGGTGATAAAGAAGATATTAGAAATTACAGACCTATCAGCCTTTTATCAGTTTTATATAAAATTTTTACCAAGATAATTACAACTCGTCTACAGAGAACTTTGGATTTCCACCAACCAAGAGAACAAGCTGGATTTAAAAGTGGTTTTAGTACAATAGATCATATCCAGGTATTGAGAGAAGTCATAGAAAGGACAAACGAATATGAGTTGTCATTATGTTTTGGATTTGTAGATTATGAAAAGGCATTCGATTCTATACACATTTCTTCAGTGATTAAAGCATTGGATCATCAAGGTATAGATCCAGGATATTGTCATATTTTAAAGAATATTTATAAAAATGCAACAGCAACAATTAGATTACATAATGATACTGGAAAAATCAACATTGAGAAAGGTGTAAGACAAGGTGACTCCATATCTCCAAAACTCTTTACAGCAGTGCTGCAAGAAGTATTTTGTGGATTAAAATGGGAAACTAAAGGAGTGAAAGTAAATGGAGAGTATTTAAGTCATTTAGATTTTGCAGATGATGTAGTTGTTTTTGCAAATAATGCTTCAGAGCTGCAGGAAATGTTGCAGGAGTTAGCAGATGAAAGTAGAAAAGTAGGACTAAAGATAAATGTTAAAAAGACTAAAGTAATGTTTAGTCGATTTGCTCAAAATATGAAAATAAAGATTGATTATGAAGAATTAGAAGAAGTTAACAGTTACAAATACCTTGGTCAGATTATTAATACAGATGGAAACATAATGGAGGAAATTAATCATAGAATTAAACTTGGTTGGAGTGCTTTTGGTAGAAATAACTTGATACTAAAAGGAAATATGCCTATGTGTTTGAAAAGAAAGGTTTTTAACAAATGTGTTTTACCAGTTCTTACTTATGGATCTGAGACTTGGACACTTAATAGAAGAGCAATACAGAGACTTCAGACCACTCAAAGGAGTATGGAGAGATGTATGTTGGGAGTAACAAGAAGAGATCGAAAATGCAATGTATGGGTAAGACAACAAACAGGTGTTACTGACCTTATTGAAAAAATTAAAAGATTGAAATGGAGTTGGGCTGGACATATTGCTAGAAGAGATGATAATAGATGGACAATTGAAATTTTAAACTGGATTCCAAGAGATTGTAAAAGACCCAGAAAGAGACCACATGTGAGATGGATGGATGAAATAAGAAAATGTGCAGGGGTGTTGTGGAGAAGAGAAGCTAAAGATCGGAGAAGATGGATTAAACTTGGAGAGACCTTCATCCTGCAGTGGATTGATAATGGTTGATGATATATATATATATATATATATATGTTAAAACAAAGATTTTCACGGGTTAAATATATAAAATACATATTTTGCGGGTTCATCCATGTTAAAAACTTTTAATATTAATATACTGACGTTTTGACTTGGTCACACAAGCCATCCACAGAGTTATAAAAGGTAGAAAGACGGTTGTAGGGGCGCTACAATCACTGATTTGAATAAAATGTTAAAATTCCACCAATAGCAAAAAATGTTAAATTTAGGAATGTTTTTTAAAAAAATCTTTCCAAATAGGAGGAAGTTTACATGTATCATCTCGCGTATTGATACAACCTGGCCTTTTAAGTATCTCAATGGCTTCTCTAATTTTGCATTGGTAGAGATTATTACATCTGGATATGATCCTGGTACTAGAAAAATCAATTTTATGACCTGAATCTATAGTATGGAGTGAGAGTGCTGATGATGATAAGTGTTGTTTAACTGCATTAGCATGCTCATCTCTCCTAACACTGATGCAACGATTACTCATACCTATGTAAGAAGCTTTACAGTTTTTACATGAGATTTGATAGACACCATTAGATTCAAGAGGGATTAAATCCTTAGGCTTGGTTATTATATTGCTGATCTTTTGATGAGCAGAAAGTGCTGTATCTATATTATAGCATTTTAATATACGTCCGATACTGTCTGTAGTTTTTTTTACATATGGAACACAAATCCTAATAGCTGATTTATCATCTTTTTGTTTCCTATTTTGTCTATTTTGGGCTTGAAATAAGGCTTTTTTTTATAAATTTGTAATTATAATAATTTGCTAATGAAACACTCTTAATATGATTTATTTCTTCTTTCAGATGTGTCTCATCTGAAAGGTTAATTGCTCTATTTAAAAGAGTTTTGGCTACAGAAACTATCTGAGTTTGGTGATGATGAGAATGGAAATGCAAATATCTGTGTGTATGTGCTTTCTTTCTGTAAATAGAAAAAGATAAACTATTTGGGGTTCTGGTGACTAGAACATCAAGAAAAGGAAGTTTTCCATCAGACTCTGTTTCCATTGTAAATTTAGTATGCGGATGCATATTATTTAAATGTAAGAAAAAATTATCTAATTTATTTTTTCCATGTTGCCATATGACAAAAGTGTCATCTATGTATCTGAGCCAAATGAGAGGTTTTAAAGATGATGATTCTAAAGCACGAGTTTCTATATATTCCATGAATAAATCAGCTATTACTCCTGAGATAGGTGAGCCCATAGGAGTACCAAAAACTTGTCTGTAATGCTGTCCATTGTATACAAAATAATAAGCGAGATGGTACATGTAAACTTCCTCCTATTTGGAAAGATTTTTTTAAAAAACATTCCTAAATTTAACATTTTTTACTATTGGTGGAATTTTAACATTTCATTCAAATCAGTGATTGTAGCGCCTCTACAACCGTCTTTCTACCTTTTATAACTCTGTGCATGGCTTGTGTGTCCAAGTCGAAATGTCAGTATATTAATATTAAAAGTTTTTAACACGGATGAACCCACAAAATATGTATTTTATATATATAATTTAAATTTCATTATTTATTTATTATTAAATAATTTCGTTATAAAATAATTTATTTATTGTTATTATTTATAGAAAAGATTATGATAAACTTTAAAAAAATTAAATGTAGACACTATTGACTACAATAGTTGAAATGAAGTTTACATAAGCACCTATGACTAATTATTATCGTATCTCATTTATGAAAACAAAATAAAAAAAAAAGCATTTTTAAATAGGACCATGTTGACATTTTGCTTACTGTAATATTTGAAAAAGATTCATCTAGATAACTCAAATAATGATTTATTTTACTTTCAAAAGATTCATAAAAAATATGTGGGTCTCCAACAATATATCATAGTAATTGACATTAAGCAAAATACACCTAAATATTGTGAAGTTTTAATTTTATCTGCAATTTTTGATATAATTAATGCAGTTTTACATAAAAAAAACATGAATTTATTTTAGTAGTAATATGGTTTAAAAAAGGATGCATCATGTTGTGAAAATCACATAATATATATTGTGACATTTTACATTGATTTAGATAGATGAATGAAACATTAATAGCCACTAAATCTTTTCTGCTTGTATATATACAATTCATTAAAAAAAAAAATTAACAAATTATTATTTTCAAAATATTCAGAAAGATATACAAAAGTTTAATACTTTATTTCTTATTACCAAATAATTTTAATGATAATAAATTTCAAGTATTAATATAATTTTCTGTGCCATTGATGGATGGTTTCTCAATTATAGATTATTATACATACTTATATCTTATTTGAAATAAGTGTACAGGATGTTATTACACTCATTGCATCATTTACTGTTTGAATTTAGTGTGATTAATTGCATTTTTGTACAAACTGTTATTACTCTTAGAATGAAAATTGAATCTCATCCCATCTAATATCTACTTTTTTCCAAACATATGCATAAAAATAGTAAAGCTTTGAAAAAGTGTTAATTTACATTTAAATTTGTTTCGTGTCAAAAGAGTAGTATTCTTGAAATAATTTAATAAACTCTTTGAAATCCTGTGGAGGTTCCAAATAATACTCTTAATAATCCTAACAATGCATTAAAAAATAAAATTCATATTGTGTACGTATCAGACTTATTGAATACATTCAACAAAATATTTTTAATTATAAGGCAAATTATATTTTTTAAATAAACATCTCAAATATCAACTTTTATTTCAAAAAAATGGTAGTTTTGTATTGTATTATGTCAGTCACTCGATGGCCTTATTTATATGAAAAAGCACATACATATGCCATTTATGCAGATGCTGCTTTCTAGGACTATATATCTATAAACCCCACAGAAAGAGGCCATTTAATCATGGCATCCAGTGTTGATGGCATTAATTTCTATGCTATAACACACAGAAAAGTATGCAGTTTAGCACTGACCAGCTTTAGTGTTATGCACTTTATCCCAATGCTCACAGTTCAATGTTCGCTACAGTATCATGTGAGGGTGTCTGGAATTTGACCTGCCACAACTCTTCAAATATGCATATCAAAGGAGTTAGCTTACAAATCATCTGACCTACTATTACCTCCTAACAATTGTCCACCCGTTACCATGCTTCCCTACTCAATATGGAACCTTCCAAAAATTTGAAAAGGTTAGGTCTAGCAGGAATTCAATAAGCTTATGTGAAAAGTCATGTTTTTTGTCACAACATGTCAGTGACAAATTAAATAGCAGACAGGTTGACATCAGGCCAACTGCTGTCCACAGATGCCAGCATGCATGGGAAATTAATTAATTCTACTGTAATAGAATCTTTGTAATAAAGTAGGTCAATTAATAAAGTTTTAATTCTTGTGGATGTGAAAATGCATACCATCTGGCCTACATTTTGGAGTAAGATGAAACTTTTTGGGGATATTCTTGGAGTTCATGTGGGTTTGAATTTTTTGCTAGTGTAAAATTGTTCTCAACTAAATGCACAGAAAATGATGAAGGAAAACAATGAATTATGTTAACTCTTCAGACAAAAAAAAAGGATGTATGACTGTGCAAATTCTCACAGTTTTATACAGACAGCAAGAAAAAAGTAAAACAAAAAATGATTGAGTTGGAATTTATTAGTAATCATTCTTAATAGGTGTAACATTAATATCCATATACATATTATATTTCAAAGATAGCTATTGTAAGAAATCAATCAATAAATAAATAATTATTTTTCCTATTCAAAAATGACTGGAAAAAGTAAAAAGTAATTCAGTTTTTAAATCATTATCAGCATCATTTTTTGACCATGACAATGTAGTTATAAAGTTTGTGGGAAGGAGGTATGGTTTTGCTACATGGGAAATTTCACTAGAATAGAATATTTGCAATGATGTATGTTTCAATAATTTTTTTCCAGTAAATGTTATTAAGGAAATAAATGAATTATGTTAACCCATATGATTCTTATTCTTTCACAAAGAATGGGGTGGGCCTGATAACATTATTTGTATGTGTTTTTGCTTAGTAACATGGCCATCATGTGGCTGACATAATAGAATAGAAAACTACAAATTAATAAATTTTAAATGTAACATGAGACCAAAATAATTATGTCATTTTTCAAATTTATTGGACATTTAAATTGGCTTGAGGTTAGTGTAGAAGATTTTACAATCTTTGTAAATTGAAAGATTTCACGAGTATTGATGTGTAATAAGAAATGTGGACTTAATCAGTGAAGTATTGAATAGCTTGATGCTCTCAGATCTAACTGCTTCAGCTTCATCTATTTATATAGAAAGTAGGTTGAAGTAAAGAAGGGGTTCCCTCTTTTTTTCCAAAACATATGCTTGTGGGTAAGACCTGTAGAGGTCTCTACTATCACATTTTTATATGCATATTCTTGAGGTTATTGCCTTACTAAATATTATTTACATAATCAATGTGCGTTTAAATAAATTTATAATTACAACCTTCTTATTTTGAAAATACTATAAACTTTTAAATAAATATTGAAAATATTTTAATGCACTTTTGTAAATGAAGAGTTTATTGTGGTAAATATTAATATTAAATTAAAACCAAATTTTAATAATTTTTAACAAGAGTTTGGTTATAAAAATAATTTTGGAACATTGTCCTGGATTGTGAGCATGTTAAATCGTTTTAATATCTTTTCCAACATCACATTTAATTGAATGTAATTTTAACAACAAAGATAGCAATTAAATAGTAAATATCAAGATCATTATCATCAAATCAGAGATATTAAATCAGACATTAACAAGTTAATACCTTTCCATCATGTTTAATCTTCTTGTTCTAATTATTATAGTTGTTTTTCATTAAATATATGGCCGTAATGTTGTGAAAAATTATAAACATGTTTTCAATCGAATTATAAATAAATTGAAATATTAGAAAACTTGTTTGTGTAGAATTTATTTTCATATCATCAAATCGTTTTTCGTTCACATGTGAATCTTTCAAGATGCCATTTTTAAATCTTGCTACATATTATAAAATGTCAAAAATATATTGAAAAAAAATCATTAGCATAAAAATAATGAGTTATGTTTTCAAGACGTATTAAGTAATCAACTTTCTTTTAAATTTTTTTTTTTTATAATTTATTTAATTTATTTGTGTATTTGCTACTATTATTTAAATATTTCTATATATTAGATTTGTATTGTTTTGTGTCACTTCATATTTTCGTATTATTTGTTATTATGTTTTGTTGGCAGAGTGATTTTTTTTATATCTTGGCAACATGAAAAATAGCAACAAAGATGAAAATAAAGATTTTTAATTACATTTTTTTTATTCTTTATTTAAATTCCTTTTTAAATTTTATAATAAAATGTGATGTTTTAAAATAGAATTTTTTTAAAAAAGAATAATTATAATTTTTTTTTAATCTGCAAAAAATAGTATTTTTTTTAGCCAAAAATGGATTTTAATACCGTTTGTTAAATAGCAGTAAAACGAAAAGGGACAAGAAATATAAAAAAAACCTTAAGAATACTTTAGGAGGAAATCATTGAAATTCACTGATATATGTAATTCATAAATTCATTGATCTGTGGCTATTAATTGAAACCCTTATCTTTTATATTTATTTGTGACAGTGCATATGATATTTTATTATATTTTAATGCATTTTGAATATAATTATCGTAATAAATATACTTTACGAATGCTATCACAAGTCAAATTAGACAGCTTGCTATAAAAAAGATTTCTTTAATTATAGTGTCTTCTGATATCTTCTGAATAATGAAACTATTTAATTAAATATAAATTTTATAGTTAAAAATTGTTTTCACAAATTTGCACAATATAAAAAAGATGGCATTGTTTATTTAAATCCTGAAGTCATTGGATCTATATGTTCATTGCATTAAAAAAAATAGATTGCCCAAATATTTCATATTGGATTCTTTACTGCATCCATTATTGTAAAATACTTCACTTTTCAATACATAATGTTTTGTAATTGTCTAACATTTGTCTTTATCATACCCCGATATTACTTTTATTATTTTGTTAATACAAAGATAATACTCCAGTGAATCTTTATTTAATGATTATGTAACTATTCATGGCTTAAAGAAGAATAACCTAATCGATATTTGTAATGTTTAATAACAATTCAGGCACTCCATTCATACTTAAATTTATTTCAATTTTTTTTTCTCACACGTTTTTTATAAAAGTTATATCTCATTTAAATTTTAACTTAGATTTAATACACATTGTTTTTATAAGCAAAAAGTGAAGACGGTTTTGAATATTTTTTGAAGCTTTTCTGCAATTTAAGATAACTTAATCTCATGTGATTTATTATACCTGAAATTAACATTAAATAATGTTTAACCAACAATAAATAATGATTTTAAGATTATATTGTCTTAGAAAACCAGACACACTTTAGAAAAAAAAAAGACAAGTAAAACGTATAATTTATTAATAATTAATGGAAGAATAAAAATTTATATAGATATTACAAAATGTTTATCAACAAAAATTGTAAAATAGATATAGAATCATTTAATGACAAAAAAAACTGTGATTCAACTGTGTAATATATATATATATATATATATATATATATATGATAAACAAAACAATTTATAAATTTCGTAACTTGCTTTTAGCTTGCATTTTATGATCAATAGATGGAGCTTTACCAATAGCTCTTAACAAGCTTTTGTTTACATAAACACCGAGAGAGTTAGGATTCAATATCTTTTTTGTTGTCTCCATCTTCAGACAAGGTGATAAAAAGCTAGTTGGCTCTCATCAGTGAAGGGTTGAACTAGAATCAAGATCTAAATACTAACTCAAAAACCAGCAACATGTTTCTATCAGTTTGAAAGCATGAATTTTTCAGATACGTAAATATCTTCAAATCCAGCTAAACAAACTAGACAGCTACATGGGTCTGAAATCAGTTCAGTTTCACTATATAGTAAAAACCTCAGCAATATATATCATAAGCAAAAACATTCAAGGGTATATTTATGAGAAACAAAAAAGTTATAAATTTCATAACTTGCTTTCAGCTTGCATTTTATGATCACAAGATGGAGCATTACCAATAGCTCCTAACAAGCTTTTCTTTGCATAAATGCCGAAAGAGATAGAAATTCAATATCCCTTTCATTGTCTCCACCTTCATACCAGGTGATAAAAAGATAGTTGACTTTCATCAGTGAAGGTTAGGGACTAGTACTAGATCTAAATACTAACTCAAAAATCAGCATTTATGAAACATGTTTCTAGTAGTTTGAAAGCATGAATTCTTCAGATACATAAATATCTTCAAATCCAGCTAAACAAACTTGGGTCTAAAATCAGTTCAGTTTCACCATATAGTAACAGTCTCTGCAATATATATCATTGCAAAAACCTTCAAGGGTACATTTATGATAAGAAAAACAAGTTATAAATTTTGTAACTTGCTTTCAGCTTGCATTTTATGATCATTATATGGAGCTTGGCTGCAGAAAGGAGTTTGCTATTAACTCTAAGGAGACCCTTTGATTCCTCTTGGAGGCCTTAAAGGAACCGAGCAGGGCAAATTCGTAATGTCCACTCCATACATTCTTGTCATTGCAGCTGTTATTATTATGTGATTATTCATATAGTATACGAACATGGATGGGCTGCTCACCAACACGCAATAGCCAGCGTGGTGAGTTTATTGGCTTTTTACCTCTGAGTTTAAGATCGAGAAACACCATGGTCTTTCTTCTCAGTGCCTGATAAGGCAGAATGAATGTTTGTGTAAATGATAAATATTTTTCCAATACATATATACAATTATGACAGACAAAAATAAAGCATGGCCCTTATTCCCAGGAAGCTGTAAAGTCATCAACCAAGGCAGTGGTTGGTGGCTGAAGGTGGAGGGTGCTAAGAATCCCCTGATTGTGGACCCAGGCTGCCATTTGATGATGACATTTTATTTAGGTACTTACAACTGCAGATCACTTTCAAGTGAAGGAAGATTGTAAGAATTAGAAGAAGAATTGTCTTATATTAAATGGGACATTATTGGACTTTGTGAAGTTAGAAGACAAGGTGAAGAAATAATTGATTTAAAAAGTGGACATATACTCTATTATAAAGGCGCACATATTGGAAATACAAGTGGAGTAGGATTCATTATAAATAGAAAGTGGAAGAACAATATTGTGGAGATTGATGGTGTATCGGACAGAGTTGCAAGATTAGTTATTCAACTTAATAGCAGATACCAAATGCAGATAATTCAGGTTTATGCCCTAACAAGTTCTCATAGTGATGAAGTAGTAGATGATTTTTATATGGATGTACAAAAGGCTTTTGATCAGAGTAAACAACATTTTAAAAGTGTTATGGGAGACTTTAATGCTAGAATTGGTAGACAAATGAAAGATGAAATTGCTTTAGGTAATTTTGGTTATGGTAATAGAAATGAGACAGGACATAGACTTGTGGAGTTTGCAGAAAAAGAAAAACTTTATATTATGAATTCATTTTTTGAGAAAAATGTTAAAAGGAAATGGACATGGAAGCATCCAAATGAAGGTACAGCAGAATTGGATTATATTTTGACTAACAGAAAATACATATTTCAAGATTGTAATGTTCTTAATAAATTTAACACAGGAAGTGATCATCGATTAGTAAGGTGTAAGTTACGTGTTAATGTAAAACTAGAGAGACAAAAATTATTGAGAAAAACAATATTTACAGTTGATATTCCTAATCTTCAGAAACATTCTAATGAATTTAAATTAAAACTTACAAATAGGTTTCAAGTGTTAGGAGATTTTGAACATGATTCAGATTTGAATGAAATTAATATGAAAATAACTGATACACTTTTAAAAACTGCAACAAAGATAGCTGGTAAAAAAAAGCAGCAATTGACTAGTAAAATTTCTACTGAGACTAGAGAATTTATGAAGAAAAGAAGGAATATGAAGATATACAAAAATGATGTATTAAAAAGAATAGAATATCTTGAATTTTGTAAAATGGTACGGAAAAAAGTTGAAAATGATATAAGAAAGTATAACTGTGATATACCAAGGAAAGCTGTAGAAGAAAATAAAAGTCTCAAGAATGTTAAACAACATTTTGGTATTGGTAGGAAATTTATATCCGCAATAAGAAAAAAAGATGGAATTATTACTAAAAAGAGAGATGACATCATGAAATTGGTAGAAGATTTTTATCAAGAATTATATAGTAATAAAGAACAAGTACCTCCTATATCTATTACATCTTCCGAATTGCCCAGAATTTTAAATGAAGAAGTAAGACATGCAATTAAATGTATGAAGAAAGGAAAGACTCCAGGAAATGATGGAATTATAATTGATATATTAAAAGAAGGAGGTGAAGAAATAGAAACAATTTTAGCAAAGTTATATACAAAATGTCTAAATGATAAAGATGTACCAGAAGATTGGAAGAATGCAGTAATAATATTAATATTTAAAAAAGATGATAAAAAAGATATTAGAACTTACAGACCTATCAGCCTTTTATCAGTTTTATATAAAAATTTTACCAAGATAATTACAACTCGTCTACAGAGAACTTTGGATTTCCACCAACCAAGAGAACAAGCTGGATTTAAAAGTGGTTTTAGTACAATAGATCATATCCAGGTATTGAGAGAAGTCATAGAAAGGAGAAATGAATATGAGTTGTCATTATGTTTTGGATTTGTAGATTATGAAAAGGCATTCGATTCTATACACATTTCTTCAGTGATTAAAGCATTGGATCATCAAGGTATAGATCCAGGATATTGTCATATTTTAAAGAATATTTATAAAAATGCAACAGCAACAAATAGATTACATATTGATACTGGAAAAATCAACATTGAGAAAGGTGTAAGGCAAGATGACTCCTTATCTCCAAAACTTTTTACAGCAGTGCTGCAAGAAGTATTTTGTGGATTAAAATGGGAGACTAAAGGAGTGAAAGTAAATTGTGATTATTTAAGTCATTTAGATTTCGCAGATAATGTAGTTGTTTTTGCAAAAAATGCTTCAGATCTGCAAGAAATGTTGCAGGAATTATCAGATGAAAATAGGAAAGTAGGACTAAAGATAAATGTTAAAAAGACTAAAGTAATGTTTAATCGATTTGCTCAAAATATGAAAATAAAGATTGATTATGAAGAATTAGAAGAAGTTAACAGTTACAAATATCTAGGTCAGATTATTAATACATATGGAAACATAATGGAGGAAATTAATCATAGAATTAAACTTGGTTGGAGTGCTTTTCGTAGAAATATCTTGATACTAAAAGGAAATATGCCTATGTGTTTGAAAAGAATGGTTTTTAACAAATGTGTTTTACCAGTTCTTACATATGTCTCTGAGACTTGGACACTTTATAGAAGAGCAATACAGAGACTTCAGACCACTCAAAGGAGTATGGAGAGATGTATGTTGGGAGTAACAAGAAGAGATCAAAAACACAATGTATGGGTAAGACAACAAACAGGTGTTACTGATCTTATTGAAAAAATTAAAAGATTGAAATGGAGTTGGTCTGGACATATTGCTAGAAAAAATGATAATAGATGGACAATTGAAATTTTCAACTGGATTCCAAGAGATTGTAAAAGACCCAGAAAGAGACCACATGTGAGATGGATGGATGAAATAAGAAAATGTGCAGGGGTGTTGTGGAAAAGAGAAGCTAAAGATCGGAGAAGATGGATTAAACTTGGAGAGACCTTCATCCTGCAGTGGATTGATAATGGTTGATGATGATGATGATGATATGGAGCTTTATCAATAGTAATGTGCAAAGTTCACATTGTGCCAATAGTAGTCAGGGATACCTAATGAGAAAAAAAAAGTGATATAACTTAGTGTATAATTTGGTTGAAAAATTCTTAGGATGTTAGTTGTGATGTACCAATCATTAAAATTTTTTTTTTTTTATATCTAATGGTGGCAGAGGGGAATGGATTGTATCAGGGAATTGTTGGTATAAAAGCTCAACCCGTGGAAATGATTCTTGTTGTAGGTAAGGCCCAATGATTGCTTTTTCATTAAATTTCTAATCTACTTTATAATGCTTATCCAAGATCCAACTTCTATATGGGGATGCCTGTTCTTTCACATCCTTCCACAATTCACACCACATTCATATATCTGATTATCACTCAGAATATCCATCTTGCAATAACATTAATTATTGTTGCCATAGATATGTGAATAGCTGTCATTAATAGACTTTTGGATTAAAGGACAGAAAGATACACACACACACACGATCAGTTAGTATAATTTTTTATTTATTATTTATTGCATAAAATGTTACATTTAAAAATGTAGAAGTTCTATATTTCATTTATTATTAGTTAGCATTTGTAATTATATCGTGTATATATATATATATATAAAAATATGTATATATATATATATATATATATATATATATTCCTAACATTTTTTTTTAAAGTAATAAATTTTTGCATATTGTTGGCCTCATTATAACTAAAAAATGAGGCATATATAAGTAGAGGGAAGACTTCGGAAAATTTTTCAGAGAAGGGGAAATATTTTGGCTAAAAAAAGCAGTAAAAATAAAGTAGAGATCATTTATGTCATAAAACAAGTGAACCTCATATTTTCATTAAATTCTTTACTATTCCCTTTACTAAGTAATTTTTTCTCCTACTGCTCAAACTTAAATGCCATTGTGAAGGACACATGATAGGATTGTTCAAGATGGAAGGATAAACTTTGAAGGTACCCCAGCCCCAGTCTTTATTGACTAACAATTTGAATTTACTTTTATTTAAAATGCATGGATATTATATAAAAAAAACTGCTAATACAATTTTGCTATAACTTACTTAGAATGAATATTGTGATACTGGAAGTGCATAAATTAACAATACTACTAATAATTGGAAAAGTTATGCTAAACTGTTTAGTGAAATATTTTATTGACTCTCATTTAATAAGTTTTATATTTTTATTATGTAAAATAAGGATGAAAAAGATAAATTATTCATTCTAATACTTTACATTATTGGAATAGTTATGTATACTAAATTACCTTATCATTTACACCTATAAATGAGTGATAGAATGAGTGACTTAATGATATTTGATAATTATTTATTAGAAATGTGTTTAAGCATGGATGACCAAATAACCTTGATCTTAATTGTTAAATTTTATTAAATACTGGAAAGTTTAAACAGAACAATGTTGAAAATACTGTGAATCATAAACATTTATTTGAATGAACTTGCTGAGTTTTGGAGATTTTAGGACAAATAAATTGATTAAAATATGGGCAAAAGCTGCTTGTAATGTCCAATAGAAAGCCTTAAGAACATTAGATATTATGGCTGTTTTTTCCAAATTCATGTTTATCCTGCAAGACTAGTGTTTATATGTTTAATGTTTGTTTATTCATCATTATCATCTGAGCTACATGTACATTTCTAATCTTAAAATTTTCAGGGTGAACTAAAAAAAGAGAGAGAAAAGGAAAACTTTTATTTTAATTATAGAAGGTTTGACATGAATTTCTTCCCATTGCATATGATAGATAGATAGATTTTCTTTTATGTTTAGTTTGATTTTAATTTGAGTTATTATTATGTATTTCTTTGCCTAATCTCCTCTAGAATGTCTCGGAGATTTTGGTATAAAACCGGTAATATTTTCTTTTATTGTATTATGTAAAAATGTTATATTCTCATGCTCTTATTATGGGTTTAAATGGAATGGTTTATCATTAATTATTAGTTGGTAATGGTCAACAGATATGTGGAAATATTCATGCCAGTATTGCTGAATGGTTAGGCTTATTTGATAGTATTTATATTTTTGAAAAAAATGATGTTCATACTTTTTCATAGGTATTAGATCCATTTAATGCTAATCTAACATTTTTTTTGTCTGATGTAATTTCGAAAATATTTCATACATGATCATACATTCACATGTGTGTTTGCTATCATAAGCTATTTTATGAGTTAGATTTATGCTTCTTTGCTTTTCTAATCATTTCAGCTGGTGCTATGTGTTAAAGAGAGTGAAAGTTTGAGAGTTTATCTGCTTACAGATTTGTTCTATATGAAATGCATTAGATATCTTTTGAGTGGAGAGGCAATTGAAATGATAATCATGCTATTCAGATTGACTAACTTATTTACCTATTGAGTCATGGGTGGTGGTATAATTCCTTGCTTGATAGTATACGATGTGATAATTATATTCCTTAACATAAAGTGGTCGATGTTCTTTTTATTTATGATTAATTGGCTAGGTTCTGCACCATTTGTGTCAAAAAAGTTGGTAGTTGCTATGTTGATGAATTAAGTTGATGTATGGAATCTTGTTAATCCTCATATGCATGTATGTAAATGTTTATTTATTATGATTTTGCTCTCCATCTTCATTCCATGTATTTATCATCATGTAGTATATGCAGATAAATGTTTTAGTGATTCCTGTAATATACTTGAAGTTGGCTTAATAATTTAATGATTAGCTCATGTTACTACAGGTATTGTGAAGTTTATTCATTCTGCAAGTAAAGCGATAGAAAATGTAATCTAATAAATGTGTTGTGATTGTAAATTTATTAATGTGCACACATTCGCAGATATGATATACTTAAAGATATGGAGGAAGACCATCGCTGGAATTGTAAGTTCTAAGAAGCTTGTCAAGTCATATCACCCACATTATCATTATTTCATTTATTATGATTTTTTGGCAATTCATGCTGCCAGTATGAATGTAATATTGGACTATTTTGGATTACAAAATTTTATTTTATTTAAAGCTAGTTTTACTAAAATTATCACTTCATTTCATATAGTAAGTATAAACTTATAGGCGTACGAAAATAATTTCAATGGCAATTGTTTATTTGATACTATTTTTGTAGTTCATTGAGAGCACAGAATGAGAATACATGGTATAAACATTGATATGAAAATATATAATTATTTTGTATTGCTAATAATTTGATAAATAGAGTTATAAATATCATTGAAATAACAGATAAGAGGAAGTTTCCAAATATTAAGTGTATATGATTTATGAAATTTAAATGTTATTTAGTCAGCTTGTAGTTAATGTGAAATTAATGTTAAATCATCATCGAAGTGTTTGTAAAAGAAGGTGTCTTGTAATAAATGTTTGTTGAAATAAGATTCCCTCTGAATATTTTGCCATATATGTTTGATTGAATATTTTCACACACATATATGTTCAACTTAATATAATTATAATATGTATCAGTTTAATATTATAAGCAATCTATCTAGATAGCATTGAATTAATTGATCCAAACATTGTATAATGCCAATATATAAATTTTACCTTGTTTAAAATAGATAATGATGTGAGATAAAATTGCAACTGATCTCTATCATTGTCTATCATTTTATTTCATTGGAATAATTATCAGTTTCACAAAAGTTTCTCATTACTTAATTGTCATCTTATAATAGGATTGACTTGTTATTCAAATAATAGAGCCCTGAGATTAATTCATCATTTAAATAAACATTGGTATAGCTGCACAATCTAAGTCAAATGTCTGTAAATTAATTATTGTTACAATGGTCCCCAAACATACTAGATGAGTGATGTGATTGGTCTGGCATGTACTTGGATGGTGAGATAATTGAACATATTACGATTCTGGATTTAATCCACAAATTGCTTTCTGTTGATAACATAAGTACATACTTATATTATAACTAAATAAACATTATATAATTGTTTATAAATGCTTCTCTCACCATATTTACATACTAGATAACGATGAGAACCTATAACAACCAACTGAGCCAAGCTGTAGATTAATACTATAATAAGAGTCTCATCCATAATTAGAGATACAACTTAAATTATTAATTTTATTCTATGTTGTATAGAATTGGTGCCTGGGCATTTGTATGTGTAAAAGGTGTAGATTGAAGTGGTTATAGTGTATGTGTGTGGCATGCAATGTGGCAGCTCGATTGGTTAGTGGTTGGTTAATTATAAAACTGGTATTAGGCATCCAAGGTATTGGGTTTGATTGACTGATGATTTGGTTGGTTGTTATAGTAGTTTGGGCTTCCAGTATGCTAGGCTTGCTTGATGGTTAGTTGACAATGTGGGTTAGGTTTTTTAGTACAGACCATTGTGGAGAAACTTTATTCATTAGTGAAAAATATATAAGTGATTGTGACTATTTAGTTACAAGGATGATAGTACTTATTTAAGCACAGTCAGTGTTTGAAACCTTATGAATGAGATTGACATGATACTAGGGATGCTGGATATAATACTTTAATGCATCCAGCCCACCATAAGTATAAATTAACCTATTTGAATCATTTTATTTCTATTGCTTAATAAGATTGACATAATTTGTAATATAACCATAAATGGATCATGTAAATCTTAGTTGATAATCCTAGCTATGTTTGGATCAGGTATCTGATTGAAAATTTCAATATTTTCTTTTTTTTTTATGTGGTTTAAGTTAATATATAGCAAAGAAGTTAATATATAGCAAAGGTGATGTTAACAATAAAGTACAACCGTCGAGCACAATCTGGCTTAATATTATATATATATACAAAACATATTTTGCGGGTTCATCCGTGTTAAAAAAATTAAATATGCACACACACACATATATATATATATATAATTTAAATAAAAACAACTATCTTTGTTGTTTAAGAAGGAAAAGGAAAGCCATTTATCAAAGTAAAAAAATCTTTCATTCCTTGCAAAAGGAACTGAAAGAAAAATCTGAAGGTTTATATCAAGCAATTCAAACTTGTCTCGTAACTATTGTTTAAAAATTCCAAACACTTATGGTCAGTAATAACAATGATGTTTAGGCCCAGTGAAAAAATGTTGAACATTTTAAAGGCCCATACAATAGTCACAGCCTCCTTTTCAGTAGTCATATAATTATTTTCAGCTTCTTTTAGAGTACAGCTACAAAAATATAATACTTTGTGGTGTTTCTGCTCATCAACTTGGAATAAGGCTACTCCCAACCCATGTTGACTACTATCAGTTTGTACATAAAAAGTTTGTGAAAAATCAGGGTAAGTCAGAACCACTTATTTCAGAAACTTTTCTTGATTAGCTGAAACCCACGCTCCTGTTGAGAACCCCAAACCCATTTCTGATCCTTTCTTAATAACAACTAATGATGACAATTCTACAGAAAGTTTTTCATAGAACTGGTGGAAAAGTTGCTCAATTGCATCTAATTTATCTGTTTGAGGTTTAATATGATCCTTTCTGATTAAAAAGCTTAAAAATGCCATTTTATTCATGACAAAGTATCTTTTCTGTAGATTGATCATGATATTGTTTTGACATCACTCTGTCAAAAATATCTCCAAATTCTCCAAGTGTCCTTCAATATTTCTGGAGGCAATAACCACAAAATCCATACACATTACAATAATATTTTAACCAGCTCTGACAATATTTGATCCAAACATCTTAACAGCCCTGATCCATGGTTGATCAATCCAAATGGCATTTGGTTAAACACATACATATACCCTTCATAACAAAAGCTTATATATTGGTGATTGGATGGAAGAAGAGGTATTTGCCAATAACTAGAAGTCAAGTCCAACATAGTAAAGATAGTTTTCCCTTGAAATCTAGCCAGAATTTTAGTTATTGTAGGAAGAACATTACTTTTTGGAATCATGATTGCATGATTACATTTAAATGGCAAGCATCCCAACACATTGTAACTGCTCCATCTTTCTACTTTACTACCACCAAAGGGTTAATATATGATGGTGCTTGCTTACCAATACCCCCCATTTGATCATCTGTTGTATTGAAATGGAAAGGGGTAGGAACAACTTTGAAAATGTTTTTTTCTTCATTACATTAATTTGATGAACATCCCCTTCAATAGCCTGAGGTCTATTAGAAAAAAATGTATAACACTAAGTTAACATGTGTTAAAATATTTTCTATCCCCTTTAGTATGGACTGTTCCACCTTACTCTTCATTTCAGTTGTGTCTAGAGCTTATTGTAAACAGTGTATTTGCAACAAGTGACAGTCTTTTAATCCCTCTAAGGGTATTATGATTTCTCTTTACCAAAATAAGCATTCACCATAATCAAGAACACATTTATGCTGGTGAAGAAAGTATGTTCCCTATATGACATCTTGTATCAACCCAGACATTATCAGAAAGACCTGGTCTACTTACATGTCACCCAGATGGAGCTTGAGCCAAACCTGCTTTGTCTCTTTCTTGTTTTTTTCATTAGCCAACATAACTTGCATTTTCCTTAGAGGAAGTCTATACCTGTGAGTTCTGTTGTTTAACTGCAAATAAAAATGATGGTAAAGCAGGGACATCTGACTCCCTGAATAAAGTAAGGCCTGTGCTGTGATGGATTCAATTTTTAAACTTATGATGGGACAAGTCTGGTTAGCTCCCACTAATATTGTTTCATCTTTATCCACCATCACATTGGATACTGTTCCACCAACTCTATCATGTATGCTTATCTTCTCTACTCTATTTCTACTATAGTCAATCTCTGTCAGTAATGTTATTATTTCTTCCATAATCATTTTATTATTAACCAACATGGCTTGTTATAATGCCACTGTCAATTTGCTTCTTATTATTGAGATGGCCAGGATTTCTGGCAAAGACAATGCTGTCAACAATGTCATTATTGCAGCTTGATTACAGAAAAACTGCATACAAGTTCTTCCCTCTTCTCTGGAATATGATTGCTGCAAGACTATCTTAACTCCAAAAGTGTGCATGATGGCCTACCTATAATCGCCAAGTGCCCGTGGGTTTATACTCAATGTACACCACCAATCTTTGACCACACCCTGTAAATGATTGCAGGCCACTGCAATCTTTTTTTGTTCATTCCATTCATAAAACTGAAACACTTGTTGAAGGCTTTCAAAATACACAGCTGGACTTTCTCTACTATCTGCCATGAAAACTTTTATCTGGATCAATCTTGTAATTCTAGGTTTAATTTGCCTATTCTCAACTTTCTTATGAATTTGCCCTTCTATTGTGCCAAGCTTTAACAACTCTGTCTGTCTCTTTATTTATTTCCCAACTTAATTTTTCTACTTTAGAAGTATGACTACTAATACTTATTTATTTATTTCTATTTCTTTAACTTTTATTAACAGCCTCTTACTATTTCTTTATTTAACACTATATTTGAAAATCAATCTAAAATAAAAATGCTATTTAACTATTTACTTATTAATGTCCCATGAAAAAGTCTCGCCAATATTTATTTATTTTATTAATTATCTCATATGAAGAAAAAAACTATATTTACCATTTTTATATACATTTCACAAAAACACTATTTAACTGATTTATATTATTATCATATTAAAAATGAAAAAAAAAAATGCCACACCCTTAAATTCAAAAATTACTCTGAAAAAAAAACACTATTTACTGTTTATTAATTATTTCATGTGAAAATGATGAACTCTTTATTCCAAACCATCTCAACAATCATGCCATAACTTACAAAAACTGATCCCTACCTACTAAATCTTGACTCCTACAACTGAAATATTCCTCAATTGTCCAAACAAAATCTCACATAGGCTTTAAAATCCAAGCTTGATGTTGGCTTTGCTAAAATTTAAAAAGCATGTAATGATCACTCAATCTACCAATTGTTTATGGATGGAGCCACCAGATCACTAAGTCTCTGAACAATTTGTTTGCTGTGATAAAAATGGATTGCGATGATGGTTTGTGACAACTAGTTTCAGTGAGAAAGAAGAAGTGATGAATACTGTTCAGACAATTTAGAAATAAAAGCACTAAAGCAAAAAAATAGCCAAATTAAGTTTAAAGATTTTAAAAATTTTATTACAATTCAATAAAAAAACTAAATTAAATCTAGCAAACAGAATACTAAATGTTGATGTAGATTTTTCTAAGCTAATTCTTCCAAGAGTGTGTATGAATTGAAAATATGAAAACATCAAATACTTTAGCAGAAAGAAACATTCTATTATCTACAAATTAAATGGATATCATTTAAATTTTCCTGCTGGTGATTTATAAAAGAACAACAAGTCTAGTCTTCTGATTCATAGATATAAAACAATATTGTCTTGTAGGTAATCAACAAAAGAGTGCTGATGAACATTTCTTGCATGGAATAATGTGTCAAGACAAGAACATTATTTTTCTGGTAGGACAGCCCATGATTACAACATTTAATGTAATTTTTTGTTGATTTCAAATACAAGATGAGAGAACTTGCAGGATGATTATGATTTTCCATAATCTGGAAACAACACAAAATCACCAACTTCAGAAAAACCAGCATATTAAACACAATAAACTGCCAGCCAAAAGATTTGTGGTTTGCCAGAAACATTAATTATTGAACACTAAAATTGGGACAGGTAAGCAAATTAAAATTATGAAAGAGTGCTAAAGCATTTAGCCACTAGTTAATAAAATAAAAGAGACATATTAATAATATAAAATATGTTCTCAAAATAGACTCTCTGATAACTAAAATAGAAAACAAACTTGGAATCTTAAAACTAAGATTCCAAGATACACTATAAATACAATGTTAAGCAAACAGAAACAAGTGATATAATAAAATATGTTACTTTTATGATTAAGCTGAGACTTAAAATTTACCCTGGAAAGAATAACAGAAAGAGGATACCTCAAGGTATAAATTTAAAACTGCAGAGGTCTTTCAGCATGACATATATAGTTTATTACATGGGAAACTCTAGTGAAGACTTTAGGTTTTTATTTTTGTTGTGATGGAGGAAGGTAATGTTAGGGATCAATTCTGATTTGAGCTCTTATGGTATGATTTTGCAGGACAATTTAGCTCTGAGATACATCTGGAGTTGGTTTAGCATGACATGGCAAAAAATACTATTGAAGCAGTTCTTTCTTGCATATAGTTTGGCATTGAAAAAATTATAACAGCACAACAATTCAAACAAGTCTCTAAATTGGTGTACTAAAAGTTGCAGAAAAACTGTCAAGCAGCATTAACAACAATAACTGGAGGATAATCAGTCCATGATCCCAGGTCTACTTATAAAAGCTCTTACCTTTCTGAAACATTTTTTAATTAGTGTTTTTTTTTCAACAGGGCAATATTATCTCAGCTTAATCCTAATTAAATATTCTCCCTAAGGTTATAACTAATTTAAAAATATTCAAAAATAAGTCTCTGCTTACTTAAAATAAATTAGAAATGATTATAAACAAACAAGAAACAATTAAAAACAAGCAACCAACAAGAAAACGATTTTAAAAATAAAATCTATTAAAAAAATAGAAATGACTGAATTTTAAATAATTAAGTATGTGTGTCATTACACATACTCTTTATAAACATACTTTTAAATAGCTTTCTGTTAAAAATTTAATAAAACCAAAAGTGAATTTTATTTTAATGAAGTTTGTATTACCAGTTGATAAAGATTGTCAGTGAAACAATTGAAAGTACTTCTGGTAAAGAATATATTATTTAATTTTGAATATTGTGCTAAATATATTTGTTTGAATTATTAATATATATATATATATATATATATATATATATATATATATATATATATATATAAGTTGAAGTGAAGATTTGCAAAGGTTGCATATATAAGAGACATATTTTGTGGGTTCACCCGTATTAAAAAAATTGATATTGACATTGATGTTTAAAATACATTCTTAAGTTTAACATTGTTGCTATTGGTTGGAACTTTAACGTTTATTCAAATCAGTGATTGTAGCGCCTCTACAACTGTCTTTTTACCTTTTATCACCCAGTGGATGACTTGTGTGACCAAGTAGAAATGTCAGAATATCAATATTTAAATTTTTTAACATGGATGGACTCGCAAAATATGTCTTATATATATTGTACTGATCAAAACATGTTTATCCATCTAACATGAGCCGGAACTCGCAAGATGTACTTCAAACCCAGTCAAGCCTGAGATTTAGATCAGGGTCCAGCCTGGATTCGAACCCAACTCTCTAAGTCCCAGATCAAACACCCAATGGAAGACATAATAGTGATAGCATATGAGAATTAATTTTAATCCGGCTGACTAGCAAAGCTGAGCAAAACAATGAGACATCTATTAACTATGACTAAACTAATATATATATATATATATATATATATATATATATATATATATATATATATATATATATATATATATATATATATATATATATATATATATATATATATATATATATATATATATATATATACAAGCAGGCTTAACTTTTGGAAGTGGAGAAAAGAAGGAATTTGAACTACTCAAATAAGTTAGACAATAAAATATATTTTAATATACTGACAAATTATTATACATTTATAAATTAATTATATACATTAGTGTGTGCGTGAATGAGCAAGCGGTCTACCAAGTGATAGAGGATTACATAGTGTCATTCATGTTATTATTTCTCATATACTCTTTAGTAGCTAAATGATATATTATAAATAAACACACATCTTTGGTGGGTCCAATATTAAGATGCCAATCGAATATTTGAAAGAATTACATAATACTGCCATTAACACTTTGATTTACGGTTCAGAAACATGGTAACTAACATATATTCTTCTAGGAGCATTCTGAATGATATAAACTATTTTCACACCATTGAGGTCATGAAAATAAACAAAATACATTTGAAAACATTTGATTATATTTGAATCTATGACAAAATATTTAATGAAAAATTATTTTAATAATAGTAAGATGAACATTTTATTTTTCCCAAGGCATTATACTCTTAAATAGATATATAAATTATGATGGTGGAACTGTATAAGACTGAAATAAATTTAATTAATAAAATAGAAGTAATTGGCATAACCAATAAATAATAAAATAGAAGTAATTGGCATAACCAATAAATAACAGGAAAAGTCATGCTTCTGGATGAAAGATGAAGTGGATGGCATAGCATGTGCCATACTTAAGGATCACTGCCATAGGCCTTTTTATATGAAGAAATGGATAGGCATAGTGTGTGCTAGACTTAGGGGTCATAGCCAGGGGCCTTTTTATACAAAGAAGTGATATGCATAGCATGTGCCTAACTTACAGGATCACTGCCAGAGGCATTTTATACTAAATAAATAATGAGAAATATATCGGTTCGATCCTGTTGCAACCCCCAGATTAAGAAGCAGATATATATATAGAACACAAAGATCGGCCAAATGTCAGAAACACAATAATGATACATGTCGCTAACAACATTGAATAAATGACCCTTGTTTGAATATTATAATTTAGACAAATAATACACTATGCAGTTATAAGATATATATAGAAATTTAGATTTCATTTACTAACATATACTTGATGTATAGTAAATATAAATATATACACTATGCAGTTATAAGATATATATAGAAATTTAGATTTCATTTACTAACATATACTTGAAGATTTTATTTAGCAAAAGAAACATTAAGATTTATATTTTAAATTAATAAAATATACATCAAGATTTGATTTAGTAAAAGAAACATTAAGATTCACCCCCTAGCCTTTCCTACTATTTAAAATAATTAAATCCCACCTTCGTGGATTTTACAACAACTGGAATACATAGCATATACTTTAAGAGTATAAAAAAATAAAATAACTAGCAGTTATATACATAAAACAATTAAGTCACTTTTTTTTTTAGAATTAAATAAAAAATATTTTATAAGATTTCAAAGCATTAATTAGTTTGAGTTATGGATTTACCCTGGGTAGAAAATCCAGAGTTAAACAAATATATTTTATAATAAACCAACATAAATAAAATGTTAACTCGTAAAAACAATTTGGCGAGTATATTAATTAACAATATGTTATATTTTAAGGGAACATTAATAAACTTGATTCATGAAAGCTTATTTAAAAGAAAGAACAGATTTTAAAAATTCAAGACATCAGATTGTTTTAGATTGGCATATCAATAATAAAAACACATATAAAATTTAGTAATAAATAACTATAAATAAATGACCACACCAAAGTTAAGGAAAGTTAAAAACATATGAGATAGGATTAGATATAAAAATATTTAAAAGCAAATTACATTTTACATAAAGTTAAATCAGATGAAAGAAATCTTGATGAGATTAGTTAGGCTTGATTGACTATTAGGTGGTGGCTTGGAAATTTACCTTTCAATTTTAAGAGCTCATTTTAAAGTATGGCACATGCACAGTGATTGAAATGCAAGTACTTCGGTGGCAGAAAACTTCTGTTTGCATTCTAAAGTTCTTTTTTAAACCTTTCTTCATTTCAGGGCAGCAGGATATTACAGTAGCAACAAATGATGACCCACAGGTACAAGAAAGATGGTAGATTTACTGCTACATCATTTTAAGTTTCAAGCAATGTGTAATATGTTTACAATCAGTTCTCTCAATAGTAGCTATTCTCTGTGATTCAAAATTCAGTCATTTTAAACTTTTTCTTTTATCAGTTGTTTTTGAAGATGCAACAGTAAGATAACATCCAAAAATAAATTCAAATCTATTTCCAGATTAGAAATAGATTTGACAACATGTTTTTAACAAAAGTATCTCTAATCTTAATCCCATTTTAAGTAAAAAACTTTAATTAAAAATACCTTCCCCAAATTAAAACAATAGTGTTTCCAACCTTTAATTATTTTTAGACAATCAACTGTAACATCTTCCATATTGGATTTTATAAAAATATACAGTTTAATAGAAAAAGTACTTTAAAAAGAAAAAGTTTAAAAAATGATATATAATAAAATATTTAAAATCAATATTTTGTTTGTAATTTTGCTCCTATATATATATATATATATATATATATATATATATACAATATAAATATATATATATATGCATAGATATATCATCAAATATATATATATATATATATATATATATATATATATATATTTGAGCTGCACCTATGCAGTTTAATAAAAAAGAACTAATAATTAATAAAAAAATCAATAATAATAAATATTGAAAGTTAAACTATAAATGTAGGCGTGCATTCCAAATATATAAATAAAAAATATATATATACAACAAAAGGAGGGGGTTGGGATATAGGGGTTTGAATATGGGTTAGTAGGTAGAAACGTGAAGCACAATCTTAAGCTAAGATTGACTGCTTCAATATATATATATATATATATATATATATATATATATATATATATGAATTGAAAATATTGCCCAATCATTGGTCACTAGTGTGATAGTCTCCTATTTAATGCCCTACAGATTTGTGTGTTTTATGTAACAGAATGAAAATGATGATAAAGGATGAGGATTATAATCCTTAGGATTCCTTACTAACTGAGACACCATTTATAATAATATATACCTAACATAAAGGTTGAATGCTATTTACAAATAAATTAAAATGATCCAGAAGTTGATAAAAGTATTGATTTTAATCTTTACAAATTTACAAAAATTTATAACAAAGTGAGATGGATAAGAATAAGAAGTGAAAACTTTAATTATAATTTGAAAATTTAAAACACTAATTATATTAAAGCAAAACATAATCCAGTATTTGATTATTAATTATAAGTAAATTAAATGCATATAATGCTAATGCAAATGAAAATAAAAACAATACTCACAAAGTAATAATATCTCAAAAACAGTAATATGCTCTTACTGGATAAACCAATTGTAACGTAATAAATACTTAATGATGATAAAATACTTTGACTTACAAACTTATGTATATTAATGTATTCTTGGTAAAATATATACACTTTTCTCTTTTAAAACCTTATAAGTTCACAACATCGAATTATAATAACATAAATGATCTACAATATTAAAACTATGATAAAGTACAATAAACAAGATCAATTAATCTATCTTATCTCACCACCTACTCCAACTTATAATAATATAAAATGAAAGTGGAAACTTCAAATAACTATATAATTTATAATATCCAATCATGTTGACATAAAATAAATGAAAGATTCTTATTTGACACTTATACAAATATTATTAACAAATCACAATGAATTATCTTTTAAATCGATAAAGCAAAGCTGTTAGAGTCTAAATTATAATTACCCTAATACATGTAGCATTATTAATACTCAAATATAATTAAATGCCAACATCACAGCTTAGCATTTAAAATAATTTAGGATCTATACCAAACATTTTTAAATTTAATCAATGTAAACCATTCTATTTATGAAATTCAAATATCAATTTCAATATATGCTATTACCAATTTTATAATGTAATAAGATTACCATCTATATAACTAAATACTAAATTTCTTTAACATACATCTGGTAAATAATAATTTAAAAATATGCAGATATCAAATTATAATCATCTTTATTTATATTAAATAATTAATATATTTGTATTTTATAAACTATCAAACGAGCTCAAATATAAATTACTGCCCTAAAATAACTGTTATATATAACTAATAAAATAACTATGGTAATCTTCTAATTACTTTATAAATATTCAACAATACCAAATTAATTAATTTGTTACCATATAAAAATGCATCTGTGGTTCAAAAGATTATATATTGGATTTACTGTAAAGAAAATAATATGTAATTGTACAAACACCAATCCAATTGCTTAATTTCTGCAGTATTTTATTATTATTTATTATAAACTATGTGGTATAAGTCATTACCTGACTATTATCTGTCAAAATCTTATTAACCAATAAGTGTGCATTATTAATTGAATTGCAATTAAAGCAAATTTATTTGTTTTAAATAAATTTAAAATTTATTAAAAATAAAAAAACAAATAGACAATAACCGTTTGAAACAAATAAACACCACATGATCACCATTTTCGGGATATTGGATGAGTAGGCACTCAATGGGAATTTTACGCACAAGCCTTCTGGCATCCATTGATTACTCTGGCTTGCACTGAGTAGCACTACCTATAGAGAATTTTGCCTGTTTTAATAACCATTTGAAACATATTCTCTAATTAAGTATCATGAAATATATTCTCCATTGAAATTAGTATTACTAAGATAGATGTTTATATATTAAAATTCACTTATATAATGCTTAATTATAATATATTTATGGGAAATAAAAAATGCTGTTGCACATATACACTATTTGAAATACAACAAAGTTAATGACACACTTCTTTAATCTTCATAAAAAATAATTAATTGAAATGAACTATAATATTTATGAGTTTTATTTATTCACTCATCTTATTTTTCAAAAAAATATTAATACATAATTATCTCCATATAATTCTTTTAGACTTTTAATACTTATAAGATATGCATTCAAAAATAATTTGCAATTAACGAATAAGAGAATAATACTTTAAATCATAGATTTAATTGCTACAATTTAAACACATAAATACAAATATCAAACTAAACTTAGCTCTCTTTTATTATATATATATATATATATATATATATATATATATATATATATATATATATATATATATATAGTAATCAGTTATATTTATAAATATTATACAAGTACATACATAAAAAATACATATTATCATACGACGTGATCATCTTCCTCCTATATGATACTTCAAAATAATACAATAATTCCAATTTCTAATCTGTGAACTATAATTTGACAGTATCTTAATCCCAATAAATAAAAGTATCATAAATATTTAGTCATGCAATATGTACTTTGTTAATTCCAACATTTTAAAAGTATTAATTTGTATCCTTTGTTTAGTAGGTATTTAACATTACAATAGCATTATGAATGAACAGATGCCAATATCCATTTATAATAATATGCCATATAGATAAGCTAGTTTAAATTTTCTATTAAATCACTCCATCGATATTATAACCTTCCAATGAAAACTATTTTTATTTACACTATTGTGTTGTTAGCTTTTATATTCCATTATTAAAACATATTGTTCATATGTGATATTCATTTTAGTAAAGAAACATTAAGATGTATTTGAATGCTATGAATTACTTTCTCATTTCTTTAACAAATTCTTGGTAATCCAATTCAGATTTTCTGAACATATATAAGCCTTCTTAACCTATCATTTTTATGGTTATTAAGCACATTCTTTTAAAATAAATATACAGAAGAACTTACATTTGCTTCTATGGATGTCAAGATGTCGGAGAGTGAATAAGATTCATTCAGTCTCTTTTAAAACCTCTTACAACTGACATCATTTTCATTATCAAATCCAAGATTGCACTCTTTATTTACTCTTATAATGAAATCCCCCTACATTTTGCATTTAAAATCATCTTTTACAAGATTAATAATAAATGAAAAATCAATCATAATCATTACATATAACAAATAATAATCATGTTTTAAAATACAAATAATATTTTTTTAATTCAACACAAAATAAAACAATTTACATCACATTCTCACAATTCTGCACTGTAAATAAATACATCTTCCCAATAAAATATTACATCTATCATATAAACATGACAATAAACACATTTAATATGTTAAATATTCATGTGTATTGTTTATAATATATTATTTAGCAATGCAATAACCAAAATATGTGTAATAAAAAAAAATAATAATTTTATTAAAAATATAAACTTTATTATTTATATATGCATTTTAAATAAATAAAATTAATATACAATTTTATGTTGCAAGAATAATAGCATATTTTTTGCTTTAATATTCCATTTTCATAGCAACCTCTTTCCATGCTCTTAGGTGAATACATATCTTCTTTTAATATAAAGACTACTTTTTCTACTGGCAAAAAAAAATGGTCATTTTTTTATATAAACCTAAAGACAGAATGTTTTTGGAACATCAAGGAGTTTATGAAATTTAATGTTTGCAGTGCTCAAGATGCTATGCAGGTTAGTCTAATATGTGAATAAGTGTCAGAATTAAGGAACATAGAAATGCTTTTAATCAAAAAATTAGCACATCAGTTTTTACTTTCTATTTTTTAGAAATTGGTCACAAACTTGATTTTGACAATACAAAAATAATTGCTAATTTGGGAAATATATGATTTAAGAACAATGAGAGAGTCAATTGAAATGTTAAAAAGATCTACTGGTTTAAATAGGTCTGATAAAGCACAACATATTCCACCTATGTGGAAACCTCTTATTAATAGGTGAAAAAAATGAGGGAAATAAACATGTTGATAAGCATCATATTGTGAATGCTGAACTACTTCAAGTTATATCTCATTTCTCATCTCACACTGAATCACATTATTGTTTGAGATCTAACTTTTTTTTTCAAAAGTTACCGTTGATAATGGTGATTGTTAGTTTATCAAAATATGGCATTGTAATGCAAAATAATACACAGTTTATTTCCAAAAATAATAATTTATCTACATCATACAACCGTGAAAACTATATATATATATATATTCTCTTCTTTATATCTTGTCTCAGAAAGTTTATTGGTAAATTACTGATTTTTGTATTAACTATCTTTATTGCAGATCTTAATAATTTAATGCTCATATTTTTTTAATTTAGTCAAGTTTGAAACAGCTTCAATGTCTGTTAATATTTTAAAATGATTTTAAAATTCTAATTTAAATTCATTGAAGTATATATCAACTGTTAATGTTGATTCTATTAATAATTATAATCTCACTTGTTTTCTATTAAGATGTTTTTTTTTTTTTTTTATCAATGGTCACTTCTTGTGTAAAAATATATAAAACGTTACAGTTTTGGAATATATATTTTTGTTAGTCAAAATTTAATTCAATTTTGCTTATAACTTCATTTAGATGCTTATATGTCCTTTTTCATTTAATATTTTTCTCACAGGAAAATTTTTATTAGAAAATTTTTTTTCTGTAAATACCAATTGCCCTTGTAACTTTTTTTATCATTGTAATGAAAATTATCTATAGCATTTTCATTTTGAATATTTACATTTTTTTTATTGTTTAAAAACATTTTGTATATCTATATCAAAATCCTCTAGATCTTTATAACCCATAAAAGTTATTAGTATAGTTACTTGAATTATCTGCATTTTGTGCCATCATTTAATTAGAATAATTAACATTGCAATTATGTCTGATATATCATCTTCTTCTACAATATTATTTTTCCAATTTTTATTATAATAAATTTTATATCACTAATGTTTTTAATACTTGTGCCTTTGTGATATAGTACCTGCCCACCTTTTAAAGTTAATTATTTTTTCATATTTTCTTCTATCTTCACAAAGTCTAAAAAGTGTCCATTTAGTATTGAAACATTATTTTTTCAATTCATGAAATATCCCTTCACTTGAAAGTGATTTTCAGTTGTATATCTTTAAATAAATTATCATCATCTTATAGGGGCCAAGGTTTGTATACTGGGAATAGTTCCCAACTTTTACCTTCAGCAGTCCACTATTGTCTTGTCTACCATTTTTACATTTTCCTAGAAATAAATACCATAATTTAATTTTGTGTATAATGATTGTAAATAATTTTTAGAAGATAAGTCACATACATATTCTTCCTGCATTCAAATAGAACATACATGGTTTTTCAGTAAAGAACTGTTAGGTAGCTGAACAAAAAAATCATGATTTTTTTTATCCTAAACTCAGAGTTAAAAAACCAGTACATTAACAAACTAGATGAAGCATGTTAATGAGCAATCTATCCATATTCATTTATTATGTGAATAATTACATATAATAACTGCTATAACAAGCATACTTGGGGGTAAAATGAGGAAAGTTTCCTGCTTAGATCTTTTCAAAGAGTAACCTTTCAATTAATAGTAAAATCTTTTCTGCAGTTATTGATATTACCTATTTATTTATAATTAACTTAAATTATTATTTGGAAATATGAAAAGTTATTTTTATAATTTATAAAAACAAAAAAAAAAAAATGACAACATATTCTTATGGGACTTTTAAAATATTAAATTACAATAGTAGTATTTAAACTTAGTATTTCTAGCATTACATTTTGAAGTACAAATGACTTCAGTAAATTCCATAGTACATACTTATTTATTACAGCAAAACATATTCAAAAATCTTGTTGAATATGTTAGCTCTCGACATAGATAAGACATTTTCATATAGTTCTACTGAATTAATAATGTATTATTGTTCTTATTGATTTGCACAATTTAAATAATCTATTAATCAAAATTTTTTATTATTCTGAAAAATAAAAGTTTATCTTTATTCTACAATTGTTAAATGATGGCATTATATAAACTATTATTACTGCTGGAGGAACATCTCATAAAATAAAACTGATTTATCACTAGAACATTTAAATAACACAAATTGTTTTTTTTTCTTTTATGCCAGTGATCTTTTGAACATTTTATAGTTGGTTTCATAAAACAAGCATTAGGGTATGATATAGGATTGTTAATATAGTTTTTATTTTGTATTATAAAGTCATCATATTATTTTCTCAGTTTATAGGATGCTGATGCTTGTAATATTTTAATCAATTTAAAAAATAATATATTAAAAGTGTTTACTGTTTGCATCAATTTATAAAAAAAAAAATGTTTCAGTAACTGTTATTCAATAAGTTCAATTAACCAATTGCAATACAACAACATTCAAAAACTTTAAGATAAAATAGTAGTAAAGAATAATAATTTGTTATATAAGAAGATAGAATTATAAATATATGTGTGATGAAGATTTCATAATGCAATCATTTCTGAATTTGAAAAAAATATGTATTTTTTTATCATTATATAACCATGTTTACTAAATTATGTGTGTATAGAATTTTTTTTTATTTTTAATTTATTCTCTTTAAATAAGGCATCGACTTATATCAATATAATAGCAGCAATGGAAAAATTTTCTTTGCAAAAATGACAAAATCATAAAATTAATTTATACTCTTCCATGACATTGAATGTATAGTTGCAAATGCAAATATTCACTATGTTGGGAACTTAAAGTGATGAAACTAATAAACGATTTTAAAACAATATTTTATGAAGATTGTGCGTTATTGTAGGAAAAAGCAGATCAACTTGAAGATAAAAAGGCACAATATTATTTATTTATATTTGAGAATACATTGACAGAATTATCCAAAATGGTAAAATTATTAAATAAATGGAACAATAATATAATATTTGCCTGAAGGTTTATGATGATGATATATTAGTTGTGATAACATATTTGATTACTATCACTAAATGTCCAATGTATAGAAAATTTTAAACTTTATTCAAACTTTTCTAATATAAATAACTTGTTAGTAATAATCCATAAATAAACAACACAGGTTAATAATTATACAATGTTTGAAATAGTATTATTATATACTCCTTTTCAGGTATTGCTAACCTGACATGGGATAGTTTTTGCAAAGGAATTGACCTGTGTCAATACACTATATATTATAATAATCTAATTTTTTTTACAACTTTAGGGACTTTTTTTAACTGGTCAGTAAATATTTAATAACTACAAAAATATTTGATTCTTTAGCTAACAAAGTTGATTCTATAAACATTTCTTCAGTGATTAAAGCATTGGATCATCAAGGTGTAGATCCAGGATATTGTCATATTTTAAAGAATATTTATAAAAATTCAACAGCAACAATTAAATTACATAATGATAGTAGGAAAAACAACATTAAAACGGGTGTAAGACGAGGGTGACTCCGTATCTCCAAAACTTTTTACAGCAGTACTTCAAGAAGTATTTTGTGGATTAAAATGGGAAGCTAAAGGAGTGAAAGTAAATGGAGATTATTTAAGTCATTTAGATTTTTCAGATGATGTCGTTGTTTTTGCAAATAATGCTTTAGGGCTACAGGAAATGTTGCAGGAGTTATCTGATGAAAGTAGGAAAATAGGACTAAAGATAAATATTAAAAAGACTAAAGTAATGTTTAATAGATTTTCTCAAAATATGAAAATAAAGATTGATTATGATGAGTTAGAAGAAGTTAACAGTTACAAATACCTTGGTCAGATTTTAATACAGATGGAAATATAATGGATGAAATTAATCATAGAATTAAACTTGGTAAGAGTGCTTTTGGTAAAAATAACTTGATACTAAAAGGAAATATGCCTATGTATTTGAAAAGGAAGGTTTTAAATAAATGTGTTTTGCCAGTTCTTACTTATGAGTCTGAGATTTGGACACTTAATAGAAGAGTAATATAGAGACTTTAGTCTACTCAAAGAAGTATGGAGAGATGCATGTTGGGAGTAACAAGAAGGGATCGAAAATGCAATGCATGGGTAATAGAACAAACAGGTGTTACTGACCTCACTGAAAAAATTAAAAGACTGAAGTGGAGTTGAGCTGTACATATTGTTAGAAGAGATAATAACAGATGGACAATTAAAAATTTTAAACTGGATTCCAAGAGTTTGTACAAGACCCAGAAAGAGACCACATGTGAGATGGATGGATGAAATAAGAAAGTGTGCAGGGGTGATGTGGAGAAGAGAAGCTAAAGATAGAAAAAGATGGACTGAACTTGGAGAGACTTTCATCCTGCAGTGGATTGATAATGGTTGATGATGATGATGATGAAAGTAAGGTAATGACTTTACAATGTTGCAATAAATAATAATCTTGAATAACCAGTGATTACTAGATGGTAGTGTGTTTAAATCCCTATCTTTACACTTGTTTCTGGTTTTATTCCATTATCAATTATTGAAAGTGTAAAATAATGCATATATGCATTTAGAAACTACCAATGAACTCCATTTAATTCAAGCACAGATTTATATAACTGTTCAAAAATCATAGGCTGATTTGAATTTTAGGCGTTTATTTTAAATAGTAAAAGGAAGTTAAAGGGGATTGATAAGTACATAATAGCATTAGTTCCATCAGTGAATCACATTTTTTATTGATAAAAGGAAAGTCAGAAATTAGCCGAAGATGTAAATATAAATCCATTATTATCTTATAATCATTAACTATTTAATCTTATATATGACATTAAGTAGAGAGTTGTTCATATTTTATGATATATTATTTGTTATGATTCAGGGGAGAAAAAAAAATTAATATTAGAAAAAATTACAAAGTCTGCTGAAATTTGTCATTATTAATTTAAAAGCAGATTTACTTAGAGCACTGGTTTGACATTCAAAATTTTAGTGTTTTGAATTTCAGTCTTTTAATTTAAATAGTAAAATAGTTAACCGTGGTTGTCAAATGCAACATAGAAGTATTTTTGCTTTGAATTTGAAACTACTATTGATAAAAGCAAATATCAGAAACTAGTTGGGGAATGAAATTGTAAATGTAATATTCACTGATAATAACTTATTATTTAACTTATGCATTAGATTAATTAGCTTCTCATATTTTGTTATATATAGTTTACTCTGAAGAATTATGTGTATTGTTATAGTTAACATATCTGACATAGTAACAAAAAGTACTTACAATAAGAAAAAAAGAAAAAATTTCTAAAACATATAATTATTAACCCAGGATCAGATCTATATTACTCCATGAATTGGTTTGGTTCAAATCCTTAGAGAGGTATCAATATTTATTTGGATAAAATCAGAGCTATAAATTAGTCTGGAGATGTTGTTTGATATGCAGTGTCATCTGATAATCATTGATTATCTAAGCTTATCATATATAGTACTAGAAATCAGAGCCACTCTTCTTTTGTCACATTTTATCATCATTTTGTTTTATGTTCTGTCAATTAATACTTACATGATCAGTTCATATCACCTTAAAACATTATCAGAATGTTAAAAATAACTAGATGATCAATTCATTTTAACAATAATTTAATGATTAGCTCTCTTGACTATGCAATATAAATGCATTAATCACTACATGGCGTTGTAAAATTATATATATATATATATATATATATATATATATATATATATATATATATATATATATATATATATATATATATATATATATTGAGCCGGATTGATTTCCGATTCAATGGTTCTATTACTAAAATTAATAAAGGAAGAACAACTTCATTTTCATTAAATGTCTAATGCTAAAATTTTTATTATTATTTAAAACACATACACATTTATATTTAAAGTAGATCATTTAATGTTTATAAAAGTAATTTTAAACTAGTTTACTTTCACCGCCTGTTTTAATCAATTTGATTAAAAACAGACAAGCTTGCTAATTATATATTCCTGTTGCTTTTATTTTAGTAATATTTTTAAAGTTAATTCTAAAAAAAGCAGAGATTTAGTTTTGTATTTGTCGTTTTTGTTTCAATTATCCCTGGTTGGAAGTCTTAAATTAGATTGAGCAGGAAATTAATATTTGCCCTGCCTGGAATATAGAATGGACACTAATGAAAGTTTTTCGTGGGAAATGTAGCGAGGTAAGAATAGCCTGCCAATTTTTAGGGAGAGAGAAGAAATTCATTATTAGATACACACTTGGATTATGTCCTGCAAAGAGATACCATTGTGAGTAGCTGTTCGGATGGTTAATTCCTACTAAAAACTTAAATAATTATTGACAAACTTTGTTGCTGTGCAAGATGTCAAAATCCACCGCTGTGAGTTTTGCCATCATTAGAATGTCTGGCTAATTTAAACAAAGGATGGAACCATGCCTACCAGCTCTTTTTCAATCATGCCATGAACCTCTAAAATAAACACTGCCTCAACCTTGCCACTGTCAAAGGAACTAAAAGATTAACTATTATCAAAAGTGCACACTCATCACTAAATCACTAGAACTCTGCCTTACCGTAAGCTAAACTTTTTCCTATTCTAGCCAGGGTAAATAAATTGCATTTAATTAAATCTCCATTCAATCTAATGATAAATATGTTTTAAAATGGTATTAATTGTTTTTAATTATTTATAATCTGTATGTACTTTTTCTAGTATTAAAAGGGTGTCTTGGAATCTTAGTTTTAAGATTCCAAGTTTGTTTGCAATTTTCATTTATCAGAGGGTGCAATAGGAGATTGTATTTTATATGTTTAATATATACCTAATTATTTCATTAACTATTACAAAATGCATTGGCAGTTTTTGTAGTCTTTATTTATTCACCTGCCTTTAGTTGTAAAATAAAGAATCTTTAAGCATGTCTCATTTGCGCTTTTTGTGCAAACAACAACATCTTTTTTTCTGGCTATTTGTCAAGTTATTTCTTCGGGCTGTCTGAAAATAGTCTATTTCTTTCTGGATTACATAAGATCGTAATCAATTATCTGTTGCTGTCTTGTAGGTGAGATCAACCATGTTTAACATTGATAGTAGTATTACGCGCAGCAGTCTTGTGGTGTTTTAACGACAGTAATTAGAATATTACTGCTCGGACGTCTGCACTGGTTACATTGATTTCCAATGGGACAGTAACTGTTTTATTATCTCTGATTCAGAAAGCTAGGGTTGTTGTTTGTTTTTGTAATTTTACAACTGGCTGGCAAGAAGATATTATCCTAACCATTTCTTATATTTTATGTGAGAGAATTTTATTGCCAAAATGTTTAATGCCTTCATGTTTGTCGTACTCTTGTGCACTCTCTGGTAAATATACATATATTAACATAAGTCACTTTTGTATTCGTGGCTAGATGTCTTCACTCTATGGCACAACTTTTAATAAAATTAATGAATTGTTTAAACTTAATTTGGCTGACGTTTATCTTTGTGCTTTGATTTCTCAACTGTTTAGATAATATTTAAGATATCTTGTTCCTACCTGAGTGTAGTTCGGTGCCTTTTGATTCGCATATCCTGTCCACCCTAAAATAAATGTCTAGTTCCTGTTTTCAGACTAGTGGTGCCCCCGGGGTCAGTATATGTGAATCTCAAAGATCTTTCTCCCGTTATATATATAGTAATTTTTGGTGCGTCAACGTGTTGCTTTTGAGTTTTCAAACCCATGTGAGATTTTGTTTAGACAGTTGAGAAAGATTTCAGGTGTAAGTGGCAAGATCTAGTCGGTAGAGGTTCGATTTTTGTTAACTATTTCATGTATTGTTGGAGCAGTTTGGTAGAACGGGGTTTGGTTTTTTTCATATGACATAAACAATAAATAGTGTATTTTCTATAAAAAAAGTCTGTCAGAGTTAATTTTTTTGAAGAGTTAAATATATATAGTTCCCTTTTTTCATATAACATAAATAATATAGTTTTTTTTGTTATTGTTCTTTTTAAAAAAAAATGTTCGGAGTAAATTTTCGAATTTAAAAGTAGTAAGAATAGTTTGTTGTCTTCTTACATATAAATAAATAGCATTTATTTGCTTTGAGATTTTTGTTTTAAAAAAAAGTTAGTATAGCGAGTTAGCCTTGTATAAAAATGGAAGGTAAAGAAGAAGGTGACTGGGTGGCAGGTTTGGAAGAGAGCCCTGTTTCATATAAATACCCCCAGATAGTAGAAGAAGAAGAGAGTGAGACACAGATGATGATAAAGTTGATGAAAGAAATATGACAAGAGTTTCTAGAAATGAAACAAGGTCAGCAAGCTGAGATGAAAGAAATATGACAAGAGTTGCTGGAAATGAAACAAAATATAACAAACAAAAGATAGAAATAATACAGAGTCAACAAACAATACTGTAGAAGTTGAGAGAAGAAATTAAAGGAATGGGACAGGAAATGTTGAAGAAGGTTGACAAAAATCAGGCAGCTATAGAAGCCATAGAGAAATATCAAAATAAGGAGGTTCATGAAGTTGAAAATTTAAAGGAAAAGATTAAAGAAGTAAAAGATGAGGTACAGGAAGGTAGTTTTAGGACAGGTAGTTTAGAAATAAAGATGGTGCAGGTTGAAGGGATGTGCAAGGAATGGATAGACATACATAAAACAACATGAGTAGAATTGGAGATGTTAAAGGAAGGAGAAATGCAGAGAGAAATAGATCTGAGGGTTGATGATGCTGTCAGGAAATTAGAAAAGATGTTTGAAGGCATAGAGGGAAGTAATGATAATTTGAAAACAGAAGTGCAACAAACCTGTATTGATATGATAAAAGGTCTCGAATATAGGCTAGCTGTGTTAGAGAATAAACCTTGGATGTTCTATACTGAAGACAAACAGTATGAAACAGTAAATGAATTTAGGGAGTTGAGAAGTAAAAGACAAGAAGGGCCCTCCAGTAGATTCTTGGAAAAACAATTCCTAATAGAAACATTCAAGGCTGAGGTGAGAGAAAGCCCATTAAATCATTTAGGAAGTTTGGCTATTATGTTTCATGTCCGAGACTGGCCGGAAAGTGATAAAGTTACAATAGCCAGTAATTACCTTTGTGAAACAGCCTCTGACTGGTGGCACACTTTATTCACCAAACCAAGAACATTTGAGAAATATAGGCACACCATTTTAAGAACATTTTGGAGTGAAGCCAGACAAGATGGGATAGTCTATAAAATATCCCAATGAGATATTCCAGTGTTTGCGGTGAAACATACACGAAATTTTTTATAGACAAGTACCGACACTCAAGGCATTGATGGCCTTTCCGTTGTCAGACGATCAAGTCACGAGGACTATCCGACATAATATGCCGCCAGACATACAACAAATGATGTTGAGTAATAATGGGCGCTCGATAGAAGAAATGGCAGCATTTTTAATGGCTGTAGATTTTGGCAATGTATCAAGAGAACCTGTAGACAGGTTCAGGAGAGTAGATCGTCCTGACCAAACTCTCCATAAGAAGCAACCGCCTGTCCGAGCATAAGTGATATTGATCAGACGTACTGTTTAAAAAAAAAAAAACATTTGGTTAAGGATTTATGAGAATGGATAAATGTTGGAAATGAAATAATTTGTTTATCATGAGTGTGAGGCAAACTTCAGCCGAATTTCTAGGGGTAGTTTTTAAAATGTTTATAATTTAAAAAAAAAAAAGAAAAAAAAAGTTGCAGGAAAGTTTTTTTTTTGATCACGTGTTGAGGCAGTTGAGCCGGATTGATTTTCGATTCAATGGTTTTATTACTAAAACTAATAAAGGAAGAACAACTTCATTTTAATTAAATGTCTAATGCTAAATTTTTTATTATTATTTAAATAACATACATATTTATATTTAAAGTAGATCATTTAATGTTTAGAATATTGATTTTAAAATAATTTACTTTCACCGCCTGTTTTAATCAATTTGATTAAAAACAGACAAGCTTGCTAATAATATATTTCTGTTGCTTTTATTTTAGTCATATTTTTAAAGTTAATTCTAAAAAAAGCGGAGATTTAGTTTTGTATTTGTTGTTTTTGTTTCAATTATCCCTGGTTGGAAGTCTTAAATTAGATTGAGCGGGAAATTAATATTTGCCCTGCCTGGGATATAGAATGGACACTAATGAAAGTTTTGCACTGGTAATGTAGCAAGGCAAGGATAGCCTGCCAATTTTTAGGGAGAGAGAACAGATTTATTATTAGATACACACTTAAATTTTGTCCTGCAAAGATATACAATTGTGAGTAGCTGTTCGGACATTTAATTCCTACTAAAACTTAAATAATTGACAAACTTTGATGCTGTGCAAGATGTCAAAAACCACCGCTGTGAGTTTTGCCATCATTAGAATGTCTGGCTAATTTAAACAAAGGACGGACCCACGCCTACCAGCTCTTCTTCAGTCATGCCATGAACCTCTAAATTAAACACTGCATCTACCTTGCCACTGTCAAAGGACCTGAAAGATTAACTATTATCAAAAGTGTGCACTCGTCACTAAATCACTAGAATTCTGCCTTACCATAAGCTAAACTTTTTCCTATTCTAGCCAGGGTAAATAAATTGCATTAAATTAAATCTCCGCTCAATCTAATGATAAATATGTTTTAAAATGGTATTAAATGTTTTTAATTATTTATTGTCTGTATGTACTTTTTCTAGTATTAAAATGGTGTCTTGGAATCTTAGTTTTAAGATTCCAAGTTTGTTTGCAATTTTCGTTTATCATAGAGTGCATTAGGAGATTGTATTTTATATGTTTAATATATACCTGAGTATTTCATTAACTATTACAAAATGCATTGGCAGTTTTTGTAGTCTTTATTTACTAACCTGACCTTAGTTGTAAAATAAAGAATGTTTAAGCATGTTTCATTTGTGCTTTTTGTGCAAACAACAAAATGTTTTTGCTGTCTATTTGTCAAGTTATTTCTCCGGGTTGTCTGAAAATAGTCTATTTCTTTCTGGATTATGTAAGATCGTAATCAAATATCTGTTGCTGTCTCATAGATGAGATCAACCACGTTTACTTTGAATGTAGTATTACGCGCAGCAGTCATGCGGCATATTAATGACAGTAATTACAATAATACTGCTCGGACATCCATGCTGGTTACATTAATTTCCAACGGGACAGTAACTGTTTTATTATCCCTGATTCAGGAAGCTAGGGTTGTTGTTTGTTTTTGAAATTTTACAACTGGCCAGAAAGAAGATATTATCCTAACCATTTCTTATATTTTAAGTGAGAGAATTTTATTTCCAAAATGTTTAATGCCTTTATGTTTGTCATACTCTTGTGCACACTCTGGTAAATATATGTATGTTAACATAAGTCACTTTTGTATTCATGGCTAGATGTCTTCACTCTATGGCAAAACTTTTAATAAAATTAATAAATTGTTTAAACTTAATTTGGCTGACATTTGTCTTTGTGCTTTGATTTCTCAACTGTCTAGATAATATTTAAGATATCTTGTTCATCCCTGAGTGTAGTTTGGTGCCTTTTGATTCGCATAGCCTGTCCACCCCAAAATAAATGTCTAGTTCCTGTTTCTGGACTAGTGGCACCCCCGGGGTCAGTATATCCGAATCTCAAAGATCTTTCTCCCATTACAATATATATATATTGTGACCTTTTATTTAGGTCTTTGTATTAAATAACAACAATTTAAAAATATTGTTATTAATTGGGAGATAAATATATTGTTATTTTATTATTGTTGAATAATAAATTTAAATAAATAAACAAATAAATTAAATTTACTAAATTTTGTAAAATAAATGGTTATAGTCAATTACTTAAGCATATTTTTATGTAGTGAAGCCAAAACTGCATTGCATATTGTGAGTAGTTATTAAAAATGAAGCCAGAGGGGGTAATATTAATATATTCACACCAAGATTATTGGCTTATTTGCTCCCACAGTGCATTGTAATAAAAGCTATAAATAATTTAACAAAGATATAGGGGGGAGTGGAGTAAGCAAAAAAAGAATTAAACAACAACAGACTTCAACTCTGTTATTCTAAAATAAGGAGAGAAAATAGCTAAAAGTCAGAAAATTTTGGAATATAATTGAATGGGATTATAATATATTGATATCTAAAAATGATTGAATAGAAAATCTCAAAGTCTTAATATCATTTTACACACCAGCACCACGTCTGTATAGTTCCTAGGATTCATACTGGAAAAGGAAATGAAAGTCATAGGGATAAGTCTTTATCTAAATAAATATTGCTTCAAATCCAGACAATTTCAATAAAAAGTAAGCTTTTGGTTGTATTTTATTCATATTTTTAAAATCTCTTCTTTAAAAATGATGCACAAATTATTTACAGTTAAAATAAGAGAGATGGTAATGTTTGTTTGTATTTCATGACACTCTTATTATCCAGAATAATAATATTGTGCTTGTAAATTAAAATCTCAAGAAAAAAAAAAAAAATTTGAGATAATTTTAAAGACAAGTGTTATGATATATATATATATATATAGTAAATAAATTAAAAAGTCATTTTTGAATCATCTAACTTTTAATAAAGTAAAAGGTAATTGTGTGATTTTATTATATATTCTCTAGTGCAAACTTGTGTAATGATAGAAATAAAAAATTACAAATTCATGAAAATGTTAAATATATCATATCAAGAATTGGATAAATTCTTTTTAATTTTGCTAATCATATAATACTTTGCTAATAAAAATGGAACAAAATAATTATTTACTTATAAAAGTTTTCTGTGCAACACGTATAAATAATATTTTAAAAAAAATGTCTGATAAATGTCCCAATTACTTAAAGTGTTACAAATATTACCACAGAAGAAAGAACAGAATCAATAAATTATTTTTTTAAAAAAAAGACAAGTTGAAGATATTAATTGCAATAAAATTACCAAGTCATTTTCAAGGAAAGTTATCTGGATTAAAACAAAAATAAACCGATTTTAGCTAATATCGAATAAGTCAATAAATGTCTTTAAAAAGTTTGTTTTTAAGATTATAATAACCTATAAAGTTATTCAGGAAAATTATCTAGAGAAAAGTAGATAATCCTATGTTTTAAAGTATGCTACACTTGGAAGAGTGAATTTTAATTGTCTTATTAATTATCAGTACAGAAACCATTAAATGATTTTTTTTTTGCCTTTGAAGAAGTGTTGAATATTGCTTTATTATGCATCAAACAGGAGAATAAGAATATATACATGTGTTATTTGGAATGTTTACCCATCATAATATAACTTCTTGTCATTTTAGCTCACCAGAATAAAATAAACCTTACTGACATGATAAACTCTGATGGTAGAAAACGTTTATTTATTTATTTTTTTTATTACTGCTGTGTTAGCTTATAATGCTTACATCATGTATTATTTGAGAATTTTGTTTTTAAACCTCTATGTTTTATTGTGGTATGAAACATATTGAGTTAAAGAGAAAAAAAATGTGTAATATATATTGTAATGAAATATAATATGCCGTCACATTATTTTACAATTAAAATGAAAGATCACAAATAAAAATTGATTTATTAAAAAGAAAGAAAACTTAACTTAAAAACTGAAATTTAAAAACTGTTTAATGTATATATAGATCGCATGATGGACAACTTTAACTTTTAAAAAATAAAAATATTTGAAAGTAATTTTTTTTGTAAAAAAGTAAAAGATATAAAGATTGATATTTTAAAAATAGAAATAATGTTGATTTCTATAGTCTTAGAAAATGGAAATGATTGTCTTATTAATTAAATGATTGATCAAAAGCAAACTACCTCGTGAGGCATGTAAAATAAATTAAATCGTCAGATAAGAGAATACAAAGGAATTAAATGACCAATGCAAACACGAAAATGACAGCACAGACCATAACTAAAACACGAATGGATTAGTGACGTCTTGCTCGTTGAATCTCAAGATCTCATGATAAGAGACTAATAAAAATATAAAAGCCAAATTATTATTATAATTGTTATCTGAGAGCTGACTATGAATATGTCGTTATAACTAGCTATATTGCAGATTTTCACGATGTGGAAGTCTGCAATAAAATTAGATTTTCTGGACAACCAGCTGAGACCTCCCTATGCCAGTTAGGGACCAAAAAGGAATGGCAAGTGGCGGCTTCGTTTTTAAAAAGGAAGAACAAACAATCTATATAAGTGATCACGAAGATGGACCTCAGAATCTGTAAAGTATAAACTTTTGCCAATTGAACTTTCTTTTAAATAATTACCGTATAACGTCAATAAGTAATCAATCCAAAAAAAAGTAATATAAATGAATGTACTCTTATCTGACCAAGAATAGAACTCTAAATCAATTATAAATATTTGTTTTTATATACGTTTGCTATTTCAATCATTTCCATTTTTTTAATTTAATTATTTATGTTTGTGTTTAATTAGGTTATTTATTTCTATCTGTTAAATAAAATGTATTAAATTAAAGTTGGGTGTAGATAGCTGCATGGATAAAGTGTAATAACTGTTTAAATTCGTTTATGTTTAATTTAAAGGATTTTAGTGTCAGGCTATTTGTTTCGTAGTTAGGGCAATGCTTGTCGAAGGATATATGGGTGTTTATATTAATGTAATGTGAAGCGTGTTTAGCATACAGGGCAACGTGCCCAACTGAATGCATGACCCCAAAGAGGCAGTCATATCGTTGAAATGGTGGCAGATGTATTTCCTGCACCATTGACCCCTTCTAGCTCTATGGACAGGGATTTATAAGACGGCAGAAAGACCGCTTTCCCCCATACATAGCACTCTTTAAAATAAAAAAAAATTATATGCATGATTCCTTAGTCTAACAGATGCCCTTTCCTGATCGAGACAGGGATCATTTCCTTCAAATAATATCACACCGTCAGATGCCCATTCCTGTCAGCGTGGTTTTATGCTAGCATCTTCATATTGCATTAGTTGCAAATATATATCTGGAAGCTGACATTGGGTTGGCTACGAACTTTTAGTCTGAGACTGAATGAATGTTTTGATAAGTTTTAAGTGAAAAAAAATCTATGTAGACTATCTATGCTCGTCATGCTAAAGTAAAATATAATTTAAATATCCATCTGTGCGATCTATTGAAAATAGTAATTTAAATTTAAAAAAAATATATTAATGTTAAAACCTAAAAATAAATTTATTCCTCAATTTTAAATGTGCATTAATAAAAATCTATTGTGTGTTAATTACTGGCAGTGGCTTATTTTATTTTATTGTTATAAATATTTAATATATATATACTTTGAAAATAGAAATCTATTGAAACTTATAAATGTTTAAAATCTCTGATACTCTATGAGCTAGTGACTAGGGCTGACGGCCGTGATCTTAACAGCACGTTTCTGTCGACATTATAAATTTTCTAGGTTCAAAGTAGTCTAGTGGCGCTCTGTCGGCAGATGCTGTAAGACTGGAAATGTCATCATCATCCCCGACCGTTAATATATATATATATATATTTAGTTAAGGAAAAACATGATATTATATATATATATATATATATATATATAGATATGAGAATAATTTATCTAGAGTGAGAAAACTATATAGTAGAGAGAGAGAGAGAGAGAGAGAGAGAGAGAGAGAGAGAGAGAGAGAGAGAGAGAAATATTTACTTCTCTCATATTTTAAAACAGATTTTAATGTATATTATTAAAGGGTGAACATGCAGACATTTTGTCAAAGATATATTAGAATGACCAAATTATTATCTTATATGAAATAAAATTTGATATAAGCCTTTTTCATTTTGTAATTTTGTATAGAAATGAACTTGTCCACTTTGAATACAAATGCAGGTTGATCTTTATTGCTTAAATATGTTGTGCTCTATCTAACAAAAATATAGTTGTCATTTTAAAATAATTAATGATCATTTGACATATATATTTTTGGTTTGTCTATTGATACATTAATGGTTCTGCATTGTGAAATGGAATATGTATACCTTCATTGTTATTGTTAGTGTTGTTTTACCTTGCTATAATATTGAGAATGATTTGTGACAATTTTTATCTGATAGAATGTTCCGATATAATGACATCCAATAGATTAATATTAATATTGAAGCAGTCAGATCTGAGTTTGATCCTAACTTCATGACATCTAGCCATAAGCCCACTTCAAACCCTAGTACTAACCTTAAATTTACGATGCAATGGGTTTTATACATTCAATCCACACTAATTTCCATAAAGAATAACTTATTTCATAAATGCGTATTAAAATTAATTAGTTTCAGATTTAAATTGACCAATTCTATTAATAAATTCATGATAGAATTATTCATGAATTTATATATTATAACTGTGAGGATTGTGTGTATATATTTGTAAATATTTAAATATATATAATTGTTTAAAAGTTTCATTGCATCAGGAATGTTTGATTTTATTTTTAAATAATTTGTTAAAGTTTAATGATTAAAAGCTACATTCTTTCGATAAGCTTACAGATTTTCCATTTCCAAAAACAATAAAGTTTTATTAATTAGAAAAAAAGATAAGGATTTCCTAATTAAAATCATTTTCTGATTTTAAGAATTCATTTTCTAATTGGAAAATGAATTCAAGTTAATGAGTTTGAAAGCCTTATCAAAGGAATGTTTCTAAAAACAACCAGTAAATCTAAAAACATTGATAATGAAAGAAGCGCTAGCCTGAAGGCATCAGAGGACATGATATATAACTCTGAAATGTTTGGAGAGGAAAAGTCATCTTTGTTGTAGAGAAGTACAGTAAACTATGTGTGTTTTAAATAGTGTTTCGATCATGGTAAGGGGCTAAACATCAGGAATCTGGCTATCAGTTCCTGAAGTCCCCTGAAAATCTTCAATGGAGCTGCTGAATCTTTCCAGACCAATCATGCTGCTAAAATTATGAAAAGCCACTAAAATGCTGTTCCAGTAATCAATCCAATGGTGCCTACATTTTCCTAACTGGGATGTGTAACCTAAAGATCAAGCCCGGAAGAAATGGGTAATATATTTCCATAATGAACCTTAAACTTTCTGGCCAGTTCTGAACTTTACTTTACACTCCCTTTAGAGCTATTTTATTCTTTAATGTAATAATCTTTATAAAATCTTTTATTCATGCTACTGTAAACTTATATCATAATTATCTCAACCTCTAGTCTTTAAACTTTCTCTTTTCTTACTTGGCGGTTCATTTATTGTATATATATATATATATATATATATATATATATATATATATATATATATATATATGATTATAAAGTGTAAGATTTTTTTACATATATATATATATATATATATATGCTTTATTAATGTCATTTATTTTTAATTATGTGCCAATAATCTTTCAACTCAATGTGCTCCTTTGTTCTATTTGCCTCACGCAAATAATATAATATTAATTCTAATAGTAGTTCTCACTCATTAGAACTAACTTTATAAGTTCTATCAATCATCGAGTCAAAAAAAATATTCCATGTTTACTATTTTTATAATTGGCTAATAATAAATTATTAGCTCCGTTTCCAATCTATGCCCCAGCTATTTTCTCGTGTTTACCAATATGTATTTATTCATATATGTATAATCTTAAAATGTTTTCTGCGATAAAGGAATCAACTAAATATACTCTAATTCAAATTTCAGTTAAATGCTATTTAGATTCAGGAAGGGCATGATGATTGGGGCATAATTAATATGATTTACAAATACTTTAAAATAGTTTTCATTAAAAGCTCGTTTGACTTTAATTAATTGATCAAGTTATCATGTAGAGCATTATATATGAGTTTTACTATTCAAACGATGATTATCAAGTCATCATCTTCGAAAGATGCTGACGTAGGGCAATATTCTGCTCCGTTAGGCTGGTCGGTGATCATATTTCTGTTATTTTAAATTATCGAGGAAGAAAGCACTTCCTCTCCTGTTCATATTAGTCAAAGTGCATAAGACTTGTCAGACACAAGCCACCATAGGACTTCAATTATCGACTAGCCATCATCCTTCAATTTCACTTTATAGCTCATAATTCTTCAGTACTGTTACCTCTCTGTTCCAGTAAAGCCTCTCTGATGCTCATAATTCATGATTAAGTGATTTAAATTAAAGTCCAACAAATTCTTCGTTATATCTCAAAATAAATTTTCTACTAAAGATTAAAGTTATGCCCTAAATACGTATCTTGCTCTTTGTGAATGGCTTTGCGAATGTGAAAATAAATATCACATTCTTTTGTATAAAATTAGAGTAATAAATTCCTTTACTAATGAATACCTTTATCTGCCTTTTATTCCTTGTTGGGGGCATAGACATAGACTTTCAAATATTGCGTAATATTTATTAGCATATAACAAGAACCACCACTCTTATTATTATTATAAATTCTGTTAAAGGCTAGAGGTAATTAATATAATCATTATTTAAAATTCAAACAAAACAAATTATTATTATTAAATATTTTCTAAACACACTTGGTTTCTTAGTGCTTAATTCTTTCATAATTATTTTAATGTTAATACTCAATGTCTGTGTTGGCAACCCAAACATATACATATGATTCGATTTAAAATTATTTTAGTCATTTATTATCAGATATTAGTGTCAGTTCAGGGGTCTCAGATCCTCTCCAACCATTGAGCTAGTTTCTTGGTGCATAGCACAGTGCTGTTAATTTCTACTAATCTGAGCTTGTGAGTTGGGTTTGAATTCAGTTTTGGTTCAGCTGAGTTTGAATCAGACTTGCAGTTTAGGTGGTGTGTATTTCGACTGGTACAATATTGAGCATGGGCTGATGGAGATTCACCTATTGATGATTCCGTGAGAGGAATGTTTGGTAGAGGCTGAGTAGTAATTAATGCTTGTTAGCATAAATAATCCTAAAAGAAATGATATCCATGGTTTGAATTCTATTTTCCATGATGAGGAAAGGCCACATGTGTATACCCATAGAGAGGTAGTAGAATTATGCATATTATTATACAACTGTCATGTTGTTTTATAGAGCCTCTTTTTTATTGTTATATTCCTCATGATGAGATAGAGTTAGTTTTCCACCGTGTATGGTGAAGTATAGTAGTTCAAATTAATATTGCAGGGATAAAATCATGTTAGATTTAGAAACACTGATCTAGCTATAGTGTTTGCCTAATTATAATAGTGCTTTATGGTGTTGTTGGTTCATCATCAGTTATAGACAGACCAAACCAAGATCTATTAATGATTGGGGAATTTTATATCTAAAAGCAAGAGATGCACATGAGAAGTGTGGATTTATCTTCATCAAATAATTATTTAACAATAGATTGGTAAGATCAGTTAAGTATTCAATAATTAGGTTGTGGACATAGGTAATGTTTTAGTGAGATATATATATATATATATATATATATATATATATATATATATATATATATATATATATATATATATATATATATATATATATATATATATATATGTATATGACTTTTCATTTCTATTCTGACTTTAATACACCAAACCTATTCATCTCATATTTTAATCAGTTATTAATTGCACAGAATATGATAATTGTCCTTATCATATTCTGATAAAAGAAATAGCTTCAGTATAATGCAATATTTTATAACTTTGGAATTTAAAATTTAAAATGTGTGCATACCATAAAGTCCTAAATATACTATTGTTTTTGTAATTTAAGAGCTAGTTCAGCATCAATAAGGTTTCATTATTTCATTCTTTAAGATGGTATTTATTTTATAAAGCACAGGCTAAACAGCAATAAGTAATACTCTAATTATTATTATATAAGTTAGTCATATTGACTAAGAGTTAGGTCAATGGTATATCAAATATTTTTCCCATCCCTGAGTTTAATTTAATATATTGGTTTTATTTCATGTCATGTCTTTGAATTATAATTTGTATAATTGCAAATAAAGTTTGTTGTGTTTAAAAATTTATTTAGTTGCCTATAGTCTTATTGCTAATCATCATATATACACTATTATTGTTATTACTATTGACCTATCAGAAGATTCTAAATTGAAATCATCGACCAATATAGTACGAAAATCTATATTATGCTATATCATAATAGTTGTTAAGACTTATAATTTATTAGTATATCTAATGCATCATCACACAATAATCAAAATGTTAATAACTTAGAGTACAGATTATCTTAACTAATAGATTAAAAGATAAATATAATATTGACTTAATTGGTAGTTGAACCCAAAGAGCTATCATTTACTGATCTTGATCACATGGTTTATATTTATTTGAGGAAAGGAATTTTGTAAGTTATTGCATTTATTTATTAAAAAGTTATTCCTATTTCTTAAATATTAAAGTTATAAGAGTTATTGAGTTCATAAATTTTATGTGTAGCTGCTAAATATAGTTTTTAATTTGAGTTTATATTGAGAGCTGTTTTGTGCATTCTATTTGGGTAGTGGTAAAATACCTCTCACTGACCCAAATATATTTTGTATAATTATTTTGAGTGTTTGAACCCTGAGAATAATTAGTTGTTAAGTTTCAAAGTAGAATTTAAATTTGTAATAAATTTTATATCTAGTTAATTATTATAGTGGGACTTGAGTTAGATTGCTTTCACTGTTTTATGAAAGTCAACTAAACTTTAAGATGTAAATTACTTTTTTTGTTGTAAAAAGTATAGCTTGTTTTAACTTCATGATAAATATTCTGGTTGTATCAAGCTTCAAATCTCTATTTTTATTTAGCTTATCTTTTTACCATTTAATACCATATTAGTTTATAGTTTAGATTCCAGTCTCCATCATTAACATTGTTCTTCAATTCCATCTTGATCATTCTTTTATTTATTCATTCTCATTTGATATTAATTCCTTATCATAAATGGTTAATCATATATTAAGTTTCATTCTTTTATCATCTTAACTATTCATTAACTCTTATTCTATCATCATCTTAATCACTCATTATTCTAATACATCTTCGTTCTTTTCTCTTCATTCTTAGACTTATTTCATTCTACTATTTAATTATTACTTCTTTCCATCATCCATTAAGTCATCTACATCATAATTTACTTATCATTTTATTTATAAGTTTAATTTCATAATCATTCCAGACATTTAATTATTAGTTATTAATTAGTTTGCTGAATATTAAATTTAACTCATCACCTTTTGTTTGTGTGAATTTTAAAGCTGGTTTGACCAGAAGTTATTATCTTTATTAGTCACCTTGTTTTCTTCCTTAGTTCTATAGTTTCATACTAGTTTTTTTCAATACAGGAATCATTTAGTTAGTCTTACATTTTTGTTTCTTTATGCTTATATTCTTGATAATGAGAGTATGATAGGTTGCATAGGAGAATTTAGTCGCTAAAACGTGCAGCATGATTCTTTGATGACCAGTTAGACCAGGGAGATGGTTACAATATATATATATATATATATATATATATATATATATATATATATATATATATATATATATATATATATATATATATATATATATATATATATATATATATATATATATATATATGGGTTTATATTTTTTCACCATTTAAGTTTTGTGCTAATCTAGTAGAAAATTTTAAATTTAAGAAGTATTTTAAAAGTGTGATGTTGACTTTGCTTGTGGTAATGTTACCATAAGTTTAATTAAAGCAATCTATGAGTATTTGATATGTGAATTGTGTTGATATTGAGAAGATATTTAAATGATGATGATTATGATGTAATACTGCATTAATAAATTTAATAATAAATAGGTTTTAAAGCTAAAAGTATTTAAAAGACAAGTAAAATTAAATGAATATGTTTATTAAGTTGATAAAATATAAGTGAATAAAAATATTTTAAATTATAAGTACTTAAATTGAGATTAATATTTGATTTTAATCATATCAAATAATTATTTTAAAATCTATTATAATATCTTATTTATTTTTAAAAAATAAATATTTATTTTAAAAAAGCAATTGTTAAGTTTATTTTTAGACAAGCGTTCTTGTGTTATAGAGAACAGATGTTATACACACACGCGTGGAAGTTGTCTAATAAAGTTGCATAATTATTTAGAAAATCATGTTGTAAAATTTATAAATAATACGTGAGTTATCACGAGATAAAAAATAAAGATATTAATGTAAAATATTAAATTTGATTTTAAAAATATTGTCTTAAAAATATTACGTATAAAAAAGATTTAGTTTATTTTAAAATGATCTTATAAAAGTTAAGATTTAAATCAAGTGAGAAATAACATTTCAAAAGAATGTTTGATAGATTTGAATAAACGATAAAATTATTTTTAAAATGTAATAATATTAAATATTAAATAAGTCATTATTATTTATTTTTAATATTGTGTTGGTAAATATGTAAATAAGAAATTTTGATTGTTTAAACCTACCAATCAGATAAGGAGTTTCTGGCAGTATATAAGCTAGATTCAATTGTTGAGGGGGTCTCTCTACAATAAACTTCTAAGTCGTTTGTGCTATTAAAAAAATAGCTGAGTAAATTTATAAACGCTCTTAAAATCAGTTGTAGAATCATAAGAGTGTTATTGAATAATTTATAATATTTTTAAAGTAATGAATATGCAGTAGATAACTTAATATTCCCTATCATCTTCTCAATATCGAAACTCAATTTACGTACAAATAATCAATGGAAACATCACGTATCGGAGAAATTTATCAGAAACTTTATGCTGGAAAAGTAACAGACGCTAGATTAGTACATAAAACTACAAGATGGAGAAAAGTAGTATTTTGGACTATAAATAGTTTTCAAAAGTTAAATTACTATTGTCTATTACTAATAGATATTTTAAAAAAATATAAATATTTCTGTAAAAGAAAGTATTTTGACAAATTATAGAAGTAAAATATGTATCTTAAGGAAAGATATAAGATGCAGTAGTAATTTTAAATAAATACTTGCCTCGTTAAGTCTTTATGCTTAAAAGACTAGAGATTGATAATTTGAAAAGGCAAATATATTATAAGTATAAGTATTTTAAAAAAATCGTAATATAATAAAATTATTTTATTTAAAGTTATCTAAACGCTGGACGTTATAGATGGAAAAATTAATTCTTACCGGAATATGGTATTTACAAATGCGCAAATAATACATGGATATCCAAATCAAGTTAAATAAGCCAAGCCGAACCAAGTTAATTGAAAAATAATTAAATGACAATTTTATCAATTATAAACTAAGTTGAAATAATAACTTTTAAATAATAATTGATGAAGAATTGGATCCAAAGAACTTATAAACTATTTTAATTTTATTTGTTTTCTTATTGGAACTTTTTTTTTTTTTTTTAAAAAAAGAACGTTATCATTTTTATTATAAACTTTCAAGAAACACGTGATACAACGGAACAGGAAATAGTGTTTTATTGACTTTATACGGAGGATATTTGTTAGAACTTTATGGTAGGACAAAAATCAACGCTGGACTATGTAATATGATTTTTTTATTTTATTTATTTAACATAAAATTTAAATATTATTAAACTCTTAAAAAGTAGGTTAGGTACATTTATTAAATAGTAACTTAAAAATAATATAATAATTAATTACATAAACTTATTTTATAATTAATATAACACGGAATATTCTAATGAATGTTTATGAGTGAAAATGTGAATGATTTTTATTTTATGAAGCTGCAAATTCCGAAGAATACTGGATAGCAGAATGGACATTATTATTATTATGGTAAAAATATTGTATAATGATTTTTAATGAATTTAATATGTTTTTCTTTAGATCAACTGAATATTATGTTGTTGTAGAATGAATGGATAAATATATTATGAAAACACATACATTATATTGACAGCAAACGTTATTAAAATATGCATAATTTTTTTAAATTTATAATATAAACATGACATAACATTACGTAAAAAGTTTAGAAATAATTATATGATTCTTTCGTAAATAATTTTTATATTTTTTATTTATGCTTAGTATTAAAATGATGTTTATTATTTATCTAAGTAATTATTTTATTTTTGCAAGTCAGAAAAGGATTTTAAAAGTCTATATTTTTTGTGTATTTTGTTTATTGAATAAGTTAAGTTACGTTATGAGTAGAAGCCTATATTTAGATTGAAAAGTTTACTAAGTATAGACAATATAATATGAGTAATTTGGATAATGAATATTTTATTTGAAGTTGATATTTGTTTTCCGGAAAATGTTTTAAATGAAGTTTAGAATATGTTATAGATAGAAATTTATTAGAAAGGTTAGTAAAGCACATAGGGTAAAATAATGATTTTACACAGAAGGGAATCATAGAATTTATCTAATGTAATGTTTCATGAATTTAAAATTGATAAATGATTTAAATATTAATGTTTGAATAATACAGATATAGAATGCATATTTTATAAAACATATAACAGGAATTACATTAGGTGGAATATAATTATAGCCAATCATTTGTTTTACATTATAAAGAGATATTAATTTTATATAAAGCTCTTAAGCAATGCTAATAACAAAGTGAATACATGATAATACATTACAAATGGTAATACTTAATTAATGTAGCTATTTAATTAGTAGAGCTACATTATGTACACATGTTACATAAATAGTCTTGATATATTGTTATTTGTAGTAATTAAAGTACAACTATTTATTTAAAAATCTAAGTTTAAGAAAAACACACTATAATCATATTAATATAGCATTTGAAGGAATATGTAATTGCTTATTAAGTACATAAGTTAATAAGAGTGTAAGCCTCTTATATTTGTATTTCTCATTTTATTTTATTTGTTGTCATAAGTTATAAATTGTAAATAGTGTAAATAAATTTTATTTGAAGTTATTGTAAATAAATTTGTTAATTTGTTTTAAAAGTGTGTCGAGTTTCATTATTTTTCACCACAGCATTTTGACATCAGATGATTTGAAATAAACATAATATTTGCACAAAATGAATTTGTTATTGTTATTTTAAAAATGAATACAATATTTGCTTAACATTATTTTATAAGAATTGATTGACATGAACATAAATATTACAATGGTCATAAGATGATTATAATACACATTATAAGAATACAGTATTGTTTATTGCCACAGATTATTAAGTATAAGATTTTGATCTATTTTAAAATGAAGATACCATATAAAATAAAAGATATACATATAATTGTTTATTTATTTAATAATTGATTATATCATAGAAATAGATGAGATTAAATTACACTTTAAGATTATTATTTATTATTATTATTAAAATAAGTTAGGTGTATTTAAGTTTGATATAAAATCCCACATCATACTTATTTACATGAGTTATTATTATTTTAAAACTTAGAAGAACCTGAGATTATTTAATTATATTTTAAGTTAAAAGTTAGGAATTATTTTAGTATTATTAAAGATAATTTATTTCATTTAAAAGCCATAAGAATGCTATAGATGTAGTGGTAAAGTGATAGGGTAGTGATAGTATTCTTATGCCATTGAGACAGTATCTTGGGAGATATTGACTCAGTGTAAATCTGCTTATTACTTTGTAACTTTACTTCGCAGTCTCATAATTTTATAAATACTTATTTAATTAATATAATCTAGAACTATATTGATTTTGATGATTGATAATAAATTTAATTAAGATATGATAATATAAAAGTATATTAAAGATAGATATGCAAATTTTAATTAAACATAATAATGTAACTGAGCTAGTTGTATTTTAAACTATTTTATATATCAAGAAGTAAGGGTACAATATATATATATATATATATATTAATATATATATATAAATATTTATATATATATATATGTTCTCTTGCTATCTGGTAATATATATATATATATATTCATATATATATATATATATATATATATGAACAAACAGAATATTGGGTATGAGTTAATTTACGATAATAGCAAGAAAAGTAGTTTACTCTTTATGGTTTAAACAGGATTGTTAGCAACAAGGGAATATGCACATCTATGGAAAAATGTGGGTGATATATTCTGCAAGTTATGTAAGAAAGACATAGAACATATTAGATATTTGCTAATTAAATGTAAGTGCTTACATACAGAAAGGGTACAAATAATGAAACTGAAGGAGAATAAATATAAACTAAGTGATTATACAGAAATGCATTATTGGTCTTTTATACTGGATTTGGAATAGAAAAGAGGGGATCTAGATATTAAGCACATAGAGTGGACAAAGATAATATTGTGGAAATGGGATAGAGAATGACATATAATAATATGGGAAAAAACATAGGGTGGGGAATTGAAAGGAAAAGTAAGGTAACCTCACTGAGTTTTCTGGGCGTAGTAGTTGAGTGTTGCCTGACTTCAATAGAGTAACCATATTGCATTACATCACATCTGCTTTTGATAATGAAATATAAATAGATTAAAATGAAGATTAATTAGAAAAGACATTTTGAAAGAGAAAACAATTATTTAAGAAGTTGAAAGTTAGCATCATAAAATAACAATTAAATAAATTAAAAGTTAATTTATATAATTTATTAGAGTTATTTTCTGATTTATGTGTTGCATTATATATCCATCATAAATATTAGGATTAATTTTTATCAAATTTTTAATACTTCTTTTTTTCTGGCTAACACTTGTAAGTGCCTTTGAATCATTAAATTTTACCAACAAAATTCATTTCGTTTTTTAATATCTTAGTCAGTGTTTTGGCTAAGACAATATAAAGTAAATCAATAAATATTAACCAATTTACTATTTCGTCAAGAACTTTATATTAAACTCTTTGATATATACCTTTATTTTTATGTGATATTTGACCATATATATATTAACTAATGGCTTCTCTTTATAAAGTAAATCAATTTCATATTTATAGTTTTTTTTTCTTACAGTAATAAAATATTATTTAAACAGACTAATAGACAATTCTCAAATATTTCTCAACAGAGTACCAGTGAAACAGAAAGCTTTATATATCATGCATTCACGTTCCAGCTAGTAAAAGGATTCATTCTTTAATTCGGAACAGCTGCTTGCCGATTTTATATTGAGATATCAAAAGGTTAGTTATTTACAAATATCTTAAGCTTGATCAGAAATTGTTAGGTACCTAAAAATATTTTATCAATAGTAATATTTTGATGTTTACATGGCGATTCTGAAAAAAATATGAATTATATATATAAATTGTTTATTATATGTGCTACAACACTATTATTTTTAAATGTTAACTTCAATTTTAATATAAATCTTCTAATAAAAATGAGTTCATATATTTACCATGTCAATGATCATTTTTATTTTTACTGACTGAAATATTACACATTTCCCTAATATTATTAAAACATATGGATATTAACAAATATATAATCCTTAGCAAGTATATTAAATTTTACATACTTTCTTTAACAATATGTTTAAAAAGATTTTGCCTTTAATAATATTAGTTGTAACTAATCTTATAAATTTTTATTAAAGGTAAAACATTCTTTTAATATAAGACATCTGCTGTACAAACAATTGATTATTGTTTATTAATGAATGAAAGCTCGTGCTTTGGCAAATAATATTCTTCAAAGAGTATAATTTTGTAATTTAAAACCTTGGAATTTCAATCAGAATTACATAATGCTGCAAATAAATTATATAGCTAAAATAAATAAATAAATAACAGCAGTAAAGACTTGTCATGTATGATTAATTCACCTTAGATGAAATAAAATTTAAAAGAGTATAATCATTACTATTTTTAAAAGTTTTACACATATAACTAAGCAACCAAAGACGCTTTTTTTTATTTTATCATTTTTAAAAATGAAAATTGCTTTAGAAATAAGTTAAAGCAACAATAGATGAAAGATAATATCAACCTCAAGAACAATGTGAATCTCTAAATATTAATCACTAGTCTTTAAATACTTATATATACTTTTAAGCTAAAACTATTATAGGGATTTGACACAAGACTTTCAAAACTCCCTTTTATTATCCACTCCATCTTATGCAACCGACACACATGACCACATATATGTGAAAAAGATAAATGATCTCCAATATATATATATATATACTTCGTGCTGAATGAGGACATCAGCAGATTTTCAATGTTATGGATGGTTGAAGTATTGGCAGTGGATAATATTGAAGCCTGTCCATTAAAATTTGAAAAATGGTTCTTGGGTATTATTCCTGCAACAAGGATAGATAGGACGACTATTCACATATGTGATAAAACGTGTAATCTTGCGAACGTGAAATAAACACGCGCTTTTTTTTTCATCTTGAGAAACGTGTTTTTGAACGTGCACAAAACGTGTTTTAAAACGAGTCAACAAACCACAATTTCTTACGTCTCAAAACTTCTTAGTGTAATTTTTTTTTTTTGGAAATTATTGCATTTTCTGATTGAAAATTTTGTTTTTTTACATTTTGAACTTGCTCCTAGTTGTTATTGTAATTTTGTTTGATCATTTTTAATTTCATCTTCTGAGTTTTTATTCAATCTGATCAAAGTACTGAAAATAACACTTATTTTTTGATTTAGTAATTGAATTAAAATGTTGATTTTGTTAATACTCAGTTGTTTTCTTTTATCTGCTAAAAGTGTTACATTTTAAAGCAATTTTTGGATGTATTAATTGAAATAATTCGTTGACAGATATTTCTTTATTTAAGAATTACATTAATACATTAACTTTGTTAATATTGTTGTTGTTTCCTTTTATCTGTTCAAAATGTTGCAACTTATAATTATTTCTCAAGTCTGAAAACTATCTGATCATATTAATACAATCTCCCTGATTGTTTTTTTTTTTTTTTAAATTACGAATTGAAGTAAAGCGTTGAGTTTATTATTTATATTTTTTTCCCTTTTATTTGCTTTCATATAAAAAACATTTTTACTCCTGCTTACACAGACATGATGACATATTTTCCATGTTGAATGACATAAGGAACGTTTTTACTCCTGTCTAAAAACCATCTGATCCAAGGGCTGAAATTAATACTTATTTTTTTATTTAGTAACTGAATTAAAATGTTGACTTTATTAATACTGTTGTTTCCTTTGATCGGCTCAAAATGCTTTAATTTATAGTTATTTCGCCAGTCTAACAACTATCTGATCAGAGTGTTACAATTTACAGTTATTTCTTGTATTACTAATGGAATTAACAACTTCACTTTATATTTACTGCTGTGACTAGATTATTATTACGATGTTGTTTCTTTTTGATTTGCTCAAAGTGGTGCTGTTTTTTTTTTACAATTTCCAGTTACTTTACCAGTCTAAAAAGCATATACTGATCAAAGTGTTTCAATTTACAATTACCCATTTTTCTAATTACAAATTGAATTAATATGTAGACTTTGGTATTACTGTGTTTTTCTTTTACTTGCTTTGAGATCAAAAACATTTTTAATTCTGTTTATAAAACAACTCACCAACTGCTGCAATTTCCAGTTATTTATCCAGTCGAAAAACTAACGATTGTGGTGTTGCAATTTAGAGTTCTTATTCTATTTTTCGTATTCAATTACATTGACTTTTTTACTAAAAGAGCTGCAGGAATTTACTTTTTTTTTTTTTTTGCATTTACTAATTGAATAAATACGTTGACTTTATTATTATTTTTTGGACAACATTCGTTTCAAAAAAATAAATTGCAGTTGGTTTACGTAGCTTGGTAAGATTCCATTTTTTAGCATGTACTGCACAATCATGTGCTCTATAAACATTTCGGGGTAAGAAGTAGGAATGGCAGGGAGGGGGTTGATAATCGCATTTTGTATGTAAGAATTCCTGGAACTACAATACTGTACTCTATTTCAGACAGTAAGTAGCCTCTTGTTGAATGTTTTGTAATGTGATTTTAAAAACTATTTGTACAAATTTCGGTATTTTTCTTGGTTTAAAATCTTTCGATTAAATTTAGTGTTCAATCATCATCTGCTTATGTTTCTTTCATAGATTTTTTTTTACTTTTAAAAAGATATATTTGTGTTGTATTAATTTCGTACAGAAAAATGGATCCGGTATGCCTTCATTACTACATTTTCTTTTTTAAATTGATGGAAGAAAATTACACAATTTGGTTCTTTGCGTCCATTAAATTTGATTGTTTGCGTCCATCTACTATGCATAGAAGTACATGTATATTTCCTATAAAATTAATTTTTGTGTATTTTTCTAAAACTATTGGATATTATTCCTGCAACCAAGGAAAGAAAGGAGGACTTTTCACATTCCTATCAAAGCATTGCTAATTTTGTAATGTTTGATGTTGCCAAAATCATAACATTAAAAAGTTAGCAGTGTATTGATACGAATGTGAAAAGTCCTCCAATCTTTCCTTGGTTGAAGGAATAATACCCAAGTACCTGAAAAATTGCTATCTTAATATATAAAATCAAGCAGATTATATATATATATATATATATATATATATATATATATATATATATATATATATATATGTTGGATATAATGATCCAGACCGACTGACGAGTGCTAGTTCAGCACAAAATTCATATATTTGAGATCACTTATTTTTTCGCATATATGTGGTAATGTGTATCGATTGTTTAAGATGAAGTGGATGATAAAAAGGACATAGAAAATCTGTTTCAAACCCCTGTAATGACTATTCTGTAAAAAATATCTAAACAAAAATTTTATATTATTTTTTAAAATTTCAATAGCAAAATGCACCCGTTTGTCGATCAAGAGATTGTGAGATTAATTATATAATATCTTGCACGAGTTAGCTCAATAGTAAAAAAAGTGGATTAGTATCAGAACTCTTTATAAATTTTAAAGCAATAAACTTTTGATTATTCTTATTTTTGACATTTATTTTTAAAATTAAGAGTGTTTTTTATCATAATGATTTTAATGTCTTTAATGTTTTCCATTAAACAGATAAATGTAACATGAAAGAGTTTATGAATAGCTTACTATAGTGCAAATGCGTAATCAATAGCTCAGCATAGGGAAAAATAAAGGAGACAACATGCATTTTCTGACCACATTATAATATGGGCTGATAATGATACAGATAGCTAATATACACCACTAAATAATATGTACTACTAAATAATGACTTAGTGTGTTTAAAAGAGGACAAGGGTCTTCATATGTGTTTGATTACGAGAGCAAAATTAAATGAAAAACTTATGGATCAAATGAAAAAGCTTAAATTTCAAAATAGTGAAACAATAAATATACATACATCTCACATGAAATTTATAAATGAAATTTTAAAAAAGCTAAGAATAAAGCTATTGATAGTCATACATATTATAACTTATATCCATTATCTGCTATTTGCCCTAGGATATTTTCGAATATAAAGCTACATAAAGAAAATTGTCCATTGAGATTGATGGTTGATTTTGGTGGTGCATATTATTATTATTGTAGATATATTGAATTATTACTTCAAGATATTTTAGGTTTTGGAGAATATACTGTTTCATCATCATTTGATTTTGTAGATAAAATTAAGACTATAAATATAGAGTTATATGACACAATTTGTACTTTTGATATAAATGAAATGTATGGATCAATAGATTGAATAGAGTCAATTAATATTATTTATAATGCTCTTGTTTCAAAAAAATGTAAAGAATGATATAAATTTTATTATAAAAGTATTGCAGTTTATTGATAAAATATTTATGTTAATTTTAATAATGAATATTATAAAATGACTTATGGTTGGCCAATGAGTCTTCCTGCTGTTGCTTATATTTGTAATTTTGTTATATCAACATATGAAAGTAAAATTTTAAAACAAATGAAATATCAAAAAATTAAAGTATATCATAGATACATGGATGATGTTTTTATTTGTGGAAAACAAGAATTAATAATCAATTTATTTAGTGAATTAAATTAGATTAAGGGTATAAAGTGGGGTATAAATAAAGAGAAATACAATTCCATTAAATTCTTGGATATTCAAATTACACTTAATGATTAAAGTTTGGATTATCTTATGCTAATTAAAACAATTGAAACTAGAGGTTTTATTCCATATGAATCACATGTACCTATATGTCATAATCTGTCTGGATTGAAATCATTCTTATTTCAAAATGAAAAATTGTGCAAATATTCTAGTGATAAAATTAAAAATGTACATTTATTTGTTAATGACTTGTTGAAAATTGGTTATTATAAAAATGCTCTTACTAATATTATTAAAATAAAATAAAAGAAATCAACACTATAATAAAATTAAAAATAAAAATATCAAAATGAAATGGATTTCAATGCCATTTATATCGGATGAGCAGGTCAAGTTTTTTAGGAAAATTTATAATGGTTTGTGTCATATTGTTTTTTTTTCTCAACAAATGACATAAGTAAATTACTTAATAACTCTAAAATTCAAAATGTAAAGTTTAGTCAAAATTCTATTATACATAGATGGTTATGTGGATGTGGCTTACAATACATCGGTCAATCTAAGTGTACATTTGAGATGAGAATAAAAGAGCATATGCTTTTATATAGGAGAATTCAAAAAGAGAAACAATCTGGAATAGATGTAAATAAACTTTTATCATCTGTTATATTTGCTCACAATAAATCTTGTCAATATGGATTTAAATTTGATTATAAAATATGAAAATTATTCAAATTGAATGTTGTCAGAGTAAACATAAAATAAAAGAGGCTATGTAGATAAAAAAGATGATTGCCGCAATGTTAAAGAATGGTGGGTATTGATTGAATGGTTTTAAGGTGTTTTTTTTTATTAAAAAAAAAAAATTATTATATATATATATATTGTGCGAGTCGGATTTGTATTTTCATGTCACAAGATCTAGCATCTAGGCAAAAGTTCTTCGAATCCAATCATGCACAAGATCATGAAATCTGCCCTATTTGCCTATTTCACAGATTTATAACATTATGAAGAACAATCCCGATGACATCGATTTAATTTACTTCTCACCACCATCATCACTCATCAGAGACACAAAAAGACTCAAGGCTAAATTTAATGATAGACTAACTTAACAACTAACTATATTTTAGGAGCAATAAAGGCTCATGGCCTAGCATATTACTTATATATTTAGCAGAGATCATCTAGTAAAATTGAGCACAATTAATAACTTAATATATTAACTTAACTAAAAGAAAGCAATGGTTCGAGAGTTGATATATATATTTAAGATTTATTAGATTAATAACACAATTATGTCAGGTTATTTATCTGACTTTAGCTTCATAAGTTTTTAATATATATATATATATATATATATATATATATATATATATATATATATATATATATATATATATATATATATATATATATAATTCATATTTAACAATAACATGACATTTGCAGCTATGCCAATAATATATGTCTGACTTAAGAGATTAGCACTATTGGAATGCATTACTAGAATACTATTAAACCCCCAGAGAGATGAAAAGAACATTTGCTTCATTTAAAAAGAAAATAATTTTACAAGCAAATATTACATTTTGTTATTCAATATTATTATTAATTTGAGTTGTAAACAATTAATGTGCAGGATGGATAATGAATAATTATATAAATGATACTAAATTTATCGCACTGATACACATAATGAACTAATGGAAATATGTTTGTTAAAAGAAATCACCTCATTACGACTTATGGCTATTTCTGGGTGACTAATAATACACTGAAAGGTGGTGCGTGCATGGTGGCAGATTGGGGTGGTCCAATTATGGTTCCTGGAGTGTGCTTCATGAATTTTAATAATGAAGTTGACCGATTTCCTCTCAAACGTAGGCAGGGTTGGCATTGAGATAAAGGACAGTCGGCTATGTCTTTATCAGGCTGGATTTTCCAGAGTGATTCCCATATAAAGCATGCTCCACAGGATGGTTTTACAGCCTGGTTTCTAGGACACATGGAATGATGATGGGACACAACTTAACAAATATCTCCATGTGAGAAAGAAGCACGAATATATATAAACAAAGTGGCCTATATGCACACAATGCTTAATAACATAAGATAACTATAGCTTTAAAACCATCTAAACATTTTTATTGCCCATAAATTGTGAAATACTCAGTGTAATGGTATGGTTTCTTCATTAAACAAACATGGATAATAATTCTAATTAAATATAAAACTAAGATCTGAAGATTCCCTCCTTATGTTATGTTGCTTAATATTATTCCTTGCTTCCCACACATTTAATAAACCTCAATCTTGGTTAATAAATGCCCTTATGAAAATATATAAATTATTACAAAATAAATGGATGTTGGTAATAGCTAAGATGGGTTTTACATATATAATATAAATTAATAATAAGAGATAGTGCATTATTTAGAAAGGAAAATGTAAAAAAAACAGATGTCAATCTGTTTTTCTACAGTAAACATAAAAATATAATTAGCTTGTTATCTAAAATCACGAGCATCTGGGTACGTCGAATAAGACTTGTTTTGATTAAGTTATTAGTTAATTACCTGATAAATGATGGGTGGTGAAAATGAAAATAAATTATATGCTTGCGATTTTAGAAATACTATTGTAATTTCTGTTTAAAATATAAATACATAAATCTAAATGAAAATTATTTGCCCCTTGGAAATAAAAGAAAAGAAAACATTTTACAAGAGGCTTAATAGTGATTAGTTATATAGAATTACAAGAATTATATATTTTGAAGACATTTAATATTTAGCAATTATAATAAATATTACAGAGAAGACAGAATTTGAGAATTATGAGCGGTCAAAGTTCTTTTTACCTTGCTATTTGGAAGGGCGATTTTACTACGAGTCAGTCCATCAGTATTGTTTCACTAGATCTAGGGTAGCATTATTATATGGTAATTAGCATTTCACTTTTACTGGAAAAATATATAAAGTTCATCAGTATGGGATGCAGAGCTTCGCTTATGGGAAAAGCATATTAGAACGGAGGGAAAAGGCAAAATTTTCCCTACTCACGGCACATTGAGTAAGAATCAAAACTGGCATGGAATATGCATAACAACATCATTATTTTGTGGTCTCCTTCCTCTTGTGGATTCAAATCCAGCAGTATATATACTTTTATTTTGAAGATATAACTTAGCAACTACTGCTGGACCTGAGGCGGTTTAAACCCTTACTGTACATCTAGAATAATTTAACCGGATACTCTTATCTAGTAAGACTTTTTGAAACAATGCAATTCTGTTATCAGTTTCTCAAACAATTGTTTTAAAACAAATCTTACGATTTTAAAACAAACTAGCATGGACAAAATTTCCACTAATGGGTTTATTTTATTATTATAAATTTGTAATATTTTATTTTATTTAAAGGGATCATTCAGGTAATTGTTTTTCGAGAGACTTTTTAACAAGATTGCATCATTTCTGGCCACAAAATCACATATGAAAAAATAATAAGTTTCATATATGATTTTGATTATATTTTATATATAACATAACTTTACTAATTTATTCGCAATCTCATACACTGAAATATATATAGATTTATTACTTACGCCCATATACACATGAAAATATTATTAAATAAAAATATTTGTAAATTAAAATACATAAGGGTTTACATGATTTATGTTAAAATACTAAGCAAAATAAATATACTTATTATAGATATGTATATACGTGCGTGAAGGTGGGTTTGAATATAGTTAGATGGTAGGAGATTGGATGTGGGCTGTGAAACAGGATCTGACCATCAGATCATCTGTTTCAATATATATATATATATATATATATTGAAATTGTATTAGAAAAAACCGTTACAAATGTATATATATATATATATATATATATATATTAGAAAATTCAGAACTTAAAAGTTTATAAAAAATATATATCTATAAATGACACTTAAGAGTGCTTTCAACAATCATTTGTAATTTTTATCAACTAATACTTTGAAGGGTCGCCTTTCTCATAATTCCATGATGTCAACTTTCTCATAAGTCTGTGATCGTAACATTTGCTGCCTGCCTATTGATTAAATCTTGCTTGTATTTATATATTAACATAGCTTCTTTATTTTTTCTTTTATTATTTGTCTTTCAGTTTCCAATATTTTTAAGTTACTATAATTAAAATTAAAGCCATATATACATGATTTATTATGATCATAAAAAATGGAAGCTGATAAATTATCATTATTTTTATAATTTTGTTTTGTATTTTGAACTTTTTTTAATAATAACAAATGTTTTTTTGTTCTTTTTTTCAATGTGCATCGTGACTCACCTATATATACACTGCAACACCTAGCTCAAAATAATGATCCTTAAAATTTTACTTCATAATTGACAGTCAGAATAAAAAAAAGGATTATATTACACAAGGTTGGTTTATCTTCAATAAGTTTTTTTTTTTATATATAATTTAACTTTTACTTTTATTTTGTTATCATGTAATGTAAGAGATGAGTAAAAAGAGTTTTATTGTTGTTTACTTGATTTTTTAAAATAGTTCATAATAAAATAATATAAAAATTTTACAATTTTGATTGATGTTTTTGTTAAATATTTTACAGATATATTGAAATATTACAATGAATTGTAGTTTAGATTTAAAAAATTTGTTTGTATCAATTATTTATTTCATAAGTACAAGTATTTATACTTTTAGAATTTGAAATAGATGTTTACCTATAATTTAATAGGTCAAATATTTTACTGATCTTATTTGTTTGTTTTTTTATTTATTTTGTTTATATTACAATTTTTTTTATTCTATAAGTAAAATGCATTTATTTTATAAGTACTAATATTTGAAATGCTAAAATTTTTAATTATGTAACTATGTAGTATGTAGATGTTAAAACAATTCCATATTTGTACTAAAAATACCAAAATACAATGCTCAGAGAGAATTAAATAAGCTAATGTTACTTGTTTTTCAAACTATAATTTTAGTACTTTCAAAACCCATTGCTATTCATTATTATTTAAATAATAAACATATTTTTACACAAATCTAAATTGCTCATAAATGTGAATCATATGTCAACCATGTTTACCCATATCTATACCAAAAATATTCAACATGTTATTTTGATGATCTCTATAAACAAAAGATACATTTTCATACTTTCACTCTAACCTAACATCTTAATACAGACAACAAAGATGATACTTGGACTTTAAGAGATTTTCAATTTTAATTTTATAAAAGTTTGAAAGAACGCTATTAAAAAGACAGATTGATTAATAATAATCTATTAATTCATTCACACCACATTAATGATAAGCTTGAATTTACATAAAGCTAACGAGTTTATGAATGTAAATCATCTAAAATATATCTTAAGTCTATTTACACTATAAATCCTTAATTGGTTTTGAAGGCAACCTCTAGAAGAAAAAGTTGAAATGTTCTACTTTTCACTCTGTTATAATACTAGTTTCAATTTTTTTTTCCTATATTAATTTTTAGATTAGAGTGAAAAATGAAGGTAATTCACTTATTAGTCATAGATATTGCCACACAATTAGATAAAGATTTATTGGGATAAAGACACTTGAACTGGTAGCATGTGATTTATATTTATGAACCATTTAGTTTTGCAAAATCAAAGTTTATTGTCTAAATACTAATGAATAGAAAAGTCATTTGAGATTTTGGTAATTAATAATTAATAATTACTTTCAATTTATTTAAATTTGTACGTATTTAAATATCTCAATCTGCTACAGTGTAATCTGCCACTGTATAAATGTTAAATATCTTGTCTATTCTTAGATTTTAAATTAGAGTGAAAGATGAGATTTCACCTTTTTCTTACAATTTTGTCTTGATAACAGATTGAAAATTTATGGTGTACTTAAGTTGGGATGATATCATGAGATTTACATTTATGAATCATCTTGCTTAGTTCAAAATCAAGTTTATTTCATAAAGAATAATAAAGAGAATTGGGATTTGATAATTTTAAAAAGGATTACTATTAAGCTACTTTCAAAAAAGTTTACAAAATTAGCCTAATTTACAGTATTTATTCTAAAAATTTCAAACTTCATTTGTTACAGTACAAGTACAAACTTTTTTTCTGTATTAAATTTTTAAACTACAGTAAAAAGTGAGAAAAAATCACTTATTACTTATAAAAAAGATGCTTGTCAATATATTGAATATGTTTAAAATAGATAAACATGGTCTTTTATTATGGAATTTAAATTTATGAACCTTTTAGCTTTGTAAAAAAATAGATTTTAAATCAAAATAGTAATGATTATCTGTCAGGTTTAAATATATAAATATTTATTGCTTTTAATTTACTTTCAAAAACAGCTTATATTTGTATGTTTAATGAGATTCATATAAACATACTTGAGTCCTTAAAGAATCAAATAATAGCACAACAGTTGCTATTATTAAGTGATTACTCTTATAATATATGGACAGCTGATCATCAGCATGCAATAGCCAATGGAATGAGTTTATTAGCCATTTAATTCTGATTTTGTAACCAGGAAATGGAATGATTCATTCTTTCCTATTGCTGATATATATTAACTGAATTATCTGTTAAGTTTTCTAGAAGGCACAATGAATGTGTGGTTAAATAAATTTTTTAACAGATCATTTGCAAACATTATAGACAATAATAAGACCCTTATATCATTATGGAATTAGGCTATCATTCGATGATGACCTTTTATTTAGGCATTTACGATGGCAGATCACTTTCATGGCAAGAAAGATTGCAAAATATTAAATCAGACAATACTGGATTTTCTAAAGTTAGAAGAAAAGATAAAAAGACAATTGATTTAAAAAGTAGACATCTACTACACTTCAATGGCACAAATGTTGAAAGCATGAGTTGAATATAATTCATTTAAATAAAAGATTACAGAACACTGTAGAGATAGAAGCTATATCAGACCAAGTAAATGGATTTGATATTCAACATAATGGAATATACTAAATGGAGATATTTCAAGTTTATGCCCCAACAAGTTTTCATTATGATTAAAATTAAAACAAATTATTATTTAGTTGTACAAAAAGCTTGTAATAGACCCAAACAACTTTTGCAAATTGTCAAGGGAGACATTTATTCTAGGGGTGTCAAATAATTGGAAAATGAAAATGCTGGGACCAAAATTGTTTATGGTGATAGAAATGAGAGAGGACACAGATTTGAGTAATTTGCAGAAAAAAACAACTTTATATTATATTTTTTTGACATAAATGCTAACTGGAAATAAACATTAAATGATGCAAATGACGATACCGCAGAATTGAATTACATTTTCAACTAATAGAAAATAAATAATTTAAGATTGTAATGTTATGAAGTAATGATTAAATTAGTTTTTTATGATGTAAGGTATGTGGTAAAGCAAAACCAGAGATGCAAAAATTATTAAAACAAACAATATTCAAAATCAATTTTCCTAACCTTCACAAAAGTTATAATGAAATAAAATTAAAACTTGCAAGTTATATTAAAATATTAATCGATTTTGAAGATAATTTAGAGTTGAATAAAATCAGGAGGAAGATAACTAATATATTATTCAAAAGTGGAAAAAAAATAGTAAGTGCATAAAGTCAGCAGTTGACCAGTAAAATTTCTGACAGAAAAAAATTTACTATGAAATTAGAATGAATATGAAATTGTAAAAATAGTGCATTAAGAAGGATTGAATATCTAGGATTTTATAAAATGGTACAAAATAAATAATAATGATATATAAATATATATATTTGAATTAGCATATAGAAGAGAATTTTATAAAATGGTACAAAATAAATAATAATGATATATAAATATATATATTTGAATTAGCATATAGAAGAGAATAAAAGTCTCAAAAGTGTAAAACACTATCTTGATATTGGTCAGAAACCTATTTCTGTAATAAAAATAAAAGATGGAACTATTAATAAAAAAAAGATGGCATCATGAAATGGGTGTTAGAGTTCTATAAAGTATATAAAAAACAATAAAAAAATCTCCTACAACTACTATAATTTCTGAATTGCCCATATCAACAATCTTTTTTACAGCAGTTTTGCAAAAAAATATTTTGTGGATTGAAGTGGAACGTTAAGGGAATAAAAGTAAATATTTTTAATCTAGATTTTGCAGATCATGTAGTTGTTTGGAAAAATACATTTATAAATCATCTAATTTTATGGAAAAATCATGTTTTTGTATCTAAAACATAATCAAATCTTCATGTGTCAATATAACTCAATATTAAATATCATGTTAAAGCTTGAATGCTCAAATTAGTGTTAAATTTTAATAAAACCACATTTCAATGACTCAATATTGGTATTCAAGTTATAATTAGATGAAGTTTACTTTTTTAAAAATTAAAAAAAAACGTATACATAATTAAATATTTAAATATATACATAAATTAACAACACTTTCCGAAAAGATTGATTCGTTTTTTTAATACACTAAGTGTAAAAAAAATAGTTTAGAAAAACCTTTGATTTATACTTAAAAGATTTTGCATAACTTTCATTTAATTATATTTAGGGTGATAGTAATTTATTCATTTTTGTATTTCTATATTTTTTTCTGTACAAATTTATTCATAAAAAAATGTATATGCTTATAGCCGTGTATTATGTTAAACAATATGTATAAAAATTTACTGGGAGGTTTTCATATTTAATTTTAGATACTATATTTAGTATAGTTAAAGTAATTAAAAAAAGATAATGGTACATTGGTCTTTTACTGAAGTTTGAAACAAACACATGCCATTCCAAGTTACTCAATAATCCTTCATGGTATGCACTGATCTGATATTGGTTTATATTGTATATGCATTAATGTTTTTAATATTTATTATCATTATTAAATTTTAACAGTCATTTCATATATAGTTATAATTTAGGTAATTGTTGTATAGATGTGAAAACATAAATACCTCTTTATGTGTCCCTTGACAAATAATCTTTAGTAATTTCTTCATTTACAACAAGATTCTTAGTTTTCATAGATTTAAATGCATGTTTCTCATTTTCCTTTAAAACAAATTATAGTTTTACATTCTTTATTACCACATAATTTTTGTACAAATCTTACTTTATGATGTTGTTTTTGTCTTTAGCAATCCTGCTTTTTTTATTCATAAAATATCTATCTTTTTCCCAAACCAATATAATTTTTACATCTTTAATCTTTTTATACTTTTACTAGCTTTTTGAAATGATTATTTTTTACATCAATATTAACTCTTTTTCTACTACTTTATAGTATACAAGATATTCAATTCTTTTAAAAAGATTTTTAAAAAAGAATTTCATATTTATTTTATCATGCATATGTTGACATTTTTCAATAGAAAATTTATTGGTTAATTATTGTTTTTTGTTCATCATATCTGTATAGATATTTAGTATAAAGGTTTATAGCAGATGTCTAATTTTTTATTGATATTGTCAGTATCTGAGTTTTATTCAAGTTTTCTAATACTGTAAAATGATATTAAGATATATTTTAAACTCAATGTAACTTTTTAAAAATATCTGTTGGCCATCGTATTATTATTAACTTATGACTTTTTACATTTGAATTATCACACATCTAATACCTTGCTAACTAATAACGACTTCTTTATTGAATAAGTTAACCACCTTATGCTCTTAAATGTCATATTTTCTGTTATTAAAAATTTAATCCAATTCTACCTAAAGCTTAATATCGATATGTCCACTCTTATTTGGATTTCTTTTTAAAATCATTTAATATATATTTTATTCTCATAAACCCAGAAATGTATAATCTTCTTATTGTTATTATCAAATATTTTAAGCATTTTTAAATACTAAATTAGATCATTCATGAAAACGTAAAATCTGACGTGCTCTGTTTACAATTTTTGTACCATTTTATAAATGAGATTGTATTTGTATAGCAACAAGACAATTTTTTAAAATATAAACCTGAATAATTTATATTTAATATTTTTATGTTAGTAATTAACTAATGAGAACAATTATTCCACCTGCCTTGTGCCATTACAGTAAAGTAATTTTAAAATAATTTTTCACAATGTTTTAAATGCACTGATACAGACTATCATGACCCTATTTAACGTTAAACAGTTCTATTTTTATTATAGTATAATAAGGTTTATTTGAAATAATACAAATTTGACAGAGTTGTCATTAGAATTTTTACAGCTTGAGATAATAATACGATATTACTGAAAATATTTAATCAGAAACAACGAATCCTACCTCTCTACTACGTTTATCACATTGTCAGAAGGTGAGCTTGTTTTATGTTATTTTTAATAACAATTTGTAATTTATTTAGAAAAAGTTAAATCCTTCAGCATTAAAACTCATCTAATTTGCAGAAAATATATAACTTTGAAAGAAATTATTTTATTGAAAATTTTCTCATTTGCAACTGCATATATATAATCATTAAAATAATTTAACACTTAGACAATCTCAATATCAATAACAATCAATAATCTCAACTATATATATATATATATATATATATATATATATATATATATATATATATATATATATATATATATATATATATATATATATATATATATATATATATATCAACCATTATCAATCCACTGCAGGATGAATGTCTGTCTAAGTTCAAACTATATTCTCCGATGTTTAGTTATCTTTTCTTTACATCACCTCTGCACACTTTCTTATTACATCTATCCATCTCACATGTGGTCTCTTTCTTAGTATTTTACAATCTCTTGAAATCCAGTTTAAGATTTCAATTGCCCATCTATTATCATCCCTTCTAGTAATATGTTCAGCCCAACTTTATTTCACATTTTTAATATTTTCAATGAGGTCAATAACATATATTTGTTCTCTTACTGATATATTGCATTTTTAATCTATTCTTCTTTCTCCTAACATGCATCTCTACATAACTTCTTGAGGAGTCTGAAGTCTTTGTATTGTTCTTCTATTAAGTGTTCAAGTCTCAGAACCATAAACAAAAACTGGTATAACACATTTATTAAAACCTTTCTTTTCAAACACATAGGCATATTTTCTATTAGTATCAAGCTATTTCTACCAAAACACTCCAACCAAGTTTAATTCTATGATTAATTTCATCCATTATGTTTCCATCTTTATTAATAATCTGATCAAGATATTTGTAGCTGATATCTTCTAACACATCATAATCAATCTTTATTTTCATATTTTGAAAAAAATCCATTGGATATTAATTTAGTCTTTTTAACAATTATGTTTAGTCCTACTTTCTTACTTTTCATCTGACAATTTCTGCAACATTTCCTGCATCTCTAAAGCATTATTTGTAAAAAAACAACTACATCATCTGTAAAATCTAAATGACTTAAATAGTCTCCATTTACTTTCACTCAATTAGATTCCATGTTTAATCCACAAAATACTTTTTGAAGCACTGATGTAAAAGGTTTTGGAGATATGGTGTCACTCTGTCTTACACCCTTCTCAATGTTGAATTTTTAGTATTTTTATGTAACCTAATGGTTGCTGTTGCATTTTTATAAATATTCTTTAAAATATAAGAATATCCTGGATCTAAACCTTGATAATCCTATGCTTTAATCACTGAAGAAATATTTATAGAATCAAATGCTTTTTCATAATCTACAATTCCAAAGCATAATGGCAACTTATATTTTTTGTCCATTCTATAACATTTCTCAATACCTGGATATGAATCTACTGTACTAAAACCACTTTAAAATGAGCTTGTTCTCTTGGTTGGTGGAAATCAAATGTTCTCTGTAGACGAGTTGTAATTATCTTGGTAAAATTTTTATATAAAACTGTTAAAAGGCTGATAAATATGTAATTTCTAATATCTTCTGTATCATCTTTTTTAAATATTAATACTAATACTGCATTTTTCCAATCATCTGGTACATCTTTACCATTTAGACACCTGGTATATGATTTTGCTAAAAAAAAAATCTATTTTTTCACCTGATTTTTTAATATATCAATTATAATTCCATAATTACCTGGAGCCTTTCCCTTCTTTATAAATTTAATTGCATATCTCACTTCTTTATTTAAAATTTTGGAAAATTTGGAAGATATAATAGATTTAGGAGGTACATGTTTTTTTATTACTATGTAATTCTTGATAGAAGTATTCTACCCATTTTATGATGTCATCTCTCTTTTTAGTAATACTTCCATGTTTTTTCCTTATTACAGATATAAATCTCATACCAATAGCAAAGTGTTGTTTTACACTCTTGAGACTTTTATTCTATACTATAGCTTTCCTTGCTAGTTCACAGTTATACTTTCGTATATCATTTTCAATTTTTTTCCAAACCATATTACAAAATTTGAGGTATTCAATCCGTTTTATTGCATCATTTTTGTATATCTTCATACTGCTTTTTTCTTCATCAATTCTTTAGTCTGAATAAAAATTATATTGGTAAATTGCTGTTTTTTTTAGTAGCTATCTTTGTTGCAGTTTTTAAAAGTGTATCAGTTATTTTTATTAAATTTATTCAAATCTGAATCATGTTCAAAGTCTATTAATAATTGAAACAGATTTGTAAGTTTTAATTTAAATTCATTAGAGTGTTTCTGAAGATTAGGAATATCAATTGTAAATATTGTTTTTCCTAATAATTTTTGTCTTTCTTGTTTTGCATTAACACATATCTTACATCTTACTAATCAATTATCACTTCATGTGTTAAATTTATTAAGAACATTACAATCATGAAATATGTATTTTCTGTTAGTCAAAATAAAATCCAATTCTGTTGTACCTTCATTTGGATGCTTCCACATCCATTTCCTTTTAACATTTTTCTCAAAAAAAAAAGAATTCATAATATAAAGTTTTTCTTTTTCTGCATTCTTCACATGTCTATGACCTCTCACATTTCTATTACCATAATCACAATTACATACAGCACTTTCATCTTTTATTTGCTTACCAAATCTAGCATTAAAGTCTCCCATAATAATTTTCAAATGTTGTTTACTCTGATCAAAAGCCTTCTGTATGTCCATATAAAAATCTTTCACTATTTCATCACTATGAGAACTTGTGCATAGACCTGGATCATCTGCATTTGGTATCTGCTATTAACTTGTATATTTAATCTTGCCATTCTGTTGATACACTATCAATCTCCACAATGTTGTTCTAATTATTGATCATCATTTGTAACAAAATAAAAATAATAAACTAAGGAATAACAATTCTATTTTAATAATGATCATAAATTGTAGCATTAATTGTAACTGAATGAAAATAATCAACTAAACTAAAGTGACTATCAATCAATGAATTACAATCTAGCATTTAAGTTAAGAAAACAATGATAATAAGCTTTGTTATAACCTCATAAATTCCAATAGCATTTAGATTTAGAATAAACAGAAAACAAATAAAACTTTACTTCAAACTATCCAAAAATATAAGCATTATTTGCAATAAACCAAAGATAAAGCAATAAAACTAAATATCACTGTCTTTTAAATAACAGTTTATGCTTATTATATAGAGCCCTTATAAGAGAATTATAATAATGATAAATAATTACACAGATATACTTTAATGTTCCTCATGAATCAATGCATTGATTATAATAATACACACTTGTATGAAAAGTCAAACATTATTTCTATTTAAATGAAATAATCCATGGATTGATGAAATAATAATCTTATTATGCTCTACAAGTTTAACAATAGTTATGATATCTAACAAAATATATAACTCAATAATTGATTTCTAATTACAACTAAATAAAATAAAATTACTGTTAACTCAGCTATATTATTACACTAACATCAATATATTTTTATTAAGTAAGTCAATTATAATAATATTAAAGCTTAATAATAATAATAATGTAAAATTTATTAATTCAATGTATCTTTCCATTTTTACCAACTTAATATATTATAAAATAAAAATAACCTATTAAATAATCTTAAGATTTTCAATATAGCTGTCAAATCATGTAACAGATTGTTAGATTTATTATAGTCAAATATTAATATTAAAATTTATTATTTAAACTAAAATTTATGATCCACACTAATTTTAACTTTAAATAGAATTAAGAAAATAACTCTAATTTGTAACATAATTAAATATATTATTATTACCAGTTTCATAACTAAAAATGATAATGATATTAATGGCTGTTTATTAAATGTAGTAATTATTTTAATTAATATTGATGTAAAATAAAATAAATCAACATTTCATTGCAACTACATATACTGATCTTCAATAATTATCATATTTGACCATTTATAAATTATCAAATCAATTCATATGTAATTTAGATTTTAGTATATCTATTACTTGTTACTAACAAAAGAAATGCAATAAGCTTCCAATGACTTTTTAAATATTTTAAAATGTCAAATAATTAATTTACTGCTATACAAAATCTATACCTCATCAGATAATAAGCATTAAACACAATACAAAGAAAATGTTATGTAATTACAATTTCTTATCTATACTGTTTTCTTCATTGCTAAATTAATTTTATAACTGCTTCTGATGAATTATGTGCTGTTATCAATTAGTGAAAATTTATCTCTTCCAAATACAATTACCTAGTAAATTTGCATTGTAAAATCAGATGGCAAACAAGCAAATTTATTTATCATAAATTAATTCAAAATTTATTAACAGGTTGATACAAATTAAATCACACACACACACACACACACACACACATATATATATATATATATATATATATATATATATATATATATATATATATATATATATATTGTAATAGTATATAATATGCCATTACATTATTTTAAAAGTAAAATAAAAATATCGTAAATAAAAATTGATTTATTGAAAGGAAAAAAAAAACCTAACTTACAAACTGAAAATTAAAATATATTTAACATATACATAGATCGCACAGATGGGAAACTAAAAAGAAAAATATTTGAAAGTATTTTTTATAAAAAAGTAAAAATATAAAGACTGATATTTTGAAAATAGAAATAATGTTGATTTCTATAATCTTAGAAAATGGAAATGATTGTTTTATTAAATAAATGATTGTTCTAAAGCACACTAGCCCTTGGGACACTCGAATAATTAAATGGTCAGATAAGAGAATAAAAAAATAAATGACTAATGCAAGCATAAAATGACAGCACAGACTGTAAATGAAATGAGAAGATTAGTGTTATCTTGCCCATTGAGTCTGAAGATTTGATGACAAGTGGCTAATAAAAATATAAAAGCCAAAATATAATTGTTAGGGGAGAGCTGACTATTAATATACCATTATAACTAGCTGTATTGCAGAATTCATGATGTAAAAATCTGCAATAAATTTAATTTTTGGACAACCAACATAGGCCTCTGGATGACAGTTCCTAACCAAATGCATGTCAAGTAGTGGTTTTATTTCAAAGATAACTAACAATCTATGAAAGTGGTCATGAAGATGTACCTCTAAATTTGCTCAATCCATAAAGTATGAACTCTTGTGTCTATCTAATAAGAACTGTTCTAAAATTGCAATTAATAGCTGAAAATAAGAACAATTATCTAATCTAAAGAATTCAAAATCAATTATTAATATTTTTTATGCATATGTTTAAGCAATCATTTCCATTTCTCTTTTTTTGTGTTAAGTGTTAATTAAAATGTTCAAATTAAAGTTGGGTGTAGATATCTGCATGGATAAAAATTATTAACTAAGTTTAAATTCATTTATGTTTATTTTAAAGGGTTAATTTCAGGCTATTTGTTTCATAGTCGGGACGATGCTTGTGGAGGGATATATGGGTGTTTATATCAATGTAATGCAAAGCATGTTTACAGGGCAACATGCCTTACTGAATGCATGACCCCAAAGAGGCAATCATATTTTTGCAATGGTCACAAACTTATTTCCAGCCCCATTGATCCTTCGAGCTCTGTGGAGGGATTATAAGTCAGCGCTTGCCACAAGCTCAAGGAAACACAGAAACTTAATATAACTTAAAATATATTAATATTTAATAAAATAAGCCACTGCCAGTAATTAACACACAAACATATATTAACACACATATATATTATTTATATTTAAAATTGGGGAATAAATTTAGACTTTACAATTAGTTTTAAATTATTATTATTATTATTATTATTATTATTATTATTATTATTATTATTATTATTATTATTATTATTATTATTACATTTCAATAAACGCTTTATTGATCTCAATGGTTTAAATAAGTTTACATCTACAAAATTTGAAATTTAACATACAATGAATAATATTAGGGTAAACACATATAAATGAATTTAGTGGTTACACTTTGTGGCTAATGGACTATAACAATATAAAAAATAAAAAAGCAAAAATAATCAGAGTTCTAAAGTTTGAGGAGCTTATTTAGTTTTGTCCGTATGTCACTTTGAATGTTAGTTGTATGATAGTTTTCTTTGCAGCATTCACAGCATTGATGGTTGTTTTAACAATGACCATGTTGCTGCATGTAAGTGGGAGTTGGTTATTATTTTATCTTTATTTCGAATGTGTAGCAGTTTGTCACTAAATGTAGCTGGGTGTCATCTGGTATTATTGCCAATTAAAAAAGTACATCGGGTGCACCAGTATGCATATAGAACAAATGTGGCTGCCCTAATGCTAGGTATCGATCTACCCTGAAAAGCAGCTATTATGTGATTAATGATTGTACCCGGTTTTCTGTAGGTGTTACACATCATCTGTCATGTTCGGTTAAGTGCTACACATTGATAAATAAAGTGTACCAGTGTCTATTTTGCTCGATGGCAGAGTCCACAGAAGGGGTCAATAGATATATACATTTTTTTATGTTAAAGAAAGTGGGTTGTTGGCAACGCAATGAGATTGATTTTCATATTATTATTATTATTATTATTATTATTATTATTATTATTATTATTATTATTATTATTATTATTATTATTATTATTATTATTATTATTATTATTATTATTATTATTATTATTATTATTATTATTATTATTATTATTATTTTGAATTATTATTTAATAAAGTATGCACAGATGGACATGTTAATAATATTTTACTTTAGCATGGTGAGCATAGATAGGATACATAGATTTCTCATTTAAAAAAAAACTTATCAAGAGACTCATTCAATCTCAGACTAAAAGTTTGTAGCCAAACCAACGCTTGCTTCCAGATATATAGTCACAACCAATGCAATATGAATGTGATAGCATAAAATCATGCTGACAGGAATGTGCATCTCACAGCATGATATTATTTGAAGGACATGATCCTTGTCCAGTACAGAAATGTGCATCTGTCTGACAAAGGAATCATGTATATAAATTAATTAAAGAGTGCTATGTGTGGGGGAGAGCAGTATTTCTGCTGACTTATAACCCCTCTGCAGAGCTAGAAGGGGTCAATGGCACAGAAAATATGTCTGTGACCATAGCAACACTATGACTGCCTCTTTGGGTCATGCATTCAGTTGGTCACATTGCCCTATATGCTAAAAATACTTCACATTACATTGATATAAACACCCATATATCCCTCCACAAGCATCGTCCTAACTATGAAGGAAATAGCATGAAATTAACCCTTTAAAAATCACATAAATGGATTTAAACATAGTTATTAATTTTTATCCAAGCAGCTATCTACACCCAAATTTAATTTGATACATTTTAATTAATACTTAACACAAAAAAGAGAAATGGAAATGGTTGCTCAAACATATGCATAAAAATATTAATAATTGATTTTGGATTCTTTAGGTCAGATAATTGTTCTTATTTTCAGCTATTAATTGCAATTTTAAAAAAAGTTCTTATTAGATAGACATAAGAGTTCATACTTTACAGATTGAGCAGATTTAGAGGTCCATCTTCATGATCACTTTCATACATTCCTTGTCCTTCTTTGAAATGAAACCGCTACTTGCCATGCATTTGGTCAAGAACTCCCATCCAGAGGCCTTAGATGTTTGTTGGGAAATTAAATTTATTGCAGATTTCTACATCATGAAATCTGCAATATAGCTAGTTATAATGGTATATTTATAGTCAGCTCTCCCCTAACAATTTTAATATTTTGGCTTTTATATTTTTATTAGCCTCATAATCAAATCTTTGGATTCAATGAGCAAGACATCACTTTTCTCTCATATTTCATTTAAGTATGTGCTGTCATTTCTGCTTGCATTGGTCATATAATTTATTTTTATTCTTGAATCTGACCATTTAATTATTCAAGTGCCCCAATGGCTAGTTTGCTTTAGAACAATCATTTAATTAATAAAACAATCATTTCCATTTTCTAAGATTATAGAAATCACCATTATTTCTATTTTCAAAATATCAATCTTTATATTTTTACTTTTTTACAAAAAAATATACATTAAATATCTTTTAATTTTCAGTTTTTAACTTAAGTTTTTTTTTTCCTTTCAATAAATCAAAACTATAAATGAAAAGAAAGTTACTGTTAACACTAACTAAAATAATTATAGAAAATAAACAAACCATTATACAATTACACATATCCAGTAACGCCCTCTTTTTAAAAATCTATATCTCAATAATAGCAAACCCTAAAATGATATCACTTTAAGGTTGTATGCTAAATGATGTTAAATAGTGAAATACATACCTACTCAAACACAGAGCATGACATTTTAAATAAGCAAATGATCTTAAATTTTGCTAATAAACTAAAAAGTTTACAAAGTTATTAAAGACAAACTAAACATTAGATTAAAATAAATAAAAATAAACTCTTTCACCTTAGATTCTTTATTAAAAGTGGTCAAAATACTTTTAAAAAATAATTATAACATACACCAAATCTTTTAAAACTTGTTTTTTATTTTTTTGCCACCAAAATGAAATATATATTAAAATAGATTTCCAACGTTTCGACTATTTCTTTATTTTTTTCTATAGTCTTTTTCAAGGAACTAAAAATATATAAAAAGGAGAAAAAAAAATTCATAAAAATTTTTAAAACAAACAAAAATAAAAATCCTGTCACATATACATACTATTTTGGAAAATATATTCTTTACTTACTATGATTTCTTTTCCCAACAGCTTCCAACTTTACATTTTGCCTAAATGGACATTTTATTGTTACAAAATATAGTTTTTTATTATCTTATCTTCAATTAACACATTTTTACATTCCTTTCTTGTTAAAAACAAAAACATTCTATTAAATTTCACAATTTTTTTTTTTCCCTTTTCCTTTACATTATAATATTCTATTCAGAACAGGATTTAACATCTTTATGTATAAACTTTCCTTTTCAAATCTTTCTTTTTGTTTAATTATACATTCTAAAGGGGTAATCTTAAAATTGACATGACCAAATTTTTCTTTATGTAAATATATTGCTGAATTTCTATCTGACAAATGTTGTTTTAATCTAGTTTTTAAAAAATTATTTGTATTACCCACATAAGATATATCTTTACCATTATATTTTAAACAATCCATACATTTTATACAATAAACAGCTTGCATTATATTTGAAAAATCAACAAAATCTCCTTTATTAATTAAATTATATAAATTACTTTTTTTCTTGTATACAGGATAAATACTAAAACCATATCTTTTATTAAATCCATGAAACAAATTTTTTATCTTTTTAAAAATAAAATTTTGAACCTTAAAACCTATAAAAAATGTATCATCACCAAAATTTTTCTTTAATTTTTCTCCATTTTTTATTTTATTTAAATTGTTATTTGAAAAAAATTTTAATACAACATCCCAAGGGTAATCATTTAATAAACATTCTTTTTTTTATAATATTTAATTCTTCATTTAACAAATTTTTATTAGAACAAATTCTTATTCCTCTTTTTATTCTATTATTAATAATGTTCATTTTACAATGTTTATCTAAGTCAGAATTCCAATTACTTAATAAACCATGAAAAGTTTTCTTTCTAAAAACTGATGTTTCTATATTTAAATTATAATCAACAAAATTTATTTTAATAAGGTTTTTATATCCATATATTAAATACATCCCCCTAATTTTTCCATTATAAATTTATATAAAAGAAAAAATGGATGTTAAATGATATAAAAAAGATTTATGGGAATTTAACAAAATTAATTACATTTAATGAAGAATGGTTTTTGAAAAAAATTTTTATAGGAAAATGTTTTTGTTTAGAAAAAAATTTTAGATAGACATTATAAAAAAATTCAAATATTAATTATTAAAAATAATAAATGTAATAATAATAATATTTATTACAAAAACTACATATATAATAAGAAAAATAATTATGGGGGTAATAATAAGCATAATTTTGTTATTAATTTAACTGATACAGTTTTTAAAGAAGAAGAAATAAATGTTTTAAATAAAGGTTTAAAATATGTTCCTAAAGAAAGATTAATTACTATGGAGAAACAAATTATAGAGGTTAATGCAAAAATGAATATTTTAAAGGATATTTGTTGTAAAAAAATAGATGAAAAAAATATTAGAGATAATGTGATAAAAGATTTAGAATTTTTTAATAGTAAAATAGAATATAATATAAAAAGAAGTTTTGAATATAGGAAAAATGTTAATGGTGGTAATAATGAATTGAAAATTATAAAAGATATTAAAATAAAATATAAGGATTTGACATTTTTAAAGGGAGATAAATCTAGTAGTATGGTTATTATGTCGAAGTTAGAATATAATTTAAAGATGTGTAAATTATTAGATGATGTTTTTTTTATTAAAATTAATAAAGATGAAAGTAAAAAAAAGAATAAAATTGTAAACAAATTAATAACTGAAATGGAGGAAAAGGGATATATTGAAAAGTTCAAAATGAAACAATTGAAAAGATTAGATGTAAAATGTGCTAATATTATAGGTTTACCAAAGGTACATAAAGAAGGAATTCCGATGAGACCCATTATTTCATGTATTTTTACATGAAATTATGAAAATATCACAAAATGGATATATATTAATGTTTTTAAGAAATATGAAGATTTTAATAAAAATGAAAGTAAAATTAATAATTCAAAAATTTTTGTAGATAAATTAAAAATATTTTTAGAAAATAATAAATTTAAAAATATTACATTTGTAAAATTAGACATTGTTAATATGTATTTAAATATTTGTCCAGAAGATGCTATAAATTATATTATGGATTTATACATAAAAGATAAAGGTGATAAAATAAAAATTGATTGTAATTTATTGTATGAAATTTTGGTTTTATGTTGTAAAGATTTGGTTTTTAGATATAATGAATGTTTTTATAAGCAAAAGAAAGGTTTATGTATGGGAAATTGTTTAAGTGGTCTTCTGGCGGATATATATATATATATATGTATAATTTTGAGAAAAAATATTTTAGTAATGGGTTTGGTCTTGTTTTTTATTGTAGATATATTGATGATTATTTTACTGTTTTTAAAGGAGATTATAAAAATGTTAAAAGGTTTTTAAAATATATAAATAGTAAAGATATTAATATTAAATTTACTATGGAAAAAGAAATAGGGGGATGTATTGAATATATGGATATAAAAATAAAAAAAATTTTGTTGATTATAATTTAAATATAGAAACATCAGTTTTTAGAAAGAAAACTTTTCATGGTTTATTAAGTAATTGGAATTCTGACTTAGATAAACATTGTAAAATGAACATTATTAATAATAGAATAAAAAGAGGAATAAGAATTTGTTCTAATAAAAAATTGTTAAATAAAGAATTAAATATTATAAAAAAAGAATGTTTATTAAATGATTACCCTTGGGATGTTGTATTAAAAATTTTTTCAAATAACAATTTAAATAAAATAAAAAATGGAGAAAAATTAAAGAAAAATTTTGGTGATGATACATTTTTTATAGGTTTTAAGGTTCAAAATTTTATTTTTAAAAAGATAAAAAATTTGTTTCATGGATTTAATAAAAGATATGGTTTTAGTATTTATCCTGTATACAAGAAAAAAAGTAATTTATATAATTTAATTAATAAAGGAGATTTTGTTGATTTTTCAAATATAATGCAAGCTGTTTATTGTATAAAATGTATGGATTGTTTAAAATATAATGGTAAAGATATATCTTATGTGGGTAATACAAAGAATTTTTTAAAAACTAGATTAAAACAACATTTGTCAGATAGAAATTCAGCAATATATTTACATAAAGAAAAATTTGGTCATGTCAATTTTAAGATTACCCCTTTAGAATGTATAATTAAACAAAAAGAAAGATTTGAAAAGGAAAGTTTATACATAAAGATGTTAAATCCTGTTCTGAATAGAATATTATAATGTAAAGGAAGAAGAAGAAAAAAAAAATTTGTGAAATTTAATAGAATGTTTTTGTTTTTAACAAGAAAGGAATGTAAAAATGTGTTAATTGAAGATAAGATAATAAAAAACTATATTTTGTAACAATAAAATGTTCATTTAGGCAAAATGTAAAGTTGGAAGCTGTTGGGAAAAGAAATCATAGTAAGTAAAGAATATATTTTCCAAAATAGTATGTATATGTGACAGGATTTTTATTTTTGTTTGTTTTAAAAATTTTTATGAATTTTTTTTTCTCCTTTTTATATATTTTTAGTTCCTTGAAAAAGACTATAGAAAAAAATAAAGAAATAGTCGAAACGTTGGAAATCTATTTTAATATATATTTCATTTTGGTGGAAAAAAAATAAAAAACAAGTTTTTAAAAGATTTGGTGTATGTTATAATTATTTTTTTAAAAACATTAGATTTTAATCTTTAAACTCATCCCAAACTATAAATGAAAAGAAAATTACTGTTAACACTAACTGAAATAATTATAGAAAATATACAAACCATTATACAATTACAAATATATATATATATATTTGTATATATGTATATATGGTTTATATATATTTATATATATATATATATATATATATATATATATATATATATATATATATATATGTCAAATAAACATGTAAAATATAGGCATATAATGATACTGCTTTAAACAATAAGTTTTTAATTGGCATTAACTTCATATTTAAAAAGTGATTGCAACTTCAATATCCATTGATTATATACTAAATACAAACACATATGTTTGTGTGACATACAAAAAAGTTAAATGTTTAGACTTTCTCAAATATAAGAGTTCAAGATATATTTTCTTTTTGTACTTCATATAATAATACACTTAATCAAAAATTAATATACTTTATTGTTAATATAAATTTAAAAGAACAAAATGGCATAAATATTTATTATGATATAACCTTTATGAGCATCTAGTATAAGTGACATACACAAAGATAATTTATATACAATAAATTTAAAAATGAATATTTTAAATGAAAATAATAATTATTATTCTGTAAGATATAAATTCAAATTTTGAAGGATATAACTCTCTTAGATTTAGGTATGTAAATAGATCACTACTTAATCTAATATTATACAAAATATCTATCCATAATTACTACACATTTTAAATAAAAAGAAAAAAATAGCAATAAAAATGATAACTGCTAGCAAATGACCTGAGTATTAATCTTTAAGTATGACATTTCAAAAACAATAGCTTAATTCTAGTGTTTATTTTTAAAATTGTGATGCAATATTTTGTTATTCCAGAGAAAGTAAAAATATTACAAAAAGCAACAAGATTCAAAATACATTTAGTTAATTTTATTATTCAAATATTAATCTTTTCATACAGCAGATACTTAATTACTTTAGGTTATATGTGTGCAAATGTTAATATAAATATATATATATATATATATATATATATATATATATATATATATATATATATATATATATATATATATATATATATATATATATATATATATATATATATATATATATATATATATATATATATATATATATATATATATATATATATATATGATGGTGCAATGTAGATATTCTTTTATTTAGCAAGTAATCAGTTCATAAAATATTACAAGTGAACACACTAGTTATCTATTTGGATGCTAAGGAAATTGATCAAAATTTTATCCTGTGTATAAATAATACATCAAGCATGTTAAATTATATCAGTAGGTTAATATAGTTTTTGTGTACATTTTTCTGTTGTTAACATTTAAATTATGACATCATTAAAGTGTAGGGAATACCAGTATTTAAGGCAAAGAAACATTCCAATGGGTTTGAAATATTTTCCCCATGTTGCTGTGCAATATTGTATAAACTCATGTATAAGTCTGAAAACTTAAAATAGTTACAATAATGTTTTTATAAATGACTAACTAAATATGATAGAGTCTCCATGACCATCTTTCATTCATTATTTTATCATTTTGAGTCATGTTAAAGTGATTTTTTTTATCCTCATGCATGTTTTTAATTCATATATAATTGATATTGTCATTTTAACAATATACTTGCATGATTGTCAAACTTCAATTGAATTGGGAAATCAATTGTAAATTGTATAATATCATGAATCCAATATATGTAAATGACAATTTGTTTGGCTTTATCACCCATTCTTTTATAATCAGAACTTAAATGCACTGTGGATAATCAGCATAGTTTCCTCAATGGACTATACTGAGATTTGTCATTGATGTCATAATATGGCAGACTTTCATTTGAAATATCCAACATTACCATGAACTAAATAAATAGTGAACCATGGTCTTTTAACTTCACTTGTGGATTCTATAAAATGAAAAAAAATGTTGCTCTACAAAAATCTAAATACATCAGATAATGGTCCATGATAGTAAATAGCCTGTAGACATTTGGTATACCAGGGATTACATGTAACAATATACATCACAATATTTGTTTGACATTTTGAATCCCATAGATGTTTCACAAATTTTTGATGCAGTGAATAAATTGTTATATGTCCAAGCTTATAAAATTTCCAAATGAGACACTTATTCTATCTTTCTAAACTTGTAGTGTCTTTGAAAATGTGAATATAGATATTTAGATTCTTGTATGCAGCTGAAAAATTAGGAAGTTAATTTTCAGTTATGTAATGTTGTTTGTGTTTATATAAATTCTAACTTTTATACATCAATATTTTCACCTAATTTACCTATATTATCAACATATTTGGTATCCTGTCTCTGTATATTTCCAGACTTCAAAAATTATTTTCTATAGTATGTATTACATTGTGGATAGACTTTTGAACACATTGCAATCTTTTAAAAAAAGAATGTATTCTAAGAAAAATGAAAAGAAAAATCAAAAATAAACAAAATTGTTGATGATATTGGAAGAAATTAGTTAAAAAAGAAAAAGACAATTAAGGTAAATCAGAGATTTCAAGTAAATATCCACAATATAATTCATGAAGGTCGTAAGAATAATCTTATTTTTTTCTGGTAGATTTTCCCATATTCATTAACATTTTTTGTTCATTTTTTTTTGCTGATTGCTTTTATTGATTTTTCATAACATCATTTGATTTTCTTCATCCTCTTTTGATTATTCTCTTATCATTGTAGAATGCATTACTTCCATTTTATTAATAATATTTCGTCTGCTGATTTTTGATTGTCTTTTCTTTGTTAATTGCTTTTTATCTATTTTCCTAAGCAGCATTTCTTATTTCTAATTGGTTTTTTTTCTATTTTTAACAGCATCTGCCACATCTAGACCAACGTCATCATTTTTATTTTATAAGCATCTTCATTTGGGTGTTAATATTTTCTCTGATCTTCTTAATCCTTAATTTTTCGCAGGATGTATTAAGTAGTTTTTAATCTTACACCAAAGAAAGTGTATTTAAAATAAAGTTTTATAAAATAAGCCTCCCATTCAATAAAACATTTCAGTGTTACTAATTATATGTTATTTTTCTTTCTTGAAACTTGATTATCACAACACCTGTCTTTAACTGTCCAGTCAACTTAATTTCTCCAACAATACTCCCCATTTCCATTACCTGTTTGTGCATGTTAGGCAAATTTTCACATTGTCTCTTTTTCATAAAAAATATATAAATCAATCCAATTACTCAACTCATCTGACTAGTTATTAACAATTAACAATATTAATAGTGACATGCAGCTCAATAAAAATAAATTTAATACTACCTCTGTGATAAAAGTACAAAATGCAGTATGAATAAATGAGATAGGTAAATTCAATTTAAACACTATAACATATCTATTACCTGAAGACAAAATACTAATACAATATTTGAAATCTAAAGCCTTGCTCATGGATACATTTTGAGAATTAAAGATTGATTCTAATAACTGTACAAACATTGATATTCCTCAAAAGTTATACTTTACTCCTTTTAGTAAAGGAGGCTGGTAAATATGAAAACTTTAAGGTAGTGCTTGTTTCTTTTTGAAACTAAAAGTCTGATATATATATATAGGTTCTCATCTTATAGCTAAAGATGCCACTCTATGGCACCATTTTCACGCTAAAACACAAAAAAATACTGTTTCCGCGGCCGCCATGTTCGAACTTGCATTTTCTATAATACAACTTTTTTCTTGTGCTACAGAATGCAGTATGCTATGTCATGTCACAGTACAGCATGTATGTTGCATCACAGCAAATACATTTTCTGAATTTGCACAGTTTATAAAATAGTTACGGCTTGATGAGAGAGTTTGTATTTGAATTGGAAGGAGATGTTTTCATGGATTTTTTTTAATTTTAAAGTATTGAAATGTTCAGATTTTTTAAAGTAATAAGTCTAAGACTTTTTACAACATACTGTATTGAAGTTTTAATTGGGAAAATGTTAAAGACCTATGTTTTTAGTGAGTTGCAATTAGGTAACACATCAGGTAACATACTGTTCATAACATTCCACAAGTTTTTTGAAAATTCTACTGTGTGTATATTTTTGAAGTAAAAAAGAGCGGTACCAAAAAATATCCAGTAACAAAAGTACAAATATGCACGATTTTTTGTAAATTTCATAAAAATCAAATATTACAAACATGTTTAATAAGTAAAGAAGACATTTATATGTGTTTATTGTTGTTTAAAAAAGTTTGAGTTTCTTCCTTTTGTCTGAGTATGGTTACGATTTTGAATTTTTTTTTATTTTAGCATTACAAACAACAGAACACTAACCCTAAAACTAACCCTAACCCTAAAACTAACCCTAAAACTAACCCTAAACCTATCCCTAAACCTAATCCTAAAACTAACCCTAAACCCAACCCTAAAACTAATCCTAAACCTAACCATAACAACTTTTACTTTTTATTGTCATTCTATTTGAAGTAACAAATAGCCGTAATATCTCTTTGTCTGTAAAAAAAAAAAAAGTAAAACAAAGACTAAAAAAATAAAAAATAGACTAAGAAATTTTACTTTTTATTATGATTATTATTTTTTAGTTAAACAACAACAACAACAAAAAAGGTCATAACACAAGTAAAAAAATATCCGATAGAAAATTGATAAAAAAAAGCCGTAACACAATTAAAAATATATTCGCTAGAAAAAACACGAATCACATCGTAATTTGTTGATTTTATTTTACATTTATTATTATCATTTAAATTGTATACGTTAATAAAAAATAATATTTATAAAAGACAATTTTGTTTTGTTTTTATTTTCACATTACAAAAAAGCACAGCAAAATTATTATAATGAATGGCCTGGGAATGGTCATATTTTATAGTTTTAGCGTGAAAACGGCACCATCCAATGGCATCCTTGTCTATAAGACAAGCACATATATATATATATATATATATATATATATATATATATATATATATATATATATATATGAAAGTTAATGGGTACAAACTGATGATAGCAGCACTCTTTAGTATTGCATGACAAAAAATGTGTTTTGAATTTAATGGCAAAATCTTCCATTCATCACCAGTTTAGATTGAACATAAACATTTTATTATATATATTATTTTGACTAATATAGTATCTGTAAATTAATCATTATTACTAAAAAAAGACATCTTCATTTACATACTTGTTACATATTTCATATTTATATTTTTGAACTTTTATAATTTTGTAAAAAAAACACATTCTGGCTCTTATTATCAGGTATAAAATTATATTTGAGGTTCATGTTATGTGATAATTTTTAACATTACTAAAATTCAACTATCAACAGGTGTAAAGAAAAGTGACAATTGGGAACAATGTTAAATGGGAGATACAACAGGGATGATGCCAATTATTATCATCAAAACTATTACTGTTCCTGTTGAACTAGAAAATGAGAAAATAATAAGCATTTGATGAATAAAACGTTATAACCATATGGCATTACCAGCTATCATCTTTAATGATCAATAATCAATAATAATATTATAAACAATCAACTTTTATGATTATATTTAAAAGAGATAAATTAGAAATTAATATTATTTTGCTTGCACATTCTTTAGTGCTAAAATTATTATAATAACAATGTCGTAAATGCTGGGCACATTATATCAAGTGCTGAACATTATGAATGCTGAAAGGTCATAAATGAATTAGTTATCATCATAAAATTCTAACAAATTAAAGTGTAGTATTGAGAATTTGAACGTGACCTTGATAACCTTAAACATCTTTCAAATTATTCTTCCAAGAACTATCTGGAGGTCCACGCACGCGTGCGCGCACACTCATATATATATATATATATATATATGGGTATGTGTGTATATATATATATATATATATATATATATGGGTATGTGTGTATTGCAAATTCATTATGCCAGAACTAGTATTAAGATTGTGATGAGTATAAGTATCAGTATTGTAAACAATAGAAAATATAAGTGTTTAATTAATTCTACTCTTAAATAATTGCATTGGGATAGCCTACAAATATCTTAAAGCACAACTCATTGATGAAATAAGTCATGTACATTAATACTTTAAGAACAGATAAGTGAAACGATAAAAACATAAAAAAAAATATTTCGTAAATTATTTATTTTTTTAAAAAAAAATATTTAACCCTTTGAAAACCAGGCGGCCATCTTTAATTTTTAAAAAAATTTACCCTAACTCTAATAACTTAGATATTTTGTGTTTTAATGTAATAAATATATAAAAATAATGTTGTAAAAGCAAGTACATATATGAAAGAATATAATGAAGCTGTTAAAATAATCATTTCATAAAGAAAAAGTTAAAAAAAATAATATTTATAACAGATTTAAGAATGTTTGTTTTTACACTGATTCACAAATCCTAAATTTTGAAATTCAAATGATAAAATGACACTTTCATAAACAGCTTCTTCACATTCCTCACAAATTTACAAAAAAATGATGTATTGGAAGTCTTACCTGAGGTAATTTTTCCCTGAGAAAATTACTAAAACAGCTGACTTGCTGTGATCCATTTTCATTCCACAGCCAGATATGTTCAGTTTTGTAAATTATCTGTAAAAATATGAATGGTTTTTAGTGGAGAAAAAAGTAATAGAACAGTGTAATTCAAAAATAAATAAATAAACTCATAAAAAATAAAATGAATAAAAATAAATCAATAAAGATAATTTTTTATTATTATTAACAATGATTACATGTGTGGAAGAAAGGCTAAGTTCAAATACATGGCACTATAACACAGAGTGGATGGATTGATGAAGTCAGAAACCGTGTATAAAATATCCTATATTACATGAAATTCCAGTTGTGTAGCATAAACTTGTATATAAATATATTTATTATTTTGCATAAAAGATATGAAGAAAGGCTGAGTTCAAATACATGGCACTATAATACAGAATGGATGGATTGATGAAACCAGAAAGTGTGTATAAATATCCTATATTACATGAAATTCCAGTTGTGTAGCATGAACTTGTATATAAATATATTTATTATTTTGCATAAAAAATATGAAGAAAGGCTGAGTTCAAATACATGGCACTGTAACAATAACTGGATAGATTGAAGAAGCCAGAAAATTTATACAATATCCTATATTACTTGCCTAAAATTGACACAAATCAATTGAGGGTCATAACTTTAGCACTGATGCAATAATTTGTCCATAAATTCAAACTTGGTCATGCATGATACACTATTCATATTTATAATCATGCCAAAAATGCATTAGCTCACGCAGTGACAGATACCCCAGTCCCCAACTTTTTCCATTCTGCAGATATTTATTTGAAAATATTATAATTTATTATTCTATAGCATATTTATTTATTTCAGTACAAGAAAATATTATAATTTATTATTATATAACATATTTATTTGTTTCAGTAAATAGAAAATATTATAATTTATAAAAAATATATATATATAAAAGTAATTACATACTCGGAATGTTATCAAAAACGTTTATTTGTTTCAGTACATCAAAAATATTATAATTTATTATTATATAACATATTTATTTGTTTTAGTAAATATAAAATATTATAATTTATAAAAAAAAATATATAAAAAAAAGTAATTACATACCCTTGAACGTTATCCAAAAACGTAATTTGAGAAGAGAGCCCAGAATCACGGACAACTTCAACGGAAAATCACAATAAAATCTTCAGTAATTGATCCAACAATTGTGGAATAACTTTTTTACGATAAATAAAATGAGAAAAATCAAAAAAAAAAAATTTAGGTACACTTTGCTAAAAATATTCATAAAAAATCTAAAAATTGTCGTACAGAAAAAATTCTTAGAGTTTCAGGTAGATATTAAAATGGCACAAAAAATGACGTATTGCGCGTATGTGTGACCTTACCGTTTACGCGTAAACTCAGCTCAAAACAGAAATTTCTAGACAAGTTAAAAAGTGTTCTGGTTGTCAAAGGGTTATTAATAAAGTAATTACTAAATAAATAATGCAATTAAACAAAAATAATATTGTGACATGTACAAAGTTAAACATATTGATGGAACTTATCCATACAAAATGTAATTTAATACAACATATATAAAAATTATTTCCTTCTGATTTTTCTTATTTATTTAAGTGAGTTATTTTCTTACAATAATAAAACTCTAAAAAGTATTCAACAAAAAATAAAGATAATAACTATCATTTAAACCTTCATCTTATTTCTTTTGAAAATGAAATTATTACAATACAATATTAATTTTGATGGAGCTAAGATTGTATTCTTTGAGAGAAATAAAATCAAAGAAAGAATTAAAGAATTTTAGTTATTGAAAATTTATTATTCTTAAGCAATTAACTTATTTAAAAGTTCTTTTAATATTAAGCATGGATGGGAAGTAAATGGATTTGTGGGTAATGTTTACTCTTATATATGATGTAGTATATGTAGTTCTTTACACTTGAAAAGTCTGCTTGCAACAGTGAAACCTTTGGTTGTGTTTTATTATTATTTCTTGCCAGGTATAGTTGAATTTTGTATTTGGGATAATTTTAATTATATATTGACTAGTTTAGCTTGGTGCATGTTATGTCTAATATTTATAAAGTAAAATAATATTGTTTTCGTCAATCTAGTAAAATATATTTTAATATTTTAATGAGTCAATTCCCTATAAAGTAGTATTTATAAATGAAAATGTGTATATATTAACATTATCTGATATTACAATGGATTCGTTTTGTCATTTTTTGTAATTGTCTATTAGTGTGTCTTCTCTTGGATCCAGTGTTTTTTTGTTATTTCTTATAAATTATTTACATCCATCTTTTTGTTTCACTTTTTGGTCTTTTACTCTAGGTTTAAGTTCACAATTTAACAATTACTTTTATTTAAATTTTATTTATTTAACTTTTTCTTCTTTTCTTTTTGTAGCTTCAGGTTACTGATTTTATAATTATTTTCCATGTATATTAGCATGGTTAAGACAGAGATGACTTTGGATGGTTTTCCAGAACATTTTGTGTGCATGTCTGGATTAGTAATGTACCGGTCAAAACAGTATGCTCACTTAACAAGGTTCCAAATCCTAAGCAAAAGTACCTCGAATCCGATCATGCTCGAGATACACAGGTCTGGAACAATCCTGAATTCTAACCTATTTGCCTATTCTTCGAATCTCTGACCCAATGAACAACAATTCTGATGACACAGTAAAATTACTTTAAATCCGTGCCCATAAGCAGAGCGGTAGAGCATAAGATCAGAATGATGATGATGATCGAGGACGGAGTAGCCCAGTTATTACATTATCAGAGTTATTTATTAATGCTAAGCTCTTAGCTAAAGAAAATAATTCTAAATATTAACTAGAAACTAATAATTCAACACAAACCAGGATTAACACGAAAGTATATATATTTAATAAATGCAGAAAACGCATATATATGTTACAAAATTGTTTCACGCTTGGAGTGATTTTATACATTTTGAAAACTTGGGATTTGTTTTATAAAATCCCCATTACATCAATTATTTAATAAATACCATTTTATAGAAGGTGTTATAAGTTGTGCGGGGTTAATATGCCAAAATGTGGATGTACAAAATAATCTACAAGATCGGAACAGACTCGGATTACAGAAAGATACACGATAATTTAACGTTAATCATTTTGACAAATAAATATAAATTTACGGTCTCAATCATTGATTTACAATCTTGAAATCATTATATATGTTTGATAGGCATTGTTTGGACCTAGCGTCTTTTGAATAAATATACATAAAAAACAAACAATGCGCATTATTTACGAGAATAAATTATACAAATTGATTTACGTCTCTGGGAATCGATAAAGCTTTTTTTTAAAGGAAAGCAGTTTAAATCAATGGACTAAAAGTATTTTTACGAAATGAAACATTGTTTTTAACACATCATTGCGACTTACTCAAGGTTAGGCGGACGGTGATTAAATTAAAGACAAAAGTAACGGTACTAGCATACATTAAAGGAATCTGACCTTCATGGCGATTGTGGATATTTTATCATTTAAAGGAATACTTGGAAACAAACTTAAAGTGGATATATCCGCGCATTTCTGGCGGAACGATATCAAAGTAGAGGCTGGGAATGAGACCCCAGATCATTATGTACGGCCATCCGCAGCACATAATCCTCTTAAACTTTATAATTTAACAGAGAGCGTTGTCTCTGGTTAAGAAGGACGGGAGCTTCATGCTTTCGATGTCCCCAATAATAAAACAATCAAGAAAATGGAAAGATAAAATATCAGAAAGAAAATGTATGCCAGCAACATTACTGGACATGAATATAAATTTTATAATATAATTTCCAAACTTGGAAATTGTCTAAACTCTTGCGCAATAATCTGTTTCCAATTCTGAGTCATTTAACTGATCATAATGAATAATAACGTTACTATTTACAATATTATTAAACTAACAACATTTATATTTAAAGAATCGATTCCCAAATACGTATTAACTGGTAGGATTTTCCCTTCAGGCACCAGCAAAAAGGAATGAATTAATTATATGAAAGTTGAAAGTTCACGATCTTTTTTAAAATAGAAAATTAAAGCAAAAATTCATCCACAGTAAAAGTTTTTTTAATTTACTTTAAGAATCATGAATTTAAAATGAAACCAAATTCGCGAGCAATTGCTATTTAATATAAACAAAACTTTATTGATAAGTTTTTAAATAAAGCCCACCCTTTTCCAAGTAAAACAATTATTTTCCCCTTGACTCGCGAACTTAGCGATTTTGGCATATTAAAGAAAATAAATCATATTTATACATTAAACAAAATACATAAAATCTTAATGGAATCGCACACATTTATATATATAATTTAATTAAGCGTGAAAGGTAAGTTAAAATACATGATATTAATAAAAGATTACTGAGAGAGAGTTTAAAAGCAAAATTAGCAGAATATCATAACGGATCTATGAATTAATTTGGCTACAAATTATAAATCACCTGTGAATGTTCGTATCAAGGCAGCTCTAAATTACATGATTTTACCAAATATATCAGCATAGCGGCAGGCAGGACGGTTGGCAATTCTATGTCATCTCATATGGCCAGTCAGATGGAAGTTTGACGGCTGGTAGACAGTCCTCCGAGAGGAAAGAGAGGTGGACGGCTCCGCTACTCACGCCCCATTTGCTGAACTTGTGTTGGCTTCTTAAAAGTAATTCTCAATTGACTAAAAACTGACAGTAAACTCCAAAGTAAAACTCAAAGTCTAAGTGAAGTCTCTTTTGTTCACTGGTTCCTTTTATAACCTTTCCATACTGCCCAGAATTCAATTTCATACCCCACCCTTATCTCTGTAATCCTTTTAAAAACAACATTTAATTAGTAAAATATTTTCAATAGATAAGGCTTGAAATACCCCTTTTAGCTGTTTTGAAAGATTTGCAAACTGATAAACGATTTGTTTTTCGATTGTAATTAAGATTTATAAGTTTTAATTATAGACAACGATCTGACTAGTGATAAAGATAATTTCAATATTTCAAGCCTTCCCCATTTTTCTTTGTTGTTACATTGAATATACACAGATATAAAAATAATTACAAATATCTAAGCAAATGTATTTTTATAGCAATAAAACTATTGCTTTAGTCATAATATATATACGCATCATTCAAACTACTGTTTCATTTTTACTAAACAAAATTAATTTTACTCATCTTTAGAATGATTCGACATACAGTGTGTGAGTGAATAGCATATATTTATAGCAGGGTCTGAATTGCGGGCCCCATAGGAGGTTAGTGTAGATGGTTAAGCATGAAGCTCAATGATGATTAGACATTGACTGCTTCAGTAATAGCCATATTTTAGCAAGAGTTTAACTTACGATTTCTGTAATCCCTATAATTTTATAATTCTTTGCAAATAGCAATCCATTCTTTCTTTAATTAAGAATGTAGCATCAGAATTTCAAATTCAGACTATAATATCATCACTACTGAGCTTTAATGTATTTTGATGCCCATACATTTTTTCCTTTTTTATAAAATAAATTTTATATCAACCTTTTATCAAATGACATTTCTACCTCAGAAATGAATACATTTTGATTTTTTTATTTCAAAAAAGTTTACATTTTTTGTCAAAAATTATTTATGCATTAACTGATATTTTTTTATTTATTTCTTCAGTAATGTTCTTAATAGATTTTAAATATAGTATACATATATTTATATAATTTATTTTAGTTTCATTAAGTTTCTTAAATGTATGTTGTGTTATATAAGAACTCATCCCATCAATAAAAGTCTTTGTTTAAAATCATATTAAGTCAATTTTACTTCAGTTAACTAAATTTATTTCAAATAAAGCTGTTTTTGAATTTGTTATAGGAACATAGCTTAATTAATTAGTAATCCATAAAATTTTCTCAATTATTTTTATATAATTAATTAAAATTTTACAGTAGTCATTTCTTTTTAAGCTTTATTCCAGGTTTGGGAAATGTCATTTAATAATATTAAAAAAATGCATAAGCAAATAAGATTATTAAATTAAAAGAATTGTATAAATATATAAGCTTGTTTAATTAAATAAATTGGTAAACAATAGAATTTGAGGCAATTAATAAGTTGTTTAATTTATAAATTTTGTAAACATGTGGATTTGTTAATTGAAGAAAACATGTTTTTTTAAATAAGATAATATAAAAGGAGCAATTCAAAAATAATTTTATTCTGCTATTTCTTTTTGCTTTTGTGGACTTAACCTGATAAATACTAAATTTCTATCACTAAATGAATTAATAGATATACATTACTAACCACCATGTAAATGTTCTTTTTTCCAGCATGTAGCCCATAAATATTAGATATTCAACATTTCAGTTAAACAGACCTGCTTCTCAACAGTAAAAAAAAATTATACTGATTCTTCATATCTTATTGTGACTAATATAGTGCAAACTATTAAATGGAAAGACTTCATATGTAAACCATTAAAGAGATCTATTCAATCAATGTATATATATATATATATATATATATATATATATATATATATATATATATATATATATATATATATATAGAGATATATAGAGAGAGAGAGAGAGAGAGAGAGAGAGAGATAGTTCCAATTGAGAAAAATAACATATATGCAGCCATGTTTTAGAAATTATAAATAACAATTTATTTATTGAATTATTTCATAAGCTTTTTAATTAATGGTATATCTATAACTCCTCCTTTTCATCACAATTTGAACTTGTTATGACACAATGTTGAATTATCTGCATTTAGAAATTTTTATTCATTTGAATAACAAATCTTGATACTCTATCTATCATAACATAAATTTCCAAAATATTATTCTTCAACTTTTTATTTGCATATCTACATATTAAACTGATTTTCTTTTTATTTATTTTTTTAACTTCAATCAGTTTAATAATATCTCATTAAGTTTAGACAAGTTGTTTTTTCAATTTGTACAATTATCCTTCACTTTAAAGTGTTCTGCAAATTATAGGTACCTAAACAAATATTGCCATCAAATGATAGTTTTGATCCATTATTAGAATTGTTAGCACATTCTGGTTTGGACACCAATCACTGTTATTATTGGATACTTAACAGCTTCTTAGTAATAAGTGGCCATAATTTACTTTTGTTTATCATGATTTTAAATACTTATCCATTACAAAGATCATTTATACACCTTTATCTGTTTTCAATAACCTCTATAGTTATTTCATTTAAGGCCTATCATATTACTGGGAATAAAAAAAACACATTTTTTTCTTAATCTCAGAAGGTAAGAGGTCAAAGAATTCATCACTCTAAACTTATACATACTAGTAAGCAGTCTACACATATTTATTTAATATGCCAACAAATTACACATTAATAACAGCTGTAATAACAAGAACATGTGAGGAACTATAATTAGCACTAATCATTTAATTTAAGACCTCAAAGAATAATGAAAGAATTATTTATACTTAATCAGTGAATTCATTTTTATAGCCATAATTAGTATATACAATTTTATGTTTCTATGTCAAGATCAGAATACTATCATAGTCTTCTTTCTCAAATCATGATATTTTCTAAGTAAGACATGAAACTAAGTATGGGCACATGTAAATATCAATGGTGGTTTTGTTTTTTATATTTACAATCATGACAAACAATGTGACTTTATTTTTGAATAATGTATAGTTTTTAGTCAAGGCAGTAATGAGCAACTAAATGGCAGAAGTTGTTTCGAATGTAACACCAAGTTTATATTCAATTTTTAAATTTTTTATTTAAAGATCTATAAGTGCTTATCACATTGTAGCAAAAGAAGACTGCATGATCTAAAAGAAAAACTGACTAACAATGTCTGACTTTAAAGAATTAGAAGAATAAATTAAGAGGCCATTGATTTAATGAGTGAGCATTATTATAACATTATGATACCTGAAATAGAAAATAAATATTTGTTGTATATAAAAATAGATAGAATACAAATCATTTAAGACTATTTATTTAGCATTATATAAGATACTAAATATTAATAATTTGGATTCATATCACACCAAAGTTTCTGCATTATGAGAATGTAGCTGATATTTGTTTAATTATAAGCAATACTTTTGTAATAAAGCATTTTAAAATTGTTATAAAATGATGAAAGATTAAAATATAGAACAAAATTGTTATGAAGGCAGAAATGAGTGATGACATGGACTTATGAAATTTGCTAAAAAGTAAATGCTACTGTGAATTTTTTTTTGGAAAAAAATGTGACTAAAATAAACATTTAAGCATATTATTCAAAATATAACAAAACAATGTCATATTTAACTAACAGAAAACATATATTTGAAAACTATAATGTAATTAATAAATTCAACACAGTAAGTTATCATTGAGTAGAAAAGACAAAGTTTACATCAATATATAAATACAGAATGAGAATTATATAAATAGTTGATTTGTCTAACATTAAAAAATAATGAAATAAATTTAAATTAGAAGTTGCAAATTGTTTTCAATTATTAGTAGACATCAAAGCTGTTTTAGATTTCATTATGTTCAATAAGAAAATAGATTATACTCTATTAAGAATGGAAATATTGTGTAAAAGCAATTCACCAAAAAAGTTTCAATAAAATAAGGCAATGCATAAAAAAAATAAAAACAGTGAAAATATTTTAAAACGATCAATTAAAAAAATAATTATTTAGAATTCTGAAAAATAGTGCAAAAAGAGTTTATGGTGATATAAGGAAATTATGAAGAAACTATAGATGAGTATAGTAGTCTCAAAATTATATAACCAAATTCCTTGTATTAAAAAGAAAATTGGTATATCAATATAGAGAATATAATAAAATTATTTTTATAAATAAGGATACTGTCATGAAGCTTGTGAAAAAATTCTATAATTCAATTTATTTAAATCAATGTATTCTATAGGCATATATAAAAAGCCTAAATACAGAATACAATATTAATAACAAACAAAAAATTAAATAAATATAATATTATATATAAAAATACACAAATATATTAAAATTATTTATATACATTCATTACAGTTTCTATTTCATTCATAATTAAATGATTAATATTAACATGATGATAAAAGGGTTTAAATTACCTTGAAAATCTAAATAATGCAGAATCTCTTAAATAATTTGCTATTTTGCAATGTAAAACATCAAGAACACTTAAAAAAAATATAAATGCAGTTTACTATTTTGATTTATTGTTTGACTACTTTGGAAGAAGTAAAATATTATCAAGATTATTTTTAACTTTAAAAAAAAAGACACATGATAATTATATAATGCTCCAAACATTACATTATAAAAACTTGTAATTTTTTTTTTGTACTGCAAAAGGTTCTAACTTGGCAGAAAATGTCAAACTTCCAAAACACCATCATGATTTAGGATTGATAATACTAAAGGCATAAAATGATGCTCATAAGTTTTTCTATTAATGAATTTTACTGCCCTAAAATGCAACACAACATTAAATGCTTCAAGACATAAATATTATATATGGCATGAGATATTTAGAATCTAAAATAATACTTAAAGTTTTACATGCATTTTTTTTTTCAAATTATAAACTTCTTTTAATATATAATTAAATAATGTAGGATTTGTTTTAAAAAATAATGATTTATGTTTTATCTACATTCATGTTCAATGAATAGTTTATCCACCATAAATCAAAATTTCTGACATAAATTTCTATATAATTATAACCATCTGATGATTTAATGAATTTAAACAAATCTTACTTTTATCATCAAAATAATGAAATGCAGCATCAGATATTATGTAATTTAAATCAATAGTATGTATATTAAGCAAATATTGTCCCAAAATTGATCCATGAAAAACATTACAATTATTAATGTAATAATTTGTTTCACAATTTAAGAACTACATAGTAATAAAGCATAAAAGATAAAGCAGCCCTATAATTAAGATACATTTTTTGAAATTCTGCAAATTTTAAATGACTAGGTAAAATATAAATTTAAATATATATAAAATAAAAAAGCTTCAGAGTATGTACAATTTATTATAGATATTTTTATAGTGCTACATTTTATCTATGAATCCAAATTTTGTCTTGAATTTGTTGATTATGAAAAAAAAAAAAAAACTTTTATAAGCATTTCAATGATGATGGAAATTTCATGCCTTCAAACCATAAATACTTGATATTAAATACTAATTAAAGTTCATAAAATGCATCATCACTGATTGGCAACAAGATGATACATTGAATTATGATTTAAACTTTTCAATATTATTACAGTTGTTTTATTAATTTGGTCAAAATAGACAGATAAAAAAGTAAGAATAAATGAAGATCACTGAAATCATTTACATTTTCAAGCCACTATTATTGTTTTGTAAAATAATGATGCAGAAATTGAAAAATGTTATAAGCTCTATCAGGTTTAAACTGGGGGATATATTTAAATGTAGGTGCTAAAAAAAAAACTAAAGAAATGTTTGAATGTTTTTCAGAAAAAAAAGTACTGTTTAATATTAATGACTTAAAGTTTTAGTCAAAATAATGCAGATGAAATTATAATAAATGTAATTAATCATAGAATTAAGTTTAGATAGAACGATATTTTATAGAAATATCTCAGTTTTAAAAACATATATATTTATGTGCTTAAAAATAGGCTTTAAATAATAATCAATTTAAGATCTAGACACTTAACAGACGTAAAATATGAAGACTATAAGTTCACAAGAAATTATGGAGAGATTAATGATAGGAATTATAGAAAGATTCATAAAAAAGAATAATAAATCTGAAATTAAACTCAGTCTAACATTAAAATCATGCCAATAAGTAATAGCAAAACTTTTGAATTTTATGTCATCCTAAAATAATAGTAAATACATTACATAGGATAGATAATATAAGTTTTCTGGAAGGATACAGAAGAAAAGAAACTATGAATATACAAACTGAATTAAATTTGAAGAGATGTTTATGCTATGCTCAATTGATACATATTGAAAATAATAATGATAATATATTTATTTATTATAATAATTTTCTATGTAAACACACACACACACATATATATATATATATATAAAATCACTCAACACAGACAATTCCAATGTCAATAAGAATTAACAATTTCAATCCGTTGTCAAGTAACATCCATATAACAATGAATGTGGAATTATGGACTGATATGTTTATATAAGCACGAAAGATTGTAACTTGACCACAGAGACTAAAATTATTGATGCAAAGAAGGTTAAATAAACCTCCTTAAAGAGATAAATAAATAGTCTATAATATTTAAACTGAAATAATAATTTTCAAATTGCACCAAATGTATTATATATATGTTCTTTACACATACACTTAAACATAGTTTTATTTTATGCCTATTTATCAATAAGATTTTTTACTTTAATTGATTAAAATTGATTTTTATTACATTTTTCTATATTTTTAAAAATGCATTATTCTTTTATTAATTTTATCGTAGAAAAAATAAGGATTCTTTTTATTTTTCTTTCTATTTTACTTCAGTCTGAAATTCAAAAATAATTTTATTAAATAAACTTAATAATTAAAACTAATATTTAAAATCAATCATATTGAAATACATTTTTTATAATTCAAAAATCATTTTAGTAATTGAAATACAGGCTTACTATATACCTGTATCATTATATGTAATATATAGAGTATATGAGCACAGACTTTCACACAACCCACCGCTCACCACTCTATCTCATATTATTGATATACTTGAACATATACCTTATATATTAAAAATCATTTTAGTTCATAATTATTCTATATAAAAATATTACGATATACCTAACTGGGATATAACATAAACATGAATATAATTTATTGTACCGGTTAAAATATGCTTATCCATCTAACATGCTGAAACTCACAAAATGTACTTCAAACCCAGTCAAGCTTGAGATTTAAGTCAGGAACCATCTTGGATTCAAACCCACTCTCTAAGCCCCAGATCAAACACCTAATGGATAACAGAACAATGATGACTCACGAGAATTAATTTTGCATCTGGCCCACTACCAGAGTGAAGAAGACAATGAGACATTTATTAACTATGACTTTACTAAAAGATGTATATGCATGTCTGTATGTTTGGAAGTGGAGAAAAAGGAATTCGAACTACTCAAATAAGTTAGCAATAAAAATATAGTTTAATATAATGACAAATTATTTACTTACATTTATAAATTAATTGCATACATTAGTATGTGCATGAATGAGCAAGCAGTCTACAAATGATAGGTAATTATATATTGTCATTCACACTATTATTTCTCATATGCTCTTTTATTAGCTAAATAATATATTATAAATAAACACACATCATTGATGGGTATAGGATTAAGATGCCAATCGACTATTAGAAAGAATTTATATAAAATTCCTATTAACGCTTTTATATATGGTTCTAAAACATGGTGACTAACATTATTTCGGGAGCATTCCGAGATTCATTACAGATATAATACAAACTATTTTCACACCATTACGGTGATGAAAATGAATAAAATACATTTGAAAACATATTTGATTTATGACAAAATATTTATTAGAAAAAAAACATTTAAAAGACAGAACACATTATTTTTCCCAAGGCAGATACTCTTAAATACAGAAATAAATCATGATGGTGGGACTGTATAAGTTTGGAATAAATTTAATTAATAAAACTAGTAGTAGTTGGCATTTATATATATATATATATATATATATATATATATATATATATATATATATATATATATATATATATATATATATATATATATTGAGCAGAGTGTAATTTTAATATTATTACAGCACTAAAATTAGGTCATAAGCAAAAGAAGTAATAATAATAATACGAAGTTTGGGTAGTACTGACATAATAACAAAGAGCTAAGAGGAAAATGTAGTGCTTATGGATGAAAACAAAGTCTAAAACCCCCTTCTTGGACTATGCTTAGAGAAAAGTGGATAACACATGCCATGGATGTCACTGATGTGCAGGCCTTTTATATGAAGAAGTGGAAAGAAATAGCATGTTCCAGACTTACGGGAAACACTACCAGATCCTTTTTATATTAAATAAATGGTCCTGGGTAGGTCATTTATCCTCAGGACAAGGCTTGAGAGGAAATCTATTGGTTTGAACTTGTCACAATCCCCAGATTAAGAAGCATGTATTATATATACAAAGATAGGTCAAATATCAATAACACAGTAATGGTAAATGTCACTAATGACATTAAATAAGTTTTACTGCTTTAAACTAAATGACCCTTGTTTGAATGCCATAATTTATATAATTAATTTGCTATGCAACTAGTATATATATATATATATATATATATATATATATATATATATATATATATGTTAAAACGAAGATTTGCACGGGTTAAATATATAAAATACATATTATATATATATATATATATATATATATATATATATATATATATATATATATATATATATATATATATATATATATATATATATATATATATATATATATATATATATATATATATATATAGACATTTAAATTTCATTTGATAAAATATATGTTAAGATTTGACCCCTTCTTTTTCTGCTATTTAAATATAAATCAATCCCACCTTCATTGATATTATAATCACTAGAATATTTAAGTACTGTATTTGATATTTTAAAAGTATATAAAAAGACTAGCAGTTATATAGAAAACAAATAATAAATCACCTTTTCAGAAATGGATAAATAACATTTATAAATAAATAAGTTTCAGAGCATTAATTAGCATAAGTTCTGGATTCACCCCGGGTAGAGTCCAGAATTAACTAAACAAATTTTTATACTAAAACAAAAAAAATATTGACTCATAAAACAACCCAGCAAACATATTAATTTATCACATTATTCTTTATGGGGTTTAGTTAAAAAAGAAAGAGAAGATTTTTAGAAATTAAGCTCCCCAGTTTGCTTTAGATTGGCATATTAATAATAAAAGCATACATACAAATAAATGAATGCACCAGAGTTAAAAAAATTAGAGCACATGAGAGAGAATTAATTTTATAGAAAGTTTTTGAGAGCAATTTATATATTAGAAAAGTTACAAAATTAAATTATACATGTAAGAGAAATTGATAGTAAAGTTTCAGACAAGTTAGGCAAGCTAGATTTAGTTTCAATGGTGGCAGCTTGAAATAATTTACCTAGTACCATTTTATGAGTTCATATTAAAAGGTCCAGCTTGTGCATTGCAGTTCTTATGTAACAACAAGCTTGCATTTGACATTCCAGAGTTCTTCTTTAGGCTTTCCTTCATTTCAGGGTGGCAGTTAGATGGCACATTAGCAGGAAAAATGACCCAATAGGGTCTGAAAAATTATTGGTGTCTACTCTATCATTATCTTATATTTCAAAGTTGCAAGAAGTATTGATGACAACACACTTTTCTCAGTAGTAGATATGCATTTGTGATTTAAAATCTGGCCATTTTATACTTCTGCTCAGGTATTTGATTAATTCCTTCCATTTCTTATCTCTAGATCAAACATAATATTTAATCTAACAAAAATTTTACATTTGTTTGTCCATTATTTTTGAAAGATGCAACTGTTAGATTACATTTTAAAAAATATATTCAAATCTATTTCCAGATTAGAAATAAATTTGACAAAATGTTTATAACAAAAGTACAATTGTTAATCTTAATCCCCATTTTATTTTGAGTAAAAACTTTAATTAAAAAATTTCTTCCCCAGATTAAAACAATAGTGTTTCCAACCCTTTAATTATTTTGGGAAAATTAATGGTTGCATCTTTCCTCTTGGATTTTATACAATATACAGTTTAAAAGAAACAACAAGCAATTTAAAAAGAAAAAGTTTAAAAAATGACATATAATAAAATATGTAAACATCAGTATTTTGTGTGTATGTTTCTGCTCATAAATATATATATATATATTTGAGCCGCACCAATGTACTTTAATAAAAAGAAATTATATATATATATATATATATATATATATATATATATATATATATATATATATATATATATATATATATATATATATATATATATATATATATATATGACAAAAGAAGCAGGATGTGATATAGGGTTTGAATACAGGTTAGTAGATGGAATGATGAAGCACAATCTTATGCTAAGATTGACTGCTTCATTATATATATATATATATATATATAATAAAAAGGCAGATATCACATGAGTTACATATAGCTTGCATTTACCAATATGTAAAATTAAGAGCATACTAATGAGCTCTAAACAAGCTTTTTATTATTATGATAAATGCTTCTCCAAGAGAAGGCATTCGACTCATCTTTATCTTAGATTGTCCCCATCTCCAGACTGGTTTTGACCTATGATTCTCCTCACTGAAGAAACTCATAGGTCGAAACCGGTTTGGGGATGGGGACAATCTAAGATAAAGATGATTTGAATGCCTTCTCTTGTAAAAGCATTTATCATAATGAAAAAAAGATTGTATAGAGATCATTAGCATGCTTTTATATATATATATATATATATATATATATATATATATATATATATATATATATATATATATATATATATATATATATATATATATATGTGTGTGTGTGTGTGTGTGTGCACGTGCATGTGTGCATGTGTGTGTGTGCATGTGAGTGTGATATTGTAAAATTTTATGAGCTACTAATTAGATAATACATAGAAAATTACAATTATACAAATGAACTAACAGAGAAAAGACATGGAAATTAAAGAAGTAAAAATCTCACATTAAAGAAACAGGTAAAATTAGGCATGGTGGCTCATTAAAAATTATGGACAAGTTTGTAAAATAATCCAAGTTATAAACTATAGTATTCTGAAACAAAAATAATGTAAGTTCATGTACATATATTGTGGCTTTTCATATTGGAACTCTTCATAATAAATGAAATTAAAAATAAATTTTAGTTGAATAATTCTAAATTTTATAAATAATTATATTTGGTTGTAAAGTTAGGGAGTTAAAGGTTACCTGGGTCCCATTGGAGTTTGAACCTAAGGTAATTTTGTAATGTGATATTAGAGCTGGGACATGAATAATTATAATCGTTTAATCATTAAATTAATTAGATTATTAAATCAAAAATTTATTTTAAAATGCACATTAAAAAACAACAATTTAACAAACAAAAATATGAAAAGGATTAATGTAAAGAATAGTTAAAATGTGTGTTTAATTCAAATTGAGTGTGTGTTTGCACGTCTATATTCTGCATAATCTATTTTAATACATTGTACAGGCTTACACCTATATTTATATATGTAATATATGAGGAATTCGAACTCAGACTTTCACACAAACTACAACTCTCAGTGCCATCTTATATTGCTGACTCACCTAATCACACACATGCTGAAAAGATAAATAATCACCAATATAAGTATTTCATGCTAAACCAGCATTCATTAAAGCATGAAGATTGGTTATCTTAATATAAAACTGAGTACTAATTGTATAATCTGAACCAACTGATGAGTGCTTATTTAGCATGAAATATGTTTTTTGGTGATTATTTATCTTTTCACCATGTGTGTGATCAGGTGAGTCAGCAATATAAGATGGCATTAAGTGTTGTAGGTCATGTGAAAGTCTGAGTTTGAATTCCGCATATATTACCAATATAAATGCAACTGTAAGCCTGTACAATGTATTAAAATAGATTATACAGAACACACACATGCAAACACACACTCAATTTGATTTAAACATGCATTTTAACTATTCCTCACATTAATGCTTTTCATATTTTTTTGTTAAATTGTTTTTTTTTTTAATGTAGATTTTAAAATATGTTTTTGATTTAATAACTTAATTAATTTAATGATTAAATGATTATAATTCATGCCACAGCTCTAATACCACATTACCAGTAATTTAAATTAGATTATTATTAATTCTTTAAGTCTTAGTTAAATTATATTTAAAAGGCATATAATTAGATAAAATAATAAAATATAGCTTAACCTTTGTGCCAAATCGCATGTGTTGACTTGTGCCCACTTGACATTACTTGAATTTCATCATTTTTAATGCTATGCTAAAGATTTTATGGTCATTGGAAAGGTTTTAAAAAGTTCTGTAATATTATGCCCTCTCTTGAATTATTTTACAAGTAAAAAAATCAATAAAACTGCCAATAAAGCTCTAACAAAGAAATAAGCTTAATGATAATTGGCTCTTAGCCATCAAGGACATTCGTATTGGCTGTCAAGGACAAAGAAAACCACCTAATCAAAGAAAAATGTTACAAAAATGATAAACAAATGTTTTAGACCATTTCAAAAGTATTTTTTGACAAATTATAAATTATTTTGATAAAATATGCTAAAAATAAACTAAATATATAAGATTTTAGTAAAAATAGTCAAGATTTTAGTAAAAATATTTAAGATTTTAGCAAAAAAGTATTTACTTTACCATAACATAAAACTGATAAAAAAATCATTTACATCAACAACTCTTTTTAATTGGTCACTAACTTTCATTTTTAAATTTGCCACTATTGAATATTTTTTAATAAATAAATAGAAATTTACTTTTGAAAAACTTTCATTCACTTTGATAACCTGACAAATTATTAATATACATTTTACAAATGAAACTAAAGTGAATATAATATTAAAAGACAAATATATTTTGAGGCTTGAGTGTGATTTTGGCCAATTAAAATTTTACACTTTTACCTCACTTGGCCAATAAAATACTGGCCATCACAAAGGTTAATATTATTTTTTAAAAGTTAGTTTTTTTAATAATATTTAAATTGTAGTGTGGTTTAAATATGATACCTATAAATAAGAATATGTGCTGTAGCCATATTTGATCTTTTTGTGTGAATATTATTTGATAAAGAAGTAACTATTTCCATTAAAATATTGATTTATATAAAAAACAATTAAAATAATATTTATTTTATTATGCTTAAGTAATGAAAGGCTTATAAAAGCAATTTAGAATATCTTCTAAAAAAAGATAAAATTTAAATTGTTTAACTACTTTTAATTTAAATGTATTTTAATTAATTTTATTAAAGGTATTTTTATTTATTTTGTTAGTAAATATTTATATTAATAATATTGGTTAAAATATTTAAACCATTTTGTAATTAATTAAATATTCATTATAAAATGATTTTGTGAATCAACAATGAACTAATATGGTCTGAAGTGTTTTGAAATTTAAGCAGACAATGTTTAGGGAATTAATTGAAGACATTGCAAAAGAAAAAAAATCTTATCCATAAAATTTAATTATAAAATTATTAAAATATTTATTTAAGTTTAAGAACTAAGAATAACTAATATTTGATTAATTGCCTGAAATTATTTGTAAAGTTTCTTCAAAGTTATGGAGTAAAAGGAACCTAAAATCTCTGCTAGTGGTACTAAACATTCAATCCTCTGAAGAATATAATAGGAATTATTATATTGACTAGAGCACTAAGATAATAGAAGAAAAAAAAGCTGTAAATCTATCCAAGCATGTATCAGGAACAACATGCAGAATTAATAAGATTGTTCCGTTAATAAAAACTATAATCATAATATGTTAAATATATCAAAAATGGAAGAACAACTATTCATGTTAGATTGAATAATGGAAATTGATGGTTGTGCACTTTGTCCAATGTGACTGTTTATGGCATTGTTGCTTACAAAACTTATGAAATGTAACATTACCTGACTGATATTTTTTTGCTTTCTGATCTCTGTCAATTTTTCAAAATATTTTTTAAAAAATTACAAACCAACATTATTTTATAAAATACATTTTTAATTACATTATACATTTCAGCATTTATAACAATTTACAAATAAACATTATTTTCTAAATTACAATTTATAATTACATCATACATTTCAGCACATAGCACTGGTATATGCAAGGAGAAAACTAATTGTTTTCCTGATCCCAAACGATCAGCCAATTCATGCACTCATATGAGCAAATCAAGTTTTCATTTCATAGCATTGGAATGTGTGTGTGGGGAGTAGGATCAGCCAATATATGCACTACTCTGAGCAAACCGAACATTTTAGCACATAGTGCTGTGTGAGGGTAGGGGTGGTAAATGATAGTTTTGCTACAAACATAACCATTTTATTACTCTTGTAGCTGTTCTCTTCCAAATGTGCCCTTTCATGTGACTTATGTGAAATGGTCTGGGAGCTACACTTTTACAATTTTTCCACCTTACAAGATGTTTAGGGAAACATGGCAATGGGCTTACTATTATTTGAATGTAATAGTATATCAGGTAAGTTTTAAGATTGTTACTTAGAATGTACATAAAAACACTTATGGCCAGTTGAATTTCATACACCCTCACATCATATGGTAGTGATCTGTGAAGTGTGTGCTATTTTCATAGTGATGCCAAGCATATCAGTGGGCAGTAATAATTGTGTGCAATTCCATCTAGGCCTGCTAGTGGCTAGTATCAACAGAACTGTATAAACAGCATGTTTTTGTGCTTTTGCAGAGAAACAATGCCATCAAGCGGCCACATTGGACAACGTGCACAACTACCTGGAAATATAAGTATAAAAAAAAGTAACTTAGTAAATAATTTAAATCAAAATATTTACTTAAGAACACCTGAAGTAAATACTAACAAAAAGAAAATTTATTTAAGTAATACTTTAGATCAATCAAAGTTTATTAGAATATTATTTATTATACCATGATGATGATTGTGAATAACTGATATTATAGATGAAATTAATATAATGAATAAATAATGTAAAAGTAAGATTTATTTATGTAGACTGGACTAAAATGAAGAAATAAGTAGATGATTATTTTATTTAATTTTTTATATAAGATCTTGACTGTATAATATAAGGGAAAGTTTAAATTGTTTGTTAAAGGGATCTGATGGAAAATATTAAAAGAGAACGAAAACAAAGGGAGAACTGATTATGAATGATATAATAAATAAATATAAATTTTGTTTGGATGAACATATGAAATAATTATATTGTAGTTTAAGATGTGTAAAAATTATATCCAAGTTAATACCAATTTGCTTAGCAGATGGAATATTTGTATAAAATATTAGCTGATGATAGGATAATGCTTGATAAGGATACAAATGAGATGAAGTGGATTATAAAATGATTAATAAAGTTATATAAAAAAGAATGTTATAATAAAGAATCAATACCACAATAAAATATACTTGAATAAAATAAGATGGAAATTTATTTGTTATTTAAAGGGAAGAATGTTAAATGGGATAATAATTTTTAATATTAGAAGTTCTGCAGTTAATTATCATTGCTACAGAAATCCCTACCCCAAATATAATTACAATAAAAATAATAATAATAATGGTAACAAACTATTATAAACAATCCTTAAATCTGCAGAAGTACTTTTGGTTAATTCATGAACCTGCCTCAACTGCCATTAAAATTCAAAAACAAAAAAACAAAGCGGAAGCAAACGTCATCAATTCAAATTCCAGGAATCTCGTATTTTAATGTTAGAAGTTTGCCTATTTATTAAATGCATTTTATTCCTATTTATAGAAATTGCCTCTTTAATTTTTTTTTTATTATGGTTTCTCTCCTCATGAAGAATTTTCACATTTTCAAAATTAAATTTAAATTTATATTTACATGTTTTTCATGATCAAAGAAAACTGAAGGATAAATTAAATCACCATTATTTTTCCTTTTTGCACGTTTATATAACAATTCATGCTCCCTCAAACTCTTCTCAATAGTGCACCTAGATTCACCTATATATGATAGCATACAATCACAAAAAATTTGATATATGACATTACTTTTCTGCTTGACAGGTATGACGTCCTTAGAATTATTGACTAATTTATTAATATTGTTTGGAATGTAGAATGAGACATTACACACATTCTTATATATATATCCCTAAAAAAAAATTCACTTGTAGATTTCAAATAAATGAAATAGATATCCATTGTTTATTATTAATCTTCATTTCCTTTAAATTATTATACTTTTTTTTTTTTAAATTGACATAAAGTATTGATTATTTGTTCCATTTTATAACCAACATCAAGCAATTCATTGGCAAATATCTCAATATTTTTCAGTTTATCATCACTTTGTTGTTTTTTTTTTGAAGTTTAATGGCAGTTGAGGCAGGTTCAAGAAATTAACCAAAAGTACTTCTGCGAATTTAAGGATTGTGTATAATAGTTTGTTACCATTATTATTATTATTATTATTATTATTATTATTGTAATTACAATTTTGTTTTATTAACGAACATTTTATTTTTATATTACATATATTAAATACAATGGATTTAAGTAATTTTAAAAGATGTTGGATCATTATGGAATGGCGGAGGCAATGTAAAAGAATTATTAAGTTGAAATGCAAACTTCGTTTTTTCAAAAACTGTAAAGTTTTTCAGGTTTTCCCAAATTGTTGTAACATAAAGTTGAATAGCTGTATAAATTTAATACTGAGATGTATGGATAAATTGAAATTAGTCATTTTAAATAATATTATTAAAAAGTGTAAAAAGGAACTTTATAATATTCAAAAATATTTGAAAGCAATTGAACATTTAATGATTTTAAATGATTGGTGTGCTTGGAACGAATATAAAATTGTTTGTGAAAATGGATTTAAATTAATTGAACTTAAATTATATGATAAATTTGAGAAAAAAAGTATTTTTTTTATTTAATAAGCAGTATCCACAAGCTTATAATAAGTTAAACTTTGTTAATTTATCAAATAATAAGGTACATTTGATTCAGAAATATGTTTTAAGTCATGGAGCTAAATACGTCAGTGGAAATTGGAATGATTATAATTTGGAACTAATTGCAGCTTTTGAAAATTCATTTGATATGATTCCTGGTAATGATAATTTTGCTGAAGATATCATTAAGAAAATTATTTGTAATAAATTTAATACAATGCCTTATGATAAATCATGGGAATTGGCTATCTCGAAATTTAGATGGAGATTGAAGAATGATAATATTATTTGTTTGAAAGAGGACAAGGGATTGCATATGTGCTTGTTGACGAAATGTCAATATATTGATAAAGTTAAAATGCAAATGGATAAACTTGGTTTCTTTTTGATTGAAGTTTATAATATTGATGGTCAAAGAATAAAATTTATTCACAATATTTTAAAAAGTGTTAAAAATAAAGTTTTAAGTAATAATGTATACTATATGATATATCCTTCTTGTGCTATATGTCCTCATATTTTTGAAATTATAAAATTAAATTTAAAAAGGTAATCCTTTGCGAGTTATGAGAGATTTTGGTGGTTCATTTATGTATCAATCTTCTAAATATATTAGTAAACTTTTAGAAGATTTTTTAGAATTTGGAGAAAATACTATTGCTTCATTGTTTGACTTTGTAAATAGTATTAAAAATTTGGTGATTGATGAGAATGATGTTATTGCTTCATTGGATATTACAGAAATGTATGGATCTATTGATAGAATGAATTCCATAAAAATAATTAAACATGCATTAAAAAGTAAAAGTAGTTGTAAATATATGATGAAGTTTATTATTGATTCTTTAACATTTTTTAATGATAACATTGTGGCATCGTTTGAAGGTCAATATTATAAAATGTCTAAAGGTTGGCCTATGGGTCTGCCTGTAGTTGCACAAGTTTGCAATTTTGTTTTATCTATATATAGAATTATATATATATAAAATAATATTTTAAATATGTGTACTTTTGGAGATATTACAATTTACAAAAGATATGTGGATGATGTTTTTGTTTGTGCAAATAATAATACTATAAATTTGCTTGTAGAGGAATTAAATAAGTTAAATGGCTTGAAATGGACTATTGAAAAGGAACAGGACAAAAATATTAAATATTTAGATTTAATTATTACAAGAGATAACACTATATTAAATTATAAATTAATAATTAAGCCACTGCAAAAAAGGGGATATATAAATTGTAAATCAAAAGTACCAATGATGCATAAGATGGCAAGTTTTAAATCTTTTTTGTTTCGGAATGAAAAATTATGTCATTACCAAAATGATAAACTGAAAAATATTGAGATATTTGCCAAGGAATTGCTTGATGTTGGTTATAAAATGGAACAAATAAGCAATACTTTATGTCAATTTAAAAAAAAAAAAGTATAATAATTTAAAGGAAATGAAGATTAATAATAAACAATGGATATCTATTCCATTTATTTCAAATCTACAATTGAATTTTTTTTAGGGATATATATAAGAATGTGCTTAATGTTCCATTCTACGTTCCAAACAATATTATTAAATTAGTCAATAATTCAAAGGACGTCATACCTGTCAAGCAAAAAAGTAATGTCATATATCAATTTTTTGTGATTGTATGCTATCATATATAGGTGAATCTAGGTGCACTATTGAGAAGAGTTTGAGGGAGCATGATTTGTTATATAAATGTGCAAAAAGTAAAAATAATGGTGATTTAATTTCTCCTTCAGTTTTCTTTGATCATGAAAAAACATGTAAATATAAATTTAAATTTGATTTTGAAAATGTGAAAAATCTTCATGAGAAAAGAAACCATAATAAAAGAAAAATTAAATAGGCAATTTTTATAAATAGGAATAAAATGCATTTAATAAATAGGCAATCTGCTAACATTAAAATAGGAGATTCTTGGAATTTGAATTGATGACGTTTGTTTCCACTTTGTTTTTCTTTTTGAATTTTAATGGCAGTTGAGGCAGGTTCAAGAAATTAACCGAAATTACTTCTGCAAATTTATGGGTTGTTTATAATAGTTTGTTACCGTTATTATTATTATTATTATTTTTATTGTAATATATATAAACATTACAATCATAAAGCTAAACTAGTCAATATATAATTAAATTTAAATGTTCAAATATTAATAACATGCTTTGTTTATTTATTTATTTTTATTATTTGTTTTAATATTATTAATAGCTTAAAATATTAATATAGATAAATAAAAGTATAAATTAATAACATATATTAATTGAAATCGGATAAAAGTATGTGTGTGGATAATAATATAATGGTAAATTATAAATTATATTTGTTTTGATCTCATTTGTAATATAATATAATTGTAGTACATTTATATTTAATAATGCCCGGTTGTGCTATTTGTTTATGATTATTGCATTATGGGAAAATAGATAAGTTGAGGATTAAAGCAGTAAAACACGGTAATTTAAACTAATGATATAAATGGTTATTTTACACGTCTGTGGTGGATAAATAAAATGTACAAATTATTTGGCTTTAATAATCTCCAAAGATGTATTATATTTGTATTCAAAATGAAATATTTAAATTCAAAATTAAGTTTATTTTAAGAGATGATTAGTTTTAGGGATTTGGAAGTGTAATATATAACGTATGAATTTCTGAAAAGAAATAAATCATAAAATTGTTATTAAAGATTAAGAGTGATTAAAAAAAGATTTCAATAATTAGTAATTATTATTATTTTTTGTATGAAATAACAGAGATCAAAAGAAATAAGTGTCATAAAATATAAAAAAGTAGTATAAATATTTAAGGACATGAAATTAATATTCTTTATTTAGAAAATATAATCATTTAAAATCTTCGTATAGATTTAAAATGGTCAAATGACTAGAAGTTATATTTGTTAAAAAGAAGCATTAATGATAATTATAAATTTAATAATAAAATTTCATTGATCAACAATAAAATGTTATAACAAAGTTAATAAATACTTATATTCAATAAAGAGAATAAAGATGAAATATAACTGTATAAAACATTACATTATTAAAGGATGGTATTTAATCGATAAGTGATTAACAATGATTATTACTGTAAGATATATTTTAATTTGTAAATAATAATTATTATATATTATTGCATTGCTTTATTTTTTTTATTTATAAACTTATTTATTAATTCAAACATAATAATTTATAAAGTTTGTAAGTAATATGTTAATAAATTTAATGTTTATGAATTTGATTAAGTACATATAGTCATGTTTCCTTATTTTGAATCATCATCACTCCACCATATTCACAGATTGTTAATGGTACAATAAAAATAATTTAAATTATAAAATTTAAATCTTGCATAATAATCAACTTAATAAAAAGATAACATATAATAATTACTTAAAACTAATATATGTTAAAAGCTATATTGATTATTAGTATGTTACTACAATCACTTAAGTCGTAAGTAAAAACTATATATCTAGATGTAGAAAATAATGTCATTTTTTTAAATAGTAAGATTATTAACTATTGTTATTAATATTATGTATTATTGCCATTATTATATTTGGTACTCATCTTATACCTAAAGGCCCTGCTCTATGGTGTGGTTTTCGCGCCAAAACACAGAAAAATGCTGTTTCCGCGGCCGACTTGTTCGAACCCGCATTTTCTATAATACAACTTTTTTGTTGTGCTACAGAATGTAGGCCACTATGTCGCATCACAGTACAGCATGTATGTCACATAGCTGCAAATGCATTTTTCGAATTCGCACAATTTATAAAATAATTACGGCTTGATGAGAGAGTTTGTATTTGAATTGTATTGAAATGTTGTTTTCATTGGATTTTTTTTTTTTGTATTTTGAACTATTGAAATGTTCAGATTATTTAAAACAATAATTATAAGACTTTTTACAACATACTGTATTGAACTTTTATTTGGGAAAATGTTAAATATCTATGTTTTTTATTGATTTTCAATTATGTAACGTGACAAAGAAGATTCTACTGTCTGTATATTTTTGAAGTAAAAAAGAGCAGTAGGAAAAAAATATCCAGTAAGAAAAGTCCAAATATACAGTTTTTTTTTGTAAATTTAATAAAAAGAAAATATTATAAACATGTTTAATAAGTAAAGAAGACATTTGTATGTGTTTGTTGTTATTTAAAAAAGCTTGAGTTTCTTTCTTCAGTCAGAGTATGGTTATGATTTTGAATTTTTTTATTTTAGCATTACAAACAAACAGAACACTAACCCTAAACCTAACCCTAAACTAACCCTAAAACTAACCCTAAACTGACCCTAAACTAACCCTAAAACTAACCCTAAATCTAACTGTAACAACTTTTACTTTTATTACGATTATTATTTTTTAGTTAAACTTCAACAAAAAAAGTCATAACACAAGTAAAAAAATATCTGATAGAAAATTGATGAAAAAAAAAGCCGTAACAGAAGTAAAAAAATATCTGATAAAAAATTGATAAAAAAAAGCCGTAACACAATTTAAAAAGTATACAATATAAAAAACACGAATCAAATTGTAATTTGTTGATTTTATTTTACATTTATTATTATTATTATTATTATTATTTAAATTGTATATGTTAATAAAAAATAATATTTAAAAAAGACAATTTTGTTTTGTTTTCACATTACAAAAAAAGCACAGAAAAATTATTAAAATCAACAGCCCGTGAATGTTCATATTTTATAGCATTAGCGTGAAAACGGCGCCATCCAACGACATCTTTATCTATATTACAAGCACCTTATATTTAAAATAAAATTAGTTATTTGATCTGAGGAATTAAAGATCATAAAATTATAAAATGGTAAAATAGTTTTATTTATTATTATGATGGTTAAGAGTTTTCTTAATTGGTGCATTACATATACATGTAAGTAAAATCCCTCTTTGCATCTAGTAGATTGACTAAATGGTTATTAAGTAACAATGATAATGCTGATGTCTTCTTATTATAATATTATTACTATTATTATTAATTGTGACATTATTAGAATAGTAATTACTGGAAAAAAATAATCAATAAAGTTATATTATAATATTGTTAATTAATTCAAATTAAAGTAAATAATTATAAATATTCTATTCTAGTTTATTAACTATTAGCGTTAGGAATAGGAATATCTAGATAATTAATGAGGTGAAGCATATTGATACTTTTATGCCATGGAATAGATACTTTTTATTTATTTAATGTTAAAAAGTTTGTGATCTTGTAGAATATGATAATTGGTCTCAAGATTAACGGTATAAAGTAAAAGTAGTTTCTGATAGTATTAGTATAAACATTATATCTAAAGAAAATAGAAATAAAATCAAATTTACACATTTGTAAAAATATATAGGTTATCATCCATTTGGTAGGTACAAAATATATAACTTAATATTTATACAACTTTTTCAAAAATTTTAAATTATTTGAACAAGTTCAAGGTTTTAAATTAAATTTTACATTGTAGTTAATATTGACTAAAGGTATTTAAAAAACTATAAAAAATTACAGATTAAAATTGATATTTATTATGGTATAAAACAGATAAATGGAGATAGTGGATTTTTCATGATTAAATAAATTTATCAGAGCTATGAAAAGCATATCATTTATAAAATTTATAATTGTTTTAATATAGGGTATATGAGCACAGACTTTCACACCACCCACCTCTCTCCACTCTATATAATAACACTGATACACCTAAACACATATATGCTGAAAAGATAAATAATCACCAATATACGTATTTCATGCTAAACCAGCAATCATCAGTTGGTCCAGACTATCATTTTTACACACATATATAGTATAATTGCTCAGATATTTTATATTTATATATATATATATATATATATATATATATATATATATATATATATATATATATATATATATATATATATATATATATTAAGATAGACTATCCTCATAGTTTAATGGACAGGCTTCAATCCACTCACACTCCAACTCTTCAACCATCCATCCAATCGAAAATCTGATGATGGAATGCTCAAATGCCACTCTGAGGCCGAGATTATTGTCACACCCATGTTGACCTAAGGTCAATCTGAACCCCACATGTACAGGACATAATCCATTTAATACATATGCAAGGATGGGCAGACATCTCTATAATGTAATAACTGAAACCCAGGCTTGTTATATACCTGTGGCTATATATATATTGTACCGGTCAAAACAGTATGCTCACTTAACAAGGTTCCAAATCCTAAACAAAAGTACCTCGAATCCGATCATGCTCGAGATACACAGGTCTGGAACAATCCTGAATTCTAACCTATTTGCCTATTCTTCAAATCTCTGACCCAATGAACAACAATTCTGATGACACAGTAAAATTATTTTAAATCCGTGCCCATAAGCAGAGCGGTGGAGCATAAGATCAGACTGATGATGATGATCGAGGTCGGAGTAGCCCAGGAATTACATTTATTATACTTATTTATTAATGCTAAGCTCTTAGCCAATGAAAATAGTTCTAAATATTAACTATAAACTAATAATTCAAAACAAACCAGGATTTACATGAATATATATATATATATATATATTTAATAAATGTAGAAAATGCATATATATGTTACAGAATTGTTTCACGCTTGGAGTGATCTTATACATTTTGAAAACTTGGGATTTGTTTTATAAAATCCCCATTACATCAATAATTGAATAAATACCATTTTATAGAATGTGTTATAAGTTGTGCAGGGTTAATATGTCAATTTACAAGTGTTTACAAATAAAATGTTGTGGATGTACAAACAATCTACAAGATCGGAACAGATTCGGATTACAGAAAGATACACGATAATTTAACATTAATCATTTTGACAAATAAATATAAATGTACGGTCTCAATCATTTATTTACAATCTTAAAATCATCACATATGTTTGATAGGCATTGTTTGGACATAGCGTCTCTAGACTAAGTATACATAAGGAACAAACAATGCGCAATATTTACGAGAATAAATTATACAAATTGATTTATGTCTCTGGGAATCGATAAAGCTTTTTAAAGAAAAGCAGTTTTTAGATCAACATACTGAACGTATTTTACGAAATGAATCTTTATCTTTAACACATCATTGCGACTTTACTAAGATTAGACAAATGATCAAGTTAATGAGCAAAGTAACGGTCTAGCATACAATAACGAAAATAAGGCCTCATGGCGATTGTGGATATTTCATCATTTAAAAGAATACTTTGAAATGAACTTAGATTGGATATGTCCGCACCTTCTGGCGGAGCGATATCAAAGTAGAGGCTGAGAATGAGACCCCAGATCATTATGTACTGCCATCTGCAGCACATAATCCTCTTAAACTTTACATTCAACAGAGATTAGCATCTCTGGTTAGGAACAATTTTGAAAAGAAGGACGGGAGCTTCATGCTTTTGACATCCCCAATAATAAAACGATCAAGAAATGGAAAGATAAAATATCAGAAAAGAAAATATATGCCAGCAGCGTTTCTATAATTTTATAATATCATTTAAAGTTTGAAAATGGTCTAACCTCTCGCGCAATAATCTGTTTCCAATTCTGAGTCATTTATCTAATCATAATGAATAATAACGCTTCTATTTACAATATTATTAAACTAACCACATTTATATTTAAAGAATCGATTCCCAAATATGTATTAACTGGTGGAATTTGCCCTTCAGGCACCAGCAAAAAGGAATGGATTAATTATAAGAAAGTTCACGATCTTTTTAAAATAGAAAATTAAAGCAAAATTCATCCACAGTAAAAGTTTTTAATTTACTTTAAGAGTAACGAATTTAAAATGAAACCAAACTCGCGAGCAATTTCTATTTAATATAGACAAAACTCTATTGATAAGTTTTAAATAAAGCCCACCCTTTTCCCAAGTAAAACAATTATTTCCCCCCTTACTCTCGAATTTAGCGATTTTGGCACATTAAAGAAAATAAATTATATCTATACAGTAAACAAAGTATATGAAATCTTAATGGAATCACACACATTCTATATAATTTAATTAAGCGTGAAAGGTAAGTTAAAATACATGATATTAATAAAAGATTACTGAGAGAGAGTTTAAAAGCAAAATTAACAGAAGCTTATAAAACAATATATAAATTAGGACATGATGGTTGAACTATAGATTACAAAAGTATTGACTTATAAAGGCAGTTCTATGTTAAAAGGTTACTTAAGAAAAAAAAACAGCATGGCGGCATCATTAGCAATCAGCAGTCAGAAGCAATCATGTTGTATGGTCGGCCAGATGGAACATGGCACTTGTAGGCAGACAGTTCTTCGAGAGAAGAAGAAAAAGGTGCTAGATTCCACTACTCAAAATTCATCGTGCAGAACTTGCGTTGGCTTCTTAAAAGTAAATAACTCAACTGACTAAACTCCTCTGAACTTAACTACGAACTGAAGGTAAAATGAACTCTTCCTTTGTTCTGTGGTCCCTTTTATAACATTTTAATACTGCCCAGAATGCAATCTCATCTACCAACCTTATCTCTGTAATCCCTTTAAAAAAAGCAACATTTAATTAGCAAAATATTTTCAGTTGATAAGGCCTGAAATACCATTTTTAACTGTTTTGAAAGATTTGAAAACAACTGATAAACAATTTGTTTTTTTTTGATTGTAATTAAGATTTATAAATTTTAATTATAGACAACGATTTGACCAAAGATAATTTCAGTATTTCAAGCCTTTCCCATTTTTTTCTTTGTTGTTACATTAAATGCACACAGATATAAAAATAATTACAAATGTATTTTCCAGCAATAAAATTATTGCTTTAGTCAAAATATATATACGCATCACTCAAACTACTGTTTCATTTTTACTAAACAAAGATTAATTTCACTAATCTTTAGAATGATTCGGCATACAGTGTGTGAGTGAATAGCATATATTTATAGCAGGGTCTAAATTGCGGACCCCTAGGAGGTTAGTGTAGATGGTGACACATGAAGCATCAATGATGATTAGACATCGATTGGTTCATTCTTCCCCACTTAAAATGATAAACAAAAAAAAATCAATAAAAAGAAAACCTTAGTTGGAGTCTAATATAATATTGGTGAGAAAAACAACCTTAATAAATGAGCCTGAAAAATTTGCTTCTTGTTGACAAAAAAAAAAACTGCCTTATATGACTCACGTTTCTAGTATGGAGAAGAATCTTTCATTTTGATATTTTACTGCAATTTTTTTCTCTATTAACTGAAATATTTGGTATGAGGATTGGGTGGTGTGTAGGGTTTCAATTGTCGTGCATTATAGATGCCACTAAACCCATTTTCTCCTTCCAATAGAAAAGCATTTTCATGACATCTCTTCCGAACAAGATATGGTCCACTATACAAGGGAAAAAAATTTTTAAATTCCTTTTTTACTACACTGCTAGTCTTGGGGGATCTCAACCATACTTGATACCCTTCCTGAAATTGGTGACATTGCATTCGTCCCCTCTTTATGCGATTTTCGGCTGCCTGGGCCAACCATCTTCTAGCAGCTTCTTGGTCACGAATAGGGTCAATAACTATTTCATCTAGTGGCACCAGGTTTGGAAATAAGTTGCGACATGGCTTCCCATAATGAAGGTGTTCGGGCGTAAAACCGGTAGACTCATTTATCGTCTGGTTTATACAGTTAACTATTTCTGGAGTTTTATTTACCCAATCCCGGTGGTTGGTTGATATGTAGGTGCGAAAGAGACGATTGAGTTCTCTCATGACTCTTTCGCATGGGTTAGATTGGGGATTCCTAATCAATGTCAACCGATGAGTGACTTGTTGCTTCAAAAGCCAGCCCTTCCATTCCCTAGAGGTGAAGGCTGAACCATGATCTGATAGAATAGAATTAGGTTTTCCCATCTCAGGGAATTGTTTATCTTGGAGGGTCCGAATCGTATTCCTTGAGTCTGCAGCCCGGACAGGATACGCTCGTACATATTTGGAAAAAACATCATAGGTCACGAGTAAATATTGGAAATTTCTAAATTTGGGCAATGGGCCATAGTGGTCGATTGCAATTAACTCATTGGGCCTTGATGCAGTTATGGGTTTCATAGTTCCAGCGTAAGACTTGTTTGGAAACTTAGTCCGGGCACACATTGCACATTTCCGTAACACTGTGAGGATCTGTGTGTACATACCTGGCCAGTAAAATTGACATCTCAAGGCTTCCTCAGTTTTCCGTGGCCCATAATGTCCCAAGGTTTTGTGGACATGTTCGATCAGTTGCATCCTAATCTTATTTGGTGTCATGATTTTCCATGGGCTCTCCATGTCTTTGGTCTTACATTGGAGGATTCCATCTTTTAAACGGAATTGGGAGTATCGCCGTGCATTTCTTTTGTTTGTACACATTAGGTGATTGGTTCCCAGGTTGGAGATAATGTTAGCATATTGGTCATCTTGCCAATATTGTAGATTTGTCAAATCGGTTTCCATAGGGGTCTTCGTGGTTGTGGCCATGATTCTGAGGGTCTGGTCATTCAGCTGAGGATTTTGGATACTGGCAGGTACAGGATGGCGGCTTAGGATATCTGCCACAATGTTCTCACGTCCTGGGCAGTAAGCCACTCTGTATTGAAACTGTTGGAGGGCCAGGCTCCACCCGATCAATCAATCATTTGTAAGGAAACTCATTCAATAATTCCAAACATTTGTGATCGGTTACTATGACCACATCAGACCCCAGGAGAAATTGACGGAATTTCTGGCACGCCCAAACGATTGCTAGGGTTTCTTGTTCCATGGTGGTATAGTGTACTTCGGCTCCCTTTAAGGAGCGGCTACAAAAATAGAGCACCTGATGCTTTCCTTCTTCATTAATTTGGAATAACACAGCCCCCAATCCCTGCTTGCTACTATCAGTCTGGACATAAAAGGTCCGTGTAAAATCAGGATGACACAACATTACAGCTTGAAGAAAATTTTTTTTATGTTCTCAAAATCCTTGTCATGGGCTTCGGTCCATTCCCATTTATGATCTTTCTTTAGTAACTCTATCAGCTTTCCTGTCTCATGAGCAAAATTTGGGTAAAAACGGTGATAGAAGTTAAGTCCCAAGAAAGATCGAACTTGTTTCCGAGTTATTGGTTTGGGGAAGTGCTCGATGGCTTCTACTTTGTCAGGGTGGACTTTGACCCCATCCTCAGTTACAACATGCCCAAGGAATGTAATTTCTTTTACCGCAAAGCGACTCTTTTCCATGTTAATAGTTATGTTTTCTTGGGCACATTCATGGAAAAATTGTTCAAGGCATTTCAAATGTTCAGTGATGTTTTTTGATGCAATTACTATATCGTCCACATAGCAGACCATATTTTTCTGTACCTCTTTGGATAGGACTTGTTTTAAACATCGCATTAGACCTGCCCCACTATTAATGAGTCCAAAGGGAACTCGCTTAAACACATGGGTATGTCCTCCATACCGAAATGCGGTATAATTTTGGTCAAGAGGATATAGGGCCATCTGCCAATAACTGGCGGTAAGGTCTAAGGTAGAAAAGATCATCTTCCCTACCAACTGGACAAATATCTCCTGGACTGGTGGTGGGATGCCTCTCTCAGGGATGGTCATGCTGTTTAATTTTTGTGCGTCCAAACATAGCCGCAAATATCCATTTTTTTTCACCACAACTAACGGATTGTTATAGGGAGATGGGCTCCGCTCAATAATGTCCCACTCGATCATCTGTTGAATCTGCTTTTCCACCTCATCCCAGTATTGGAATGGGATGGGGTATGTTTTGGATTGGGTGTACAATTCCTCCTTCACTCGAATTCTATGAGTATACCCCTTTATTTTTCCAGGAGTCTGGGCAAACACCTGAGCACAATTTTCTATTATGCTTTGGATACTTCTTTTATCTTTGGACTCTGTAATAGCTGAGTCATGGACCTTTTTTTCAATCAATGCAGAATCAACAGGCTGGATCAAGCAGCTCTGCTTCTTAGGTACGGCTTGGTGGGTCACTTTCAAATGTGTTGATTCATTGTCGAACAGGCATTTTCTTCTGAAATAATCGATAATTCCATGATTTTGGGTTAGAAAGTTGGAACCCAACACCATATCATAGATCAGTCCAGATACAATCAAGAAAGTATGGCCCATCAGTCTCTCATTGATCTTCACCTCTAGCCAGATTTGACTGTTCTTGCTCATGATTCTTTTCCCATTAGCTAAGGTCAACTGGATGGGATGTGTTGGCAATTGCATGATTTCCCATTCTCTCTCTACACTTTTAATCCATGCCATTGATACGATCGATGCTTGGCTTCCAGAATCCACTAGCACTAATACCTTGGTGGATTCTATCATCACTTCAATAATAGGACACAAGCTTGTGGTTGTAACATTCTCCACATTTTCTTTTTCCCATATTATGTTAGTCATCTGGCTACCATCTGGTTTAAACTGATTCCATTGTTTCTTTAAATATTCTGGGCATTCCTGTATGTCCCCCTTCCTGTGTTCTGGGTTCAATGTTGGGGTTCCATCTGTTTCTGGATTACTAAATCCATAGTATATTGAAACCAAAAACTCAGCCATTTTATTTATTTTGTTGATCCGATTTATGATCATCATTTCCTGCATCTTCATCGGCATGTTATGTCGTATGGTACGGATAATATGTGATTCTGACCATGTGATATCTGGTAGAGATCTGAGTCTTGTGGCTTGCTTTAAAAAGAAATGCGCATATGTTTCTTGGTGATTAGTTGGGAATTTTTCATTGGTTATAGTGCGCAAAATATACTCCTGTCTTTTTTCGCTCCAAAAAATCTTGCATAGTGCCCGGAAGTACTCTTCAAGATCTGTTGGTTTGTGTGTCAATGATCGCCACCAGTCTTTAGCGGTTGCTTCCAAATGCTGGCTAGCTATGGCCATTTGTTCTCTATTGCTCAGTGCATATAGTGAACACATCACCTTCAGATTTTCCATATGTTCCTGTGGACTCTCCTGTGGTTCACCATGGAAAATCTGGATCTGAATAAATGGTGCAGTGATGGGTAGTTCATGATGCCTCATTTTGTTTGCTAGAATTCCCTTCTACTTTTTTGAAAAACTCTTTAAGCATGAACTTTTGGTTGCTATACTTTCTGACTTCCTTTTTATATTTCTTCGTTAATTCACTTTTATTTTTCTTTTGAAAGATAGTCAATTTTAAATGTCTCTGTAAAATATATTTTAATATTTTGATTTAGACTTATTGTCACTTCTAATTATTTGAAAATTAAGGCTTGTTTCTTTCTTCTTTTATTTTATACAGGATATACACCTCTCTCTCCCTCCTCTCTTCAACTGTCTTCCTTTTGCCATTTTTTTGTTGCTGCCGACTGCTGCTGATAACAGGAAAAAATATTTGATCATCACATGTATGTGTATGATCTGAATTCAAACTACCCTGCTGCTTGACTTTTGGTTGTTTTTTTTTGCACCTATAATAGACTCTTACAAAAAAAAAAAATTTAGTGATTTGTTTCTACAATATAATGTTCTGCTCATGATAATTATACATAGCAAAATAGTGGACAATAATTAAACTCTCTCTCAACCCTAACATCCTGGTTTGAATTCATTTTGACATGTAGTTATTATATTACTGTTGGCACATTTATATGGCGCCAGCCAACAGAATATAACAAAAAAAAAACAATTCCAAATACATCTGGGCTACTCAACTAGTAAATATAACTAAGTATTTGTTACACATTATAAACTCTATTACATATATAATGTACAGAAAATACACTAAATATGACATATACCTTGTTATAATTTCAAGGTTTATCACTTACGGTTGAAGTACATGGGTTTTATTTATAAACATTTTCATTTTTGCATATATAACTTAAGAAACATATTTTATATATTTGTAAAACCAGATACAGGAAAAAAAAATCACATTATGGGTCAAACACACGGGTATCGAAAATTTTTTTCATTTTTAAGACAAGATTTTTACATTTGTGGCTGTAAACATAGAATACAATATTTTTCTATAGTTGCACAACCAGATACCACAAAAACCATTTACATTTATGGTTGCAACACATGGACATTGGTTTTCATACAAATTTTTCACATTTTAAATATATAAAATCGGAAAACAAACTCGGGTAGGAAGGAAATATACATATCTATCATCAATGATCTCTTACAACCTTTTTTTAAAACATACATATAAACAGACTTCAGTACTCAGGGTATGTGGGTGTTTATATCGAAGCCCCACTTGCGCAGCCAAGCCTGGAAAAAAAAATCCACTGTACCGGTCAAAACAGTATGCTCACTTAACAAGGTTCCAAATCCTAAGAAAAAGTACCTCGAATCCGATCATGCTTGAGATACACAGGTCTGGAACCATCCTGAATTCTAACCTATTTGCCTATTCTTCGAATCTCTGACACAATGAACAACAATTCTGATGACACAGTAAAATTATTTTAAATCCGTGCCCATAAGTAGAGCGGTGGAGCATAAGATCAGACTGATGATGATGATCGAGGTCGGAGTAGCCCAGGAATTACATTTATTATACTTATTTATTAATGCTAAGCTTTTAGCCAATGAAAATAGTTCTAAATATTAACTATAAACTAATAATTCAAAACAAACCAGGATTTACATATATATATATATATATATATATATATATATATATATATATATATATATATATATATATGATCAATAGATGGCGTCTTTACCAAAAGTGCAGAAACAAGTGTAAAATATTTTTACATAAACGTAAAAGGAGTCAGAATTAACTACCTCTTTCATTTTGCTCACCTCCAGATCAGCTGATTTCAAGCTGGTTTGCTTTCGTCAGTGGAAGGATAGAGCTATAGAAACTAGGTCTAAAGACTGACTCTCAAGCGTTTATGCAAAACGTTTATATCAGTTTGCAAGCGTGAATTTTTCAGACCGGTAAAGTCTTCAAACTCAGCCTAGCAAGCTAGATATCTATATGGGTCTGATCTCAGTTCAGTTTCACCACATAGTCAAAGTCTCTGCAATATATATCATTGCAAGAAAACTTTAAAGGTACATTTATGAAAAATAAAAACAAGTTAGTCACGTAACCTGCTATCACTTGTTATTTATGATCAATAGATGGCGTCTTTACCAAAACCGCCGAAACAAGTGTAAAATATTTTTACATAAACGCAAAAGGAGTCAGAATTAACTACCTCTTTCATTTTGCTCACCTCCAGATCAGCTGATTTCAAGCTGGTTTGCTTTCGTCAGTGGAAGGATAGAGCTATAGAAACTAGGTCTAAAGACTGACTCTCAAGCGTTTATGCAAAACGTTTATATCAGTTTGCAAGCGTGAATTTTTCAGACCGGTAAAGTCTTCAAACTCAGCCTAGCAAGCTAGATATCTATATGGGTCTGATCTCAGTTCAGTTTCACCACATAGTCAAAGTCTCTGCAATATATATCATTGCAAGAAAACTTTAAAGGTACATTTATGAAAAATAAAAACAAGTTAGTCACGTAACCTGCTATCACTTGTTATTTATGATCAATAGATGGCGTCTTTACCAAAACCGCCGAAACAAGTGTAAAATATTTTTACATAAACGCAAAAGGAGTCAGAATTAACTACCTCTTTCATTTTGCTCACCTCCAGATCAGCTGATTTCAAGCTGGTTTGCTTTCGTCAGTGGAAGGATAGAGCTATAGAAACTAGGTCTAAAGACTGACTCTCAAGCGTTTATGCAAAACGTTTATATCAGTTTGCAAGCGTGAATTTTTCAGACCGGTAAAGTCTTCAAACTCAGCCTAGCAAGCTAGATATCTATATGGGTCTGATCTCAGTTCAGTTTCACCACATAGTCAAAGTCTCTGCAATATATATCATTGCAAGAAAACTTTAAAGGTACATTTATGAAAAATAAAAACAAGTTAGTCACGTAACCTGCTATCACTTGTTATTTATGATCAATAGATGGCGTCTTTACCAAAACCGCCGAAACAAGTGTAAAATATTTTTACATAAACGCAAAAGGAGTCAGAATTAACTACCTCTTTCATTTTGCTCACCTCCAGATCAGCTGATTTCAAGCTGGTTTGCTTTCGTCAGTGGAAGGATAGAGCTATAGAAACTAGGTCTAAAGACTGACTCTCAAGCGTTTATGCAAAACGTTTATATCAGTTTGCAAGCGTGAATTTTTCAGACCGGTAAAGTCTTCAAACTCAGCCTAGCAAGCTAGATATCTATATGGGTCTGATCTCAGTTCAGTTTCACCACATAGTCAAAGTCTCTGCAATATATATCATTGCAAGAAAACTTTAAAGGTACATTTATGAAAAATAAAAACAAGTTAGTCACGTAACCTGCTATCACTTGTTATTTATGATCAATAGATGGCGTCTTTACCAAAACCGCCGAAACAAGTGTAAAATATTTTTACATAAACGCAAAAGGAGTCAGAATTAACTACCTCTTTCATTTTGCTCACCTCCAGATCAGCTGATTTCAAGCTGGTTTGCTTTCGTCAGTGGAAGGATAGAGCTATAGAAACTAGGTCTAAAGACTGACTCTCAAGCGTTTATGCAAAACGTTTATATCAGTTTGCAAGCGTGAATTTTTCAGACCGGTAAAGTCTTCAAACTCAGCCTAGCAAGCTAGATATCTATATGGGTCTGATCTCAGTTCAGTTTCACCACATAGTCAAAGTCTCTGCAATATATATCATTGCAAGAAAACTTTAAAGGTACATTTATGAAAAATAAAAACAAGTTAGTCACGTAACCTGCTATCACTTGTTATTTATGATCAATAGATGGCGTCTTTACCAAAACCGCCGAAACAAGTGTAAAATATTTTTACATAAACGCAAAAGGAGTCAGAATTAACTACCTCTTTCATTTTGCTCACCTCCAGATCAGCTGATTTCAAGCTGGTTTGCTTTCGTCAGTGGAAGGATAGAGCTATAGAAACTAGGTCTAAAGACTGACTCTCAAGCGAGACGGTGACTAACTTGTTTTTATTTTTCATAAATGTACCTTTAAAGTTTTCTTGCAATGATATATATTGCAGAGACTTTGACTATGTGGTGAAACTGAACTGAGATCAGACCCATATAGATATCTAGCTTGCTAGGCTGAGTTTGAAGACTTTACCGGTCTGAAAAATTCACGCTTGCAAACTGATATAAACGTTTTGCATAAACGCTTGAGAGTCAGTCTTTAGACCTAGTTTCTATAGCTCTATCCTTCCACTGACGAAAGCAAACCAGCTTGAAATCAGCTGATCTGGAGGTGAGCAAAATGAAAGAGGTAGTTAATTCTGACTCCTTTTGCGTTTATGTAAAAATATTTTACACTTGTTTCGGCGGTTTTGGTAAAGACGCCATCTATTGATCATAAATAACAAGTGATAGCAGGTTACGTGACTAACTTGTTTTTATTTTTCATAAATGTACCTTTAAAGTTTTCTTGCAATGATATATATTGCAGAGACTTTGACTATGTGGTGAAACTGAACTGAGATCAGACCCATATAGATATCTAGCTTGCTAGGCTGAGTTTGAAGACTTTACCGGTCTGAAAAATTCACGCTTGCAAACTGATATAAACGTTTTGCATAAACGCTTGAGAGTCAGTCTTTAGACCTAGTTTCTATAGCTCTATCCTTCCACTGACGAAAGCAAACCAGCTTGAAATCAGCTGATCTGGAGGTGAGCAAAATGAAAGAGGTAGTTAATTCTGACTCCTTTTGCGTTTATGTAAAAATATTTTACACTTGTTTCGGCGGTTTTGGTAAAGACGCCATCTATTGATCATAAATAACAAGTGATAGCAGGTTACGTGACTAACTTGTTTTTATTTTTCATAAATGTACCTTTAAAGTTTTCTTGCAATGATATATATTGCAGAGACTTTGACTATGTGGTGAAACTGAACTGAGATCAGACCCATATAGATATCTAGCTTGCTAGGCTGAGTTTGAAGACTTTACCGGTCTGAAAAATTCACGCTTGCAAACTGATATAAACGTTTTGCATAAACGCTTGAGAGTCAGTCTTTAGACCTAGTTTCTACAGCTCTATCCTTCCACTGACGAAAGCAAACCAGCTTGAAATCAGCTGATCTGGAGGTGAGCAAAATGAAAGAGGTAGTTAATTCTGACTCCTTTTGCGTTTATGTAAAAATATTTTACACTTGTTTCGGCGGTTTTGGTAAAGACGCCATCTATTGATCATAAATAACAAGTGATAGCAGGTTACGTGACTAACTTGTTTTTATTTTTCATATATATATATATATTTAATAAATGTAGAAAACGCATATATATGTTACAGAATTGTTTCACGCTTGGAGTGATCTTATACATTTTGAAAACTTGGGATTTGTTTTATAAAATCCCCATTACATCAATAATTGAATAAATACCATTTTATAGAATGTGTTATAAGTTGTGCAGGGTTAATATGTCAATTTACAAGTGTTTACAAATAAAATGTTGTGGATGTACAAACAGTCTACAAGATCGGAACAGATTCGGATTACAGAAAGATACACGATCATTTAACATTAATCATTTTGACAAATAAATATAAATGTACGGTCTCAATCATTTATTTACAATCTTAAAATCATCACATATGTTTGATAGGCATTGTTTGGACATAGCGTCTCTAGACTAAGTATACATAAAGAACAAACAATGCACAATATTTATGAGAATAAATTATACAAATTGATTTATGTCTCTGGGAATCGATAAAGCTTTTTAAAGAAAAAGCAGTTTTTAGATCAACATACTGAACGTATTTTACGAAATGAATCTTTATCTTTAACACATCATTGTGACTTTACTAAGATTAGACAAATGATCAAGTTAATGAGCAAAGTAACGGTACTAGCATACAATAACGAAAATAAGGCCTCATGGCAATTGTGGATATTTCATCATTTAAAAGAATACTTTGAAATGAACTTAGATTGGATTTGTCCACACCTTCTGGCAGAGCGATATCAAAGTAGAGGCTGAGAATGAGACCCTAGATCATTATGTACTGCCATCTGCAGCACATAATCCTCTTAAACTTTACATTCAACAGAGAGTAGCGTCTCTGGTTAGGAACAATTTTGAAAAGAAGGACGGGAGCTTCATGCTTTCGACGTCCCCAATAATAAAACGATCAAGAAATGGAAAAATAAAATATCAGAAAAGAAAATATATGCCAGCAGTGTTTCTATAATTTTATATTATCATTTAAAGTTTGAAAATGGTCTAACCTCTCGCGCAATAATCTGTTTCCAATTCTGAGTCATTTATCTAATCATAATGAATAATAACGCTTCTATTTACAATATTATTAAACTAACCACATTTATATTTAAAGAATCGATTCCCAAATACGTATTAACTGGTGGAATTTGCCCTTCAGGCACCAGCAAAAAGGAATGGATTAATTATAAGAAAGTTCATGATCTTTTTAAAATAGAAAATTAAAGCAAAATTCAACCACAGTAAAAGTTTTTAATTTACTTTAAGTGTAACGAATTTAAAATGAAACCAAACTCGCAAGCAATTTCTATTTAATATAGACAAAACTCTATTGATAAGTTTTAAATATAGCCCACCCTTTTCCCAAGTAAAACAATTATTTCCCCCCTTACTCGCGAATTTAGCGATTTTGGCACATTAAAGAAAATAAATTATATCTATACAGTAAACAAATTATATGAAATCTTAATGGAATCACACACATTCTATATAATTTAATTAAGCGTGAAAGGTAAGTTAAAATACATGATATTAATAAAAGATTACTAAGAGAGAGTTTAAAAGCAAAATTAACAGAAGCTTATAAAACAATATATAAATTAAGACATGACGGTTGAACTATAGATTACAAAAGTATTGACTTATAAAGGCAGTTCTATGTTAAAAGGTTACCTAAGAAAAAAAACAGCATGGCGGCGTCATTAGCAATCAGCAGTTGGAAGCAATCATGTTGTATGGTCGGCCAGATGGAGCATGGCACTTGTAGGCAGACATTCTTCAAGAGAAAAATAAAAAGGTGCTAGATTCCACTACTCAAAATTCATCACGCAGAACTTGCGTTGGCTTCTTAAAAGTAATTAACTCAACTGACTAAACTCCTCTGAACTTAACTATGAATTGAAGGTAAACTGAACTCTTCCTTTGTTCTGTGGTCCCTTTTATAACATTTTAATACTGCCCAGAATGCAATCTTATCTACCAACCTTATCTCTGTAATCCCTTTAAAAAAAGCAACATTTAATTAGCAAAATATTTTCAGTTGATAAGGCCTGAAATACCATTTTTAACTGTTTTGAAAGATTTGAAAACAACTGATAAACAATTTGTTTTTTTTGATTGTAATTAAGATTTATAAATTTTAATTATAGACAACGATTTGACCAAAGATAATTTCAGTATTTCAAGCCTTCCCCATTTTTTTTTTTTGTTGTTACATTAAATGCACACAGATATAAAAATAATTACAAATATATTTTCCAGCAATAAAATTATTGCTTTAGTCAAAATATATATATGCATCACTCAAACTACTGTTTCATTTTTACTAAACAAAGATTAATTTCACTAATCTTTAGAATGATTCGGCATACAGTGTGTGAGTGAATAGCATATATTTATAGCAGGGTCTAAATTACGGACCCCTAGAAGGTTAGTGTAGATGGTGACACATGAAGCATCGATGATGATTAGACATCGATTGGTTCAATATGTAATATAGGGTATATGAGCACAGACTTTCACACCACCCACCTCTCTCCACTCAGGGTGGACTTTGAGCATTCCATCATCAGATTTTCAATTGGATGGACAGATGAAGAGTTGGAGTGTGGAGTGGATTGAAGCCTGTCCATTAAACTATGAGGATAGTCTATCTTAATATATATCTGAGCAATTATACTATATATGTGTGTAAAGATGATAGTCTGGACCAACTGATGATTGCTGGTCTAGCATGAAATATGTATATTGGTGATTATTTATCTTTTCAGCATATATGTGTTTAGGTGTATCAGTGTTATTAGATATAGTGGAGAGAGGTGGGTCGGGTGAAAGTCTGTGCTCATATACCCTATATTACATATATATATATAGCCACAGGTATATAACAAGCCTGTGTTTCAATTGTTTTAAATACACTTTTATATAAGTAAATACTAATTAAATTAATATATAGCTTTAAATATTGCACATAAAAATAAATTTTGTTTGAAAGAAAAATTGTTTTTCATAATAATTAATTTATGGACAGGTTTTGAAATCAATTTCATAAACTTCAATTTTGATAGACTAAAAATTTACCCAGATTCAAGGGTAGAAGGTTTTATCAAAGTAGAGTTTTTTTTATATAAAATGTATTACTTAAATAAATCATCAAACAACCATTGATTGTAAAACCAATCCAAACATCTGATAAAAAATACTATCTCAGGTAAACACAAATTTTATAGTAAGAATAAAAAAACACAATACCAGTCAGATTCATTTAAGGTCCTGTGAGTTGCAATTAGTTTAACTCACAATTGCACTAAGTTGCAAAATGGTTGTTCAAGTTTCTACTATTTTAAGACATCAGACATAAAGTAACTGCATAAAAAGATTTACTATTACATTTACTGATGAACTTATTCTGTCAACCAATCAATTAGCTATGGAAAATTGAAATCAAACTTATGCATTAAAAAATTGAAATGCTGTAAAAAAACTTGCAAGAATAAAATTTAGACTAGTTTCAGACATATAAGAATAGCTAAAAAGTTACTATTTGGAAATAATCACTTTCAAACTGGAACATTTGAATTATCAAAAAAAAAATTTATCTTCAATTCCTTATAAAAGTGTGAAATAAATATTGCAATGACTGTGGTTTATTAAAATATTATACTAAAAATAAAGATTGTGACCAAATGAACAATTTCCATAACAAAAATCATTTAATTATTGAGAATTATAATTAAATTTATTGAGTTGAACAGAACTAATCAGACTGAGAATAAGGACACCACCTGCAAGCTTTCCAATAACGGAAATACTCCAGAAATAACAAAAGAAGTGAAAAGGATAAAATATTTACCAGAACAGAAAATAATCTCTTTTCTTCATTTGAAAACTAGTTTAAGCAGTGGAAAAAATCAGTGGAGACATCTTTTCCCAGGATCTCAGCTCCTATAAGTCATCTTGCCAACTAGGGACTTGGAAACATATTTCCCTAATCTTATTATGTTTTTTAGTATGCCTCAAAAGCCACAAACATTAAAGTAATAGAAATGTGCTTGCTATTATATGTGTATCTAACATGATATGTAGCACTAGACAGTAAATGAATAAGTAGTGTTTGATTTATTAACTTTTGTGTATATAGTTCATTTATTAACTGAATTATTAATAGTAATATTAACGATTAAGCCAATTCACATGCACTTTAAAGATAAATTATAAATAAATAATATCTCATTAACTGAATTATTATAAATATTATATAATTAAATTAGTGTAATTACAAGCATTTTGAGTCACTGGTTTATTGCACTCTCCATTATGCTACAAAAATTAAATGCATTCTTAATTCTAAATAAAATAGGGCTTTTCTTATAAGGGAGTTAAGAGCTATGAACATTGCAAATTTTAGCACAGAAATAATTCAAATCTAATCCATAAGAGAAATTTTGGTCTCTTCATATTTTGAATATAGTCATAAGTGAAAGGTTCAGTCAAATGCCAAATATAGTTATCACAATTATATTGCTCCAAGTAGTGATTAAAATTGACATTAGCAAAATGTGCCTTAAAATTGTAATTTTGTCAGTTAACAATTATTGAAAAAACAATATCCACATTTAAATAGCCCTGTCTTTCAGAGTCCAACATAAGCAATGCAGCCAAATGGTCATTGTATAAAAATGGAATAGAAACAATAAATGCAATGAAGTGACACTCTTATGCTTTTTAAGTGTAAAGGTAATAGAATTAGCTAACAGATTATATGAACCTGCATTAATGAACGATATACCATATGAGAGAATAGAAGCTAAATAACTATTTTAGTTCACCACCATCTCATCAGATAGCTTTTGTAAAATTAAAAAAATAGGAAGCAAGTAAAGGATGAGAACATTAAAGAGTATGATGCAACCATTAGAGAATAGCAAAAGATTGTGAGTATGTTTCTTTGTTAATTAAATCCTAATTGATCAGCTATTTTGGAGGGTGTCTAATGCCAGGCTCAGAAAATAATTTTAACAGAACTAAATATAACATATAATATGGCTATTACAATGATATAGCTTACAAGCTGATAGTAGAGCAAGTGCATGTTTTTAAACATAAAACAGATGATAGCCTAAATAAAACAGTCTATAAAACAAATGGGTATAATATTAACCCAAAAATTCAGTTTATACAAAAAGAGAAAAACAGTCATTTATTATTGCTATGGGAAACAAGGGCACAGAACAAAAGATTATAGGTAAAAAAAAGGAAAAATAATGTTTTAAATGTGGGTTTGAATGTCATTTGTCTTGAGTGTGTAGAAAAACTGATAATTGTGTCAGTCATGAAAACCCCTGTTGCAGAAAAATAGGGAGGGAAAATATATAATAGATAATTTGTCAAAAAATTAGATATTTTAGAATCAAAAATTCTGAATAGCAAAACTGTTGCAATGTGGACAAGGTACATTAAAAGTTACAATTAAACATCACATGATCACTTTTTCTTACGCTAGCACATAACTGTTATTAAAACAGGCAAAACTCTCCATACAGTAGTGTCATTCAGTGCCAACCAGAGTAATCAATGAATGCCAGAAGGCTTGTATATAAAATCTCTATCTAGTGCCTACCCATCCAATATCTCCAGACTAGTTTCTGGCTTGTGGCCATTGTCAGTGAGAAACTTTGGATGTGAGAGCACTGCACCTAGATCTTAGGATCTAATGCAACCCTATAGCAACCAAATTTTATCTCTACTTAACTACAAATCTATAAGAATAAAATTGAAAACAATAATATTTTCAATCTAAGCTCAATAACTTATATAGACATATGGGTCTGGACCTAGTTCAGTATCCAATCATTTTGGTGTCTTTGGCTTTTTAACAACCATAACCACCATTATCTTATTAGGCAGGATTGGTGTTAAACTACTAAACATCACATGATCACTCTTTCTTATGCTAGCACATATCTGTTATTAAAACAAGCAAAACTCTCCATACAGTAGTGCCACTCAGTGCCAACCAGAGTAATAAATGGATCCCACAAGGCTTGTGCATAAAATCCCAATCTAGTGCCGACTCATCCAATATCCCAAGACTAGTTTTTGGCTTATGGCCTTTGTCAGTGAGGAGCTTTGGATCTGAGATTATTACATCTAGATCTTAGCATCTAATGTAACCCTCCAGCAGCCATCTTTTATCTCTATTTAACTACAAAACTCTGAGAATAAAATTGAAAACATAATGTTATTTTCAATCTAGGCTCAATAGATTATATAATCATATGGGTCTGAACCCAGTTCAGTACTCATACATTTTGGTATTTTTGGTTCTTAAACAACCATATTCACCACTATCCTATTAAACATATGACTATATAAGCTATTGAGCTTAGATTGAAAATATTGTGTTTTCAATTTTATGCTCATAGTTTTGTAGTTATGTTGAGATAAAAGGTGACTGCTGGAGGGTTGCATTAGATCTTAAGATCTAGGTGCCATCCTCTTAGATCCAAAGCTCCTCACTGATGAAGGCCACAAGCTAGAAACTAGTTTGGGGATATTGGATGAGTAGGCAATAAATGGGGGTTTTATGCACAAGCCTTCTTGTATCCATTGATTACTCTGGTTGGCATTGAGTGGCATTACTATAAGAAGAGTTTTTCCTTCTTTTTAGGTTATAATTACTTATTAAGTTGGATAAGTTAAGGCTGGCCAACTAAGAAACCACTATAGTGTTCCTGTTTTTTGGGATGAATTGGTAAAATGTATCCATCAATAAAGGTTGTATTTTGATGGGAGATCAGTTGTAATATCACCCTATAGTAGACAAAGGGTCTTAAAGTTGTATGAAGGACATTTGGGCACTGTACATGAAAAAGTGTTAGTGCATAGTTATGTCTGATGGCCTAATATAACAGTAGACATAAAAAAATATATAAAATAATTGCACAGTGTGTCAATTGGAAATAAATTCCAAATTAAATTATCAGTGCTCAGTCCCAAACTGGTTAACATTTAGAATATAGTGATAAAGAAGAAAAAAAACTTAATAAGTGAAAAGTTGAATGTAGAACTTGATGAAAAATAAATGGATTGAAGTTTAATTACTGGTAAATTATCTAATCAAATACTAAAATTGCAAACAGACACAAATAGAGATTAGTGACTTGAAACATGTTCTTTGACATCAAATAGAATAATAAAAAGCCCCTAAAATAAAAATAGATGCAAATGGCAAAATAATTTTGATAAAAAACACAAATTGCTGAATTAGTATTGGAAAAAAGTAATTACTTTGAATGAAAATCGGAGTGATCCAGAGAAAATGGATTCTGACAAAATGCAGAAAATCTAGCTAGAATTACCAGATGAACAGACAGAAACTCAGCAACAATAAGAGCATCGCTTATCAAAACCCTAAAGACAAAAGCAAAGGCTAAAGAAATTAGAAGCTTAAATATATTAACTAGTAATTAAAATATTTTAATATCATTAGCATTTTATTGATGATAGGTGAAATAATTGTGAACATTTTATTATTAATTAATTATTTTTATCATAATGGTAATATTTTTATATAACATGTTTACAAAAAGAAAATATTTTATATATTGTATTTTCCTGAAGGTTTGCAATGATGGTATTCTAGATATATTTTTATATTGAACAATTTTCATCATCTAATATGTGTATTGAATGTCTTAAGAAAATTTTAACTTCACAAATGCATTAAACTTTTAGTAATAGCTCATCATACAAGTAACTATATGCACAATGTTTTGAGAGATCACTCTCCCTTCTTCTTCAGATGTTGCTGAGTTGACCAGTGACAAAACTAGTACATGATTTAAACCTGGATCCTTAGATGTTGTGACTATTGAATTTTAAGGTAACACTCTAAGCAACTGAGCAATCATGAAAAGACAATGGCCTATAGTAATTTCATATACTTATGTATGAGGTTCCTTGTGATTTCTTCATTTTGTTTCCTAAGAGCAACATTGATTAGTGATTTCCACACATTATAATTAGTCACACAAAGCTGGCATATGGGATTTTTTGTCATTATTATGTGAGCAGCTTCTTTAAATTTTCTTCTTTGTACCCTTCTTCTCTATACAAATTTTTGTATTTTCCCAGTTGATTATTCATTCCTTGGCAGATACATGGTCTGCTAGCTTAGACACCTCCTTTTTCTCTTTACTAATCATCAGTTTGTGTTTTTGAAAGTGCTTTTTATCCTATGCATCTAATCATACCAGAAACACAAAACATGGAGTTATCCTATCAGTATGGAACAGAGCAAAAAGGTTTGTTCAGAAAACAACAATTTGTAAAAAGAAAAGATCTATATAGAATGAACTCTTATGAAAAATGGTTAACCATCAGCTGTTATTAAGAAAATGTTAAATAGAGAACGAAAAAAAATAATCCTCAAAAGAAAAGACAATAAGAACTGTAGTGTACCCATACATTCCAAGAACAGCAGACAAAGTAAAGAAAATCTGCAATCAGTATAACATTAGAACAGCTTTTTGGAGCCAGACCACCCAATGAGGAATTTTAATGATCTAGAAAGTCTAAACTTGAAATGCTGAAATGAAAAATCTGCATCTTCAAAATACCATGTGTATGTAAAAGAACATATTGGTGAGACTAGTCAATTCATTGAAAATTGCCTGCAAAAACACAAACTGATGATTAGAAGAGAGAAAACAGATGTGTCTAAGGTAGAGAAAACAGATATGTCTAAGGTAGCAGACCAAGTATGTGCCATTGAATGTATGTTCATTTGGGAAAATACAAAATTTTGGACAGAGAAGAAAAAGTACAAAAAAGAAAATTGAAAGATGCAGTCCCATGTGAAGCTGTGCACATATTAAGAATTATATATATACTGGCTTCACCATTGAAGCCAGCACAGCATATATAATTATATATATACTGGCTTCACCATTAAGTGTGGACTAGCTATGACCCTAAGTCCAATCACAGTTAATGTATGTTTTTTTCTTAAAATAAATAATGACTTGCACAAATAGTTTTAAGTTGAAGAAGGGGATTATTTTAAAAATTTAATGAAATAAAATATAGAAAGTTTAAAATTTTATTTGTAACTATTTTTAAAGTATATGATGACAGAAATAGATAAGATAAATTTCTTAATTAAATAGAATCCATTATGAAAGGGAATTTATAAAATATTTCTTAATTAGATAAAATAATAGATAACAGGGAAATAATTGAAAGAAAAAGCTACTAATAAGTAGTTTAATTAAAAATAGAATTGAAAAAGGGTATAAATAAAGAATTTTTATTTTGTATGGGGTATTATGCTAGCTGTAGCCTTTTCTGAAGGTTTTGGTGTGGGTTTAATACATATAATGGTGATGATGACTCTTATTAATTTAAGTTAAAAATGCCTCACTAAACTTGACCACCATTGTACACCTATAATTAAATAGTTCGTTTTATGTATATGTTTGTTTTTAAACAAAGATAAGAGAGAAAGCAAAATGCAGACAGCACAAACTTCCCTTTTTTAAAAAAAATCACTTTTAACTAATAAAAATTCTATTTAGTTTTTTTTTTTTTTTCATAAAAAAAAGGAAGATCCTTACCAATGTTTCTTTTATTATATGTTTTTTTTTTTTTTTAGTCAATGGAAGAGTTATGAATGTATAATCCTATTTTTGAAGAACACAAAATAAAATGAGCATTCATATTTATTCTATTTGTATAAATAAAAGATTCTATATTTACTACATATATTAATGTTTTTGAATTACATATTGACTTTTTGAGTAGATGGATTAAACTATAACTAATCATTAGAATAACCATCCTTTTGTATAAGTGATCTCAAGTTCATGAAGGAAAAGTAAGAATTATTTTATAATGGATTTTCAGTTTGGTTTGACTTTCATAATGTATATATATATATATATATATATATATATATATATATATATATATATATATATATATATATATATATATATATATATATATATATATATATATATAATATATATATATATGTTGTGCACTTTTTATTAGCTCAGACTATTCTAAAATAAAATTTTAGTGTATAATTTTAAATTTTACAAATCCAATAATATTTACTTATTAAAAGAAGACAATAATGAAATATTAGATCATAGGGTTTGAACTCGAATTTAGATAAGGGAAATTTATAAATGTCTTAACTCAAAATACATATAGAAAATAACCTACAGAGTCATATATATGCAGATGGATGAACAATTAATATTATTTATAGTTTAAAACCAGTGAAGTTTAAATTGTAATTTTGTAAACATAATGTGTAGTAGAGACTAATAATTATTGTGGGTGCACATTTGATTTTAAACATGTAAATTATTTATTTTCAAATCTTACTATATTTAAAAGTAAATAAATAAGGTTTAATTTTACCAAAATACTGATTTAGAATTAAAATAGTAAATTCTATCTTTATTTAATTTATAAAGAATATTATATTTCAATATTTTATTTTTAAAAAAAATGATAAATTGTCATTTTAAAATAATAAACCAAAAACTTTCAAAATAAATAATTGTTTCATAGAAAAAAAAGTGGGAAAATATTAGCCAATCAAAGAGTTTCAAACAATCTTGGAATATGAAATTCAGGAGAGGGGGGTAAAAAAAAAGCTTCTTGATTGTAAAGTTTAAGTAACTAATTTTTTTTTCTTGGTGATATTTTTTTAAAAAAAAAAATTGGATTAAAAATTCCTAAAACCTTATGATTTACAACTCTATATCAATATACATGGATAATTATAAGCTCTGTTGTTAAAATAATGGAATAAATTAATTGTTTTTCTACTGGGCAAGTCAATAATCGGAATTCCCAATAATCTCTTGAAAATTAATAAGTATTGAAGAAATAATCGGAGATGAATAATCAACAAATATATTCACGGAAAAATAGCAATAATCGTGTCATAGGGAAAATGAACTGCAGTAATACATAAAAGGAAATAAATAAACATTGTAAATATCCAGTAAGGATAGCTAAAAGAATAGTAAATTTCTTGAAACAGTTAAGTATATATATTTAAAATTTAATGGAACTAAAAATGAAAAGTGTTCATTATTATTCTGGATGTATATAAAATCTTAATTACAATGTGAGTTTAGAATTATTTATTTGGAGCCAAAAACGTGACATGACACATTCTTAAGTGAAATCATAAGTGTGCCTTTTATTATTGAGAGAAATATGTATCATCTAAAATAAGTAAGGCAAGCCACAGATAATTTTTTATTACTAAACAAAGAACAAAAGGAAGGATTATTGTTGCAGTAACTCAAATACCTCGCGAATATTAACCTTTTAACTGTTTGACTCGTTCTTAATCGAGGCAATTTTTGATACATATTCGTTTTAATCGAGTAAATTTGACATCGCTGTAAATTGCTTAGTTTTTGGACTACGTTTACGGTTTTAACGTCATTTTTTAGAACGCAAAAAGTTTTATAATATACTGCCATCTATTGAATTATTTTACAAGTAAAAAATCAATTAATTGATGATTTATGTCAAACAAAAACTAAGCACTGCCTTTTCACATCTTTTCTTGAATCTTATTGGCTGTTGAAATTTTGTAAACAAAAGAAAATGGAAAAGCTCCGCCTTCTCATCATCTTTTCTTGAATCTTATTGGCTGTTAAAATTTTTATATGGCTGCCAAAAATTAAAAATTTACTGAACGCTTTTGTTTTATTTTGAAAATGATAAACGAATGTTTTAGAGCATTTTAAAAATATTTTTTGATGAAATACAAATAAAATACAAATTATTTTCATATAATATGTCAAAAATAAATATTATTTTACAAAAATAGTTACGATTTTAGCAAGAATTATTTATTTATTGCAAAGTCGGGAAAAAAATCATAACGTGAAATTATGATTGCCGTTTCTTTTCATGTCAACCGTAACAAATATTTTTAAAATTAAAAATCAAAATTTATTTTTGAACAAACTTTCGTTTATTTTTATAATGTGAGAAATTACTAATATACTTTTTAAAAACGAAACTAAAGTGAATATATTTAAAAAAACGGTCAATAACTTTTGAAAAATTGATACATTATTTTGTGCATCGGCTAATTAAAAGCTTTGAGTGATACCACCTGCAGCGAATGAACAATTGGACAGTTAAAGGGTTAAGATAAGCAGAATCTTCAAAAAATAAGGAAAATAAAAATGTTCTAATAAGTTTATAGAGTGTAGAACAACTAGAAAATTTAAAAGTGTTCTTATATGTTAGCTGAGAGTTTAAAAGAGAACTTCTTTCTAATGTTGGTATTTATATTTTTAATCTATGATTTGTTAGTATAATAGGGGAGGGGAAGATAACTAAATCATTTAATATGGAATTAATTCAAGTGTTGTTATATTAATAGTTATTTAATAATTCGGTTAAGTTTAAAGATTATGAATCCTTTAAATAAACAAATATACTCAATATTTTAGTATGAAATGGTATTTAAAATGATATATACATACTCCAAAGAGCAGGTTATATTTACATGTACAAATGGATAAACTAAAAAAAAAACAATGATTTTCTTCTTATGTGAAAGATAAAAGTAGTAATTTTGTTTGCTTACCAACCTCCAGAATTATAACCCTATGTTCTCATTTATTTTTTTTTGTATTGTTATTTAACCATCAAGTACTACTATTATGTAGAGGTTGAACTAACGAACCATGAATGGAAAAAAAATGATTGTTTAATAAACTGAAAATGTGATATATAGTTAACATACATAGGGATAAATATCTCAATATATAATGGGAAATCATTAGTTTTGTTTGATAATAATATCCAAAGATTAATTTTCTGTTGTTATTATTATTATAATATATATGTATTATTTTGTTATGTTATTTTAAATTTAATATTAATGGAAATGTTTATTATCATTTGTAATGAATATGATTAAAATTATTGTTTTAAAAGTTTTATTAAATTCCAATTGCTGCATATCTTTTCTGGGCTCATTTTCACCACATCACACAACTTAAAAGGTACAGTCAAAATTCAAATGAAAAGTCAATTCAATTTAAAGCAAATACAACAGTTTAATAAGCATAAATCTGTTAGTAAAGATTTTTTTTTACTTATTACATGCTGCCTTGATCCCATAGGTCATTGATGACATTGCCAATTATTAAAGTATATTTATTAATATAAAATTAAATGATACATTAGTTATTAGTGAAAGTATTAGTGTTAATCACAGTTTAGTTAATAATATTATTTTAATATTCAGTATTAAAGATCATACATATAAAGCTTGACTATGAATTTAAATTATAAGCCTTTCTTAATTTGTACACTATCCATGGAAATCTGTAAAATCCCTCTTGATATTCCATGGGTAGTATGAAAAAAATAATAAATCAATGATTTTCCTGAGATCTCCTTATTTTAAAGTTATTCTTGTGATTCTTGCCAATCTTAATTATTAAACATACTATGAATCAAAGTTTATCTGTAATTATCTAACAAATTAATATAATGAGCGATTGAGTTAAAACTTAATAGTTTTAAATATAAAATAATATATTAGATATTATTGTTAGTCAGGAGTAGATACTTAATAAGGAGGAGTATCTGGGTATTCTTATGCCATTGAACAAGTATTTTGTATTTGTTTATTATTAAGGGGATGTGATCTGTTTATAGGTAAATGAGTCACATATTGATTATATTTAAAACATATCTTATTTTAGAAATGTTTACTCATGTCAAAGTAACTTGGGATAAATACTAATCTTATCTAAATTCAATTGTTATAGTTAAAAAAATGGTTGGGATATAGTAAGTCTGTTATTAGTACCTAGCCAGAGTCCAAGTAGGTCCTAATATAAGGGACTTGGAAACTCTGCTTGTGGTCGTACCACCTATAGACAGGCCACAGTATATATATATATATATATATATATATATATATATATATATATATATATATATATTTGCAAATGATTTTTTTTAATTTAAAGGCCATTTGATCCTATTTGTATTATATTGCTTTCTGGGTTGATCTATGAGCATCTCAGCATGTGTTCAGTGCAATCGGTTACAAAGTCTACATAAGCTAATATACCTGTTTCACGATCACAATGAAAATTAATAAAATTGTATTTCTTCTCTTTCAGATATTTATATGTATAAGAATACATAAGTGGACATAAGCAATAAAACTACATGCCTGAATTTGGATCACATGGTTAGCAAATGAATTCCATTTTCTCTAACTCAGTTTAGAGATGGAGAGCTATCCAGAACTCATGTTATCCTCTTGGTTTTTCCATCATGTCTCTGGACCCATCTTATCTCACAATATTTGATCGCCTTAGGATGTAATATTTATATTTATTTTAAAAACCTTTATAATATTATTGAAATGTTTCTAACAAAACTGAGAATATCCGTTGGGGTCACTATTTAATTTTTAGAAGAGACTGTACTTTGAATGCATACATAATGTGTTTTAGTTAGTTTGACCATTTATTTTTTACCTTGTGCTCTAACCATGTTGTCAACTGAAATTATGTCTCTCTCTTTAAATTGTATAATCTGTCCGTTGGCTAGAAATATTTCCAAAATTATAATATAAATTTGTTTCTTTTTGTAAGTGTTCTTATGACATAAAGATGATTTTCCTACATATCTGTATACAGTTGCAAGGAAAATAACCAACAACACCATTAATAAAGCTTTGTGTAGTTCTGTTAAGGTAAATAATAAAAGTTCCTTTTGTCTGTCATTCACTATCATTAAAACTCTGTAGTATTGTTTGTTTTTCTTTGCTAGACACACATATATAAATATGTTCACTATATATATATATATATATATATATATATATATAGTGAACATATTTATATAATATTATTTATTGGATTTATATATCTATATATGTTTATATATATTGTGCCATTACAATTTAGTCACTAGATAAATTTATAGTAATGTGCATGTAGAAAAGGTAAACCAAAAATCATCATCACAATTTTATATAACCATAAAGGAAGTTGTAGGGCATCCAAGTTTAAACCCTACAAGGTCCAGTTCTAAAAGCTTTAAACAGAGAAAGAATGGGTCAACAATTACATGCTTTACTTGTTTGTGTGTTGATAGAAAGTAATACACACATTTAAACTATTTAATATTTAATTTTTCTTTAAAAAGCAAAGTTATAATGCATACATATAGGCAATGTATGTGTAAATTATTTAATTGTTTTATATTTCAGATATTAAACATTTTAACTTTCTTTAAAACTAACCTATGCTTGATCAATTCTAATATTTTATTCTATACTTTTATTTTGCTTTTCTTTAATTATAATTGGGATTTAAAAGTTACAGATTTAATTAAATAATTGGTTTATAATTCCTAAGCTAGCAATCACATTATTTAGGGTTAGTTCATGAATGATTTGAAAGAATGCAGGATGTGTGTACATTACATACAAAAATTTTACATTTCCTAAATATTGAAAGAAAAGGAAGTATTAAATCTGTTAAATTATTTTTTTTTGTACAATTTTTTTTGTTAAAAGAGGAAATCTGTTTAATCAGATATCGATCTTTGTAGTAAATTTTTTTTGTAAATGATTGTCACTTTGGAAACTTATCATGAGTCAGTACTATAATTGCCTTATCAAGATCTAAAGAAGGAAGCTCAAAGATTTGAAGTGTTACCTGGATGTTAAAAAGAAAAAAAAAACAAAAGAAAGGAAATAAGAATTGAGTCTATTTTTTTTTTTTTAAAACAAAAGTGTCTGGAAAAAGGATTAAACTTTTCAGTTGAAAAATAATATAGTTGAAAATAAATTAGAGATCTAATTAAAACAAATTTGTCCAAAAATAGCAAGTGATGCTATCTCTGATTGGTTAAGTTAGCTAAAAATTGGATATAAAAAGCTGTCTTGGATTATTTTTATTATTGATTGATTCAGATATTAAACTATAATATTGAACGTTGAAAATATAAGAGATGGCGGGCTAGAAAAATTATATGTATATTCCATCGATTCCGGACCATCTGGGGAAGCTGCACATCACATAGGAAAGAAAAGATGTGTCTAAAATAATATTCTACACCTTTCAACTGACCAGAGAAATAAGATGTTTTTAATAGAAGAAAGAAAGCATTCACCTGCATTCAAAGAAGATGAATTAATCTACTGATAAATATTAATCATCAAGTCCAATTAATTGTTACAACAACTGATTTTAAACTCAAGAAAATTTACAAATGGGGAAACAACTGCTGTATTTCATCCACATGCTTGACAGGAAGAGAAGAAAAATTAATATAATGATTTCCAAATTGTCCACTAAAGCAAATAACCTCAATAGAGTCATCATCATTAAATAGTTATACACCTCAAGAAAGAGATTGTTCCCACATAGTAGCTGCAGAAATATAGACAAGTTTGAACCCTTGGAAATTCGCCACAAACAAAAAGATCGGTAATATGACTTTTTATATCTATTTTCTTTATGATATCAGTCTTAATAAACATTTTAGCGATAAAGTGGTATATTTTTATTTAAAGAACTTTTAAAGACTATTCAGATCGATTAAAACAAGAATGTCTTACTAATAATAACTTTGAGCTTCATAAATTATCTTGAATGTATCAAAATTATATGTTTATTAATTTTACAGTTATGAAATATGAATATGTAAAACAATTTTTTTTTATGGTATTATGATTTTAGTTTTAACTATTATTATTATTTTGGTTTTTAATAATATTTTGTTGTTATGGGATAAAACACGCACATACATAATGATATTTTTATATGTGTAAAATTGGGAGTGAATGTGGAATAACAAGTAGTGTTAGAATATTAGATTAGTTTGTTTCATTAAGTATAGCATTTTGAGGTAGAAGAGAGGGGGGAGAAATAATTTAAAACTTGTTTCTAAAACTTGCTCTTTCAATTTTACTAACATTTCTATTTATATTCTATTTACATGTTGGATTTTTTAAGTATGTGTGTTAATGAGCAGATAATATTTTTTTTTAATACTTTTCTCATGGAGTGAAAATCATGGTCAATGTGACGTCCAACTTAATACAAATACATTTGAAGGGAAAGGGGGAAGAACTTAAAATTAATCTGAGGATTGTTATATAATCAATTATTATTATTATTCATGTCAATTTTCATATTTATCTAGAAAATTTTATGTATATGTTAGAACTGTAGTAATAAATATTAGTTTGTTTTATTAAACGAGGCGTATATATTTCATTAATTGTAGTCTTTGTTAAGTGTGATTATTCATCATCATCAATGGTTGAATATTAGTTATTTAAGATATAATTAAGTATGCTAAAATTAAGCAATAATTATGCATTTCTTTATAAAATTTAGTTTTATGTTTAGGCTTAGTCCTAGAGCTGTAGTTGAAACCCTTGTCATTATCGTTATTATTATCATCATCATCATCGTCATCAACCTTTTAATTAATGAGCTGTTTAACTGTTTAAAGGCCATAAATAAATATTGATTTTATAATATTTAGTGATTTCTTAGTATTATTATAACCACATCCCATCATCTATTTCATGCAAGGATGAGTGAATTGCCATCCTAAATTAGTTATATATAATCTGAGCTAGTGAACTTATAAAATGTTGAAACACATTTGTTATGTTAAGATCTGAGAAATGATTTATGTCTAGTATACTCCACTTTGGTTTATAGAGGTTTTACTTTTACCTAAATATTAGTGCATATAGTGATATGGCTCAAAAAGCAAAATCTTCCATTTTATTATAAATAAAGTACCAAGAAGGGATTCAAACCCGGTACATGTAAAAGGTTATCAGATATAACCGTGTCTAGATTCAGATAATCTAGTGGCGCCCTGCTAGACCATATTCACTTAGTATTTGTTTAAACATGCACTTAACATCAAACCAAGAAAAGAAAGTGGATAAAACCTACTGCCTGTATACCTGAGTTATATTTTATTGAATTACGAGTGAACTCACTTCACGTGATTTCATATAATACTGTTTATTAATAATTTGATCATCATTTAATTTTTGAACTTATGATCATTCTATGGACTACTCAGGTATGGTAATATATTTTTTTTTTTGATTCATTTATTTGGTTACAATATATACTTGTTAAAACACATTTTGTGACCTTATCTCTCCCTGACCACCGGACGTACATTAATAATGTATTCTAGTGAGGTTTGAGGAATAAGTCACTTAGTAGCAATCTGGAGGTGTAGGTGAGGTTTGAACCTCTCTACCTACATCTCTAGGTTAGGTTAAGGCAGCTCTACTTTTCATACCAATACACATGATAATAGAAAATAATCCCATAAACCAACCTAGTGTGACTATACATAATGTATGGAAACAACAAATCAACTTTGCTCTTAGAAAAAAGTGGTGATATTAGGAGGAATCTCATAGATAAGTATTCAAATTACTATAGAATGTTGCCTTTGGCAGGGATTGTTCAGTTGATTAGAGTGTTACCTTAAAATTCAATACTCAAAAATCTAATGACAGGTTCGAAGTCCATGCTAGTACTGACACTGATCAGGTCAGAAACACCTGAATAAGAGGAGAGAATAGTGCCTCTCAAAATGTTGCGTATCAACTATTATTATTGTGCTATTACTAACAGTTGAATGTATTTGGAATATTTAAATAAAGTTAAATGTTTCAAAAGACATCCAATACATATATTAGATGATGGAAATAGTCCAATATAAAAATACAACTATTTTATACATAGTTTGCAAATAATTGACGAAAATGATTTTATGGAATATATGCCACTTTTTGAAGAGACTTATTGGGTATTAAATAAATTATTAAACTCATCCACAGATATATGTACACAGGCAAATTTTGCAAGTGTAATATATATATATATATATATATATATATATATATATATATATATATATATATATATATATATGACTGATTGTATTTGCAATATTATTTTTCATCAGTTCAGAAAAAAAATTAGTACAAATAATTATTACATGCTGAATGTGTGTGTATATGTATGTATACACAAAATACGTATTATTAGTTACATAATAATTATAAATGAAAACTAAACGGATTGCTAATTGTGTGTGTGAAATAATATCAATCAAGTGATTATATTTCTTATATAATGCTAAATGTGTGTGTGTATTTATGTTTACACAAAATACGTCTTCTTAGTTAAATAATAATTATAATTGAAATCTAAACGGATACACACACAATTAGAAATCCGTTTAGTTTTCAATTGTAATTATTATTTAATTAATAGTCCGTATTTTGTGTATACATAAATATATACCCACATTTAGTATTATATAAGAAATATAATGATTTCATTAATATTATTTCAATAACTTCACTGGGTTAAAAAAAAAACAATACAATTTGTGGTTGATGCTAACCAAAATGATAATGAATGAATTTAATAGCTATTATTTTCTATAAAAGGGAAAATGTCAGCAGAGTTTATAACAAGTCTCCATTTTGCATTTCTATGGTTATGTGCAATAAATTATATTTGTTGCATCTGCAGATTGTTTAACGTGGTGTGTGTGTCTTGTGCGATTTCCACTTAACAAAACATAAATATTAATGTCATAAATTTAAGCTGTATTAATGCATTTATGCAAATACTAAAAATAACTGTAATTGCTTAACTTGCTCATTCAATCATTAGCAGCCACATTCAAAGAAAATCGATTTACTATTAAGACATTAGTTGCATAAAACATTTAGCAGCCATTTTTTTTTTTCATTTTAAAAAAGTACCATTAGAAACAATTATTCTAATTGTAAATGCTACATAAATGTCAGATTAACAGATTTGTAAAAGGATATGGGAAAAAATATAATTATACAAACTATTTTCCACTTGTAAATTATAAATATTTATATTTAAACTTTAATTCTGACTTTATTTGCATTGAGTTAAAATAATCAAACAACTCTAATAAATGTTATTTATGTACATTTTAAAGTGTTTTACTTGCATGTAATTACAAATATTTAAAACGACAAAATTGTAGGACATTTAATTTTTTTTTCTATTTAGTTGTTTATTCAACTGTAGACACAGATATAAAAAATAAAATTTAACATATATATAACCTTATAAATGAATATTTATAAATATAGTAATTTGATATAAGTAAAGTATAACTTTAAAAATTTTACCCCTAGCCCAACCTCCTAGTCTTTGTCAACTAACATTTTGAAAGGCTAATCTTCCCACAATTCTGTGATCTTAACGTTTAATGCCTGTCTGTTAATTAAGTCTTGTTTTTATTTGTATATTGGCATAGTTTTCTTTATTTTCCTTTTGTTATTTTTTTTTTCAATTTGCTATTTTTTTTTTTTAGTTATACTCTACATATATCTAATTACTGTATTTATAAATATTCAATTATATGATTTGAAGAATACATATATCGAATTATAATATTACACATACATAATATATATAAATAATCCAGTGCAAAACGCTATACTGAAATAAATATACAAATATTAAGCAATTAAATCATCCCACATGATTAAGAAATCCAGTACCGCCCTCTGTGAACTAATATATAAATACATTAGAGTTCGTATTTATATATTAGTATTTATATATTAGTTCACAGAGGGCAGTACTGGATTTTTTAATCATGTGGGATGATTTAATTGCTTAATATATATATATATTGTTTAATGTAAATTGTCAGCTAATGGCAGTCTTTTTGCTTAGATATTCCTTTTTTAGACATAGAATTTAACATATATTCTGATGGATGGTTGTGATAGATTGAGAGAAAAAGTGAATGCTGCACTGATAAAATCAAAACTTACAATGCATATGTCTATACAAAAATACATTATGGGATTTCCATCCAATCTAAGCTTATTATCCAATCTCAGATCTTTCTACTTAAAAAGAACAACAAACAAATTATTTAATAAATGATGCTTTTTCCAATAACCAAATATTGTAGTGTTCATTTCAACAATGATAAATAATTTTATATTACAATCATTAATTTTTTTTACTAATAATTACTATCCATTGATTAATAATTAACTGTTTAACTGTAGGAAATTATCCATACAATTTTGAATTTATTTTGAAAGTTTTTACATATTTGTAAATATATTCAAATTCTTCGTAAACTTGAATCCTATTTCATAAGTGTGCCAAAATAAAAGCAGAATAAATGACACATGAAGCTTCTTATGTTCCAATTGAAAAAAAATAAAAATAAAATATTTATAGCTTTATTATTTTTCAAAATTTTTAGATTCCAGATAGAATGTTAAATATGAAAAGAATTAATGCATGATTATCAATGTTAAGAAGAAAACAAAAATGGAGAAACTATTAGAAACAATATTATAAGACTTAGGTAATGTTATATTCAAAGATCAATGGGCACACAGTCATAAAATATTTTTGATTAGTCTATACGTATTTATAGTCACCAAACTTAGCCCATACATTAAAATTATAATGTTTTAATAAAACATTCAATATAGCATTATGTTGTAAATTAAAATTATTATGATAATTTTCATATTTCTCATTGTTTTAAAGTTGTTACACAATTACATTCTACTTTTAAGATAAGCAAAATTCTACTAATGTTAAAACTCTGCATAAAGTAATTAAAATTTAATATTTTTTTTCTAAAAAATAATATATTAAACTATAAAGATTAACATCTGGAATAGTTTTCATTTGTTTTTCCACTTACTTTTTTTCATATGTTTTAAGATGTATGGTAGAGTGATTGGTATTATTTACCAAAATCATGGCTAACAAATTGTCTAAACTTACAATTAAAATCATAGAGCATCTATGATTAATAATGTTTTTAACCTTACAATAAACCATGTCTCCTTCATCTTCCTATTCCAATTATTTGTCTCACTACCACACCACATAATAATTCTATGGATAAATCTCATGCCCAGCATTTTTATCATAATTAACAAAAACATAATTTAATTTAGAATCCCATTTAGATCTTTTATACTGACATATATGCTGCCTCAATTGCATTGAAAAATTAGTAATTGTGTCCTATAATCAACTGCTTCACAATGAGTCCGTGGCAGACAACCGAATAAACAACTTTGTTTGCATCAACCTCCATTCCATCCTTAGAATTATTAAACATTCTATTCAAACACAAAGGAGACCTGAAACCAACAGCAAAATATTCATAAACTACTTTTTCCAATTTTATATATAACCTCAGAATATAAGCCAAAAAATCATTATTTAGTAATTTTAACCACATCATATGTTATTTTAAAACACCTATAAAATAGTTCTAACTGCCTGTATAATAAACTTTCATTAGATCTCATAATATGATCACTAAATGGAGCTTATCAGTAGGTCTAAACAAGCTTTGTTTTTATAAGCACCAAAAGAGATAAAATTCAAAATCTCTATCACTTTTTCTCACCTCCAGTCCAACTGGTTTTTAGTTGATTGGCTGACTTTAGTGAAGGGCTGGGATACTACAAACTAGATCAAAATTACTAACTCTAAAGTCAGCATATATCAAACATGTTTCTATCAATTTGAAAGCATGAAGTATCAGAAAAGTAAATTGTCTTTAAACTCAGCTTAACAAACTAGATAGCTATATGAGTCTGAATTCAATGGCTTTCACCATATAGTAAAAGCCTCTGCAATATATAGCATTGCAAAAGCCTTCAAAGGTACACTTATAATAATTAAAACAAGTTATAAAGTCATAACTTGCTTTTAAGCTTGCATTTTATGATCACTAGATGGAGCTTACCAGTAGCTCTAAACAAGCTTTTTATAAGTGCTGAAAAAGAGAGAAATCAAAATCTCTATCATTTCCTCCACCTACAGACCAGCTAGTTTTGAGCTTATTGGTTCAGGTCAGTGAAAATCTGGGATACTATAAACTAGATCTAAATTACTAAATCTAATGTCAGCATTTTTCCAACATTTTTCTATCAATTTGAAAGCATGAATTTATCAGATGTCTTCAAACTCAGCTTAACAAACTAGATACATATGAGTCTGAATTCAGTTCACTTTCACCATATAGTAAAAGCCTCTGCAATGTATAGCATTGCAAAAAACATTCAAAGATACACTTACAATAATTAAAACAAGTTATAATTTTAATAACTTTTAAGCTTGTATATTATGATCACTAGATGGAGCTTATGAGTAGCTCTAAACAAGCTTTGTTTTTATAAACACTGAAAGAGATAGATAGTATTCAAAATCTTTATTGTTTTTTCCCATTCTCCAGCCAAGCTGGTTTTGAGCTTATTGGCTCACATCAGTGATGGGCTGGGATACTAGAATCTAGATCTATATTACTAACTCTAAAGTCAGCACTTACAAACATGTTTCTATCAGTTTGAAAGCATGAATTTATCACACACATAAATGTTTTCAAACTCAGACTATCAAATTAGACAGCTATATGGATCAGAATTCAGTTCAGTTTCACCATGTAGTAAAAGCCTCTGAAATATATAGCATTGCAAAAACCTTCAAAGGCACACTTATAATAATTAAAATATGTTATAAATTTTATAACTTGCTTCTAAGCTTGCATTTTATTATCACTAGATGGAGGTTACTAGTATCTCTAAACAAGCCAATAAGCTCGAAGCCAGCTGGTCTGGAGGAAGGGTGATAGAGATTTTGAAGTCTATCTCTTGCAGAGCTTATAAAAACAAAGATTGTTTAGAGCTACTGGTAAGCTCCATATAGTGATCAAAAAATGCAATCTTAAAAACAAGTTATGAAATTTATAACTTGTTTTAATTATATATATATATATATATATATATATATATATATATATATATATATATAATAAATTTTAATGGTAAATGCAATATTATAGTTTAAATCATTTTGTAGTGCTTTCGATTACATGGTAATCCTCATCAGGTTTCTTTTTAATATTGTATGTACCATTAAAATTTATTTATTCATTATATATATATATATATATATTTTATATATATATATATATATATATATTATAATGTTTAATGTATTTTACACACACATACACACACATATATATATATATTAAATTGATAAAAAATCAAGTCAGATGTCATATGATCTAATTTTAATAAAGCTCATATTAGCAAATGTTATATATAGAGTACGTAAAAATGCACACTCTTATCAAGCTTTTAAAATACCCTCAATCCCAGACTGTGATTTCAACATCTAGCATCACCAGTGAGGTGTTAGGTATTAAAAACACTAGAACTAGTCTAGCATTTTATGAATGCCTAACTATTGAGAAGAAAATCTGAAACTTTCAGACATTTAAATGACCAAAAATCCAGCTATCTAACTGAAATAGCAGTATGGGACTGAACTAAATTCAGATACACCATATATTAATAGCTCTAGAAATATAAAATCACCAAATCCTTAATAGCAAAAACTAAAATCAAATTGATAAAAAATCAAGTGAGATGTCATATGACCTAATTTTAATAAAGCTCATATTTACAAATGTTATATATAGAGTATTTTAATAGCTTGATAAGAGTGTGTATTTTTACATACTCTATATATAACATTTGTAAATATGAGCTTTATTAAAATTAGGTCATATGACATCTGACTTGATTTTTTATCAATTTGATTTTAGTTTTTGCTATTAAGGATTTGGTGATTTTATATTGCTAGAGCTATTAATATATGGTGTATCTGAATTTAGTTCAGTCCCATACTGCTATTTGAGTTAGATAGCTGGATTTTTGGACATTTAAATGTCTGAAAGTTTCAGATTTTCTTCTCAATAGTTAGGCATTGATAAAATGCTAGAGTAGTTCTAGTATTTTTAATACCTAACACCTCCCTGATGATGCTAGATGAAGAAACCGCAGTAAGAGGTTGAGGGTATATTAAAAGCTTGATAAGAGTGTGTATTTTTACATACTCTCTCTCTCAATCTCTCTCTCTCTCTCTCTCTCTCTCTCTCTATATATATATATATATATATATATATATATATATATATATATATATATATATATATATATATATATATATTGCAACCTTTGCTCTCTTCACTTGTTTACTTTATTATATTTATAAATGCCCAGGCATCAATTCTATACAAGATAGAATAAAATTTATAATTGTAAAGATTCTTATATTGCAATTACTCTATGGCTTAGCTCAGTTGAGGTTATAGGATATGGTCTTTATATAGGATGCAAATAAGAATAATAAAACATTTATTAATAACAATTCTGTAACACTAATTTAATTATATGCCACACATTTATTTAATTATAAAATTATTGCAAAATTATCAATTATCATATTTAATATAAGATAGATAATGATAAGGATCGAGTATTTTTTTATCTACATCACCACATATTCAAAGCAAAGTAGAATATATTATTAGCACTGTAATATGGTGATTTATCATCTCCAGACTGATTAAATAAATTGGCTTCCACTGGCAAATCTATATATGTTAGTGCTATGCTATGTTAACCATACATGTGTGTGTGTGTGGAAATGGAGAATCGAATGTATATAATCAAGCAATTCATTTGGGTTTTTAATTCATTAAAACATTTATTAAAAATTAAAAGACAAAATAAATAATGAATAAACAAAAAAAAATATTATTGTATGCACTTTCCTAACCAATTACATTGCTTTTATAGCAAAACCAAAACGGGACTAATATTTAATATAGGAATCATATATTTTCGAATATGTGTGCTTTTATCATATCTTATATATGATGTATTTTTAAAACATACTTATTAGCTTATTTATAAAACTTGGATGATGCCATAATCAATCATCTTTTATATATATTATAAAAATTTATACAGCACTTATCTGTTATAATCGGTGTTAATCATCTAACATTAACTATACGAAATAAAGAAAGGCAAGGAAAAACAATAACTAAACATTTATACTTATACTTATATATGTGAGGATTAAATAATATCTCCAAACTCAATCTAAATAATCTAATTGTCCCTTGACCATTTCTACCTTCCTACATAAACAAACTTATAACAGACAAGGTTTTAATTCTTTATTTTTTTAAATATACTTCATTAATGAAATTAAGCATAATAAATACAATTTTTAAAAAATAACAATTTTTAAAGCATCATGCACACATTCGAATATCTATAATCACCTATAATACAATTTCTAGATCATTCAAAATAATAAATTATCATATTATAATGATATGAAGTTACATTGTTTTGTTTTGTTATTTTTTCTAAAAAAAAAAATTTCTTATCAATTTATTATAAGTAATAACAAAAATACTTATCAATATCTCATCATTACATGTAAAGTTTTTTAAACAAAATTGAAAGTTAAAAGAAATATACATATCAATTTTAAAGAAAACAGTAAATTATAGCATTAAAAAATGTATATCCATTGTTAAAGCATAATTTGTTAAGATTGACAATAGTCTTTTTTTTTATCATAGAATTCCGTTATAGGCGTGATAAATAACTTTTGCATGCATTGGAATTATTTTATTATATATGCATGAATAGCAAAGTTATACAGTATAAAACTATCTTCTTGATATAAGATCAAATAGATAAACTTTTTTCATTTTAAATTTTATTTTGTAGAATATTGATAGAAAATTCTTTAAATTGAAAATCAAGCGTTTAATTCTAGCGTCTAATAAGAAAATTTTAGCTAGCTTTATTTTACACAATTTTGTCATTTTAATATTATTTAGCTTTGGTAATACTTTAAAATAAATCATAATAATTTAGTTTACATATCATCCAGGCATTTTAAAAGTAGTGAAAATGGACCATCGTTTGACAGAGATTTGGAGGCCGGTATCGCTCTGACGGGGGTGTTTATCTTCTCATTTTTATATTATTCCAGTAGTATAATAACAAAAAATTTCCACAGGTTTATAATTAGAATCCTTACAATGTTTTTTTTATATTTGTTCTAATACTCTTAGAGAGTTATTGATTCTTTTAAGTTTTTTTACATATTCTTCCTCAGAACTTTTTTTACTTTCCTTCAAGTTTTAAACTCTACGTCTTTCTCCACTCATGCCCTCTGTGTTTTTTTTATTATTACAATCAAATTTCGAAGTGTGCCAGAATTTTACTTATAAAATTTTAACAATACGATATTTGAATAGAATAAAACATAATAATAAAAAAATATTAAATATTAATTATTAATTTAGAAATGTTATTCACTATTATACAAATAATCTTTATTATATTTAAACATAAGTTTTTGAACAATACATAATTAGTATATAATAAATAAAATATAGGAAAGATAATTCTAATTAATAATATATCTATGTATCTGCTTATTATGACATGTAAATTTTTCTACTACATACAAACATCCCTAATATTGGTCATCCTCCTCTTCTACTACCAAACATATAATCCAAAACTCTACCAAACAGTACACCCACTTAAAGTTTTAATTTTTTTAAATCCTAATTTTAACTAGCAAATTGCAACTCAATTCATTTTTCTCAGATAATTAACCTTAGCCATTGTTAGCACAAATGTGAACTCCCACATTTCTTTCTGGTCCCAACCTGGAAGGTCACAGTCCTTCCCCCTTATGAAAGAAAAATGAATTGGATAAACAACAATCAATATTAATAGCACATCAAATTTTACATTAAGATCATTACTCAATTAGAAAATTATATTTGTCAAATAAACATAAAACAATAAAAACATTTAATGCTTTTACAAACACTTGTTTCTATTATGTTTTAGCATTATTATATAAGCAAGAAAAATAATTAAATTTTATATTGAACAATATGTATAACTTTTATTAATCATGTCTTGCAGGATACAGATTCAAACTGTGAGCATTATAGGTAACTTTAAACCTTGTCTTTATATTCTTGATCTCCTTTCTTCTAACAAGTTTTTTTCCTACAAAATTTCATTTTCACTTTACTAGATTTAACTCTAATCTTTTTAATATATCTTACTTTATTCTTCACTTTCTTAAGATGATTTATATTAAATAATTCTTCCTTTACTCCTTTGAGTTTGATCTTATCCTTTCCTAAGTTTCTCTGCTATTTCTAATCTATGCACTTCTAATTCTTCATTATATCTTTGTATCTCCACTACTGTTTGCTTCACTTCCTGTATATGTTTTAGAGAATCTGCTTTCATTGCTCTTATGTTTTGTAATGTAATTTGAAAAGCTAATCTTATTTCTTTTCATATATCCAAACTCGCTTGACTTTGAGAAACACATTCTGTTCTTTTTTGTAATTTTTGAGAGTTAATTTTAATCTTTTCTGGTGAACTTAATTCAAGTTCTAAAGTTTTAACACCTCCTTTTATTTTATTATAATACATTTTTATTTCTCCTAACTCTAAAACACTATTGTCTAACACTTGAGAACTTAATTGTCCAATTTCTAAATTCTGAACAATGTCCTTTAATCTTTTACAACTTAATTTGGCTTTTGACAAATCTTCCTCAGCTACCAAATCCATCAATGGTTTATCTTTTTCCATACTATCTATTAATTTAATAGATGGTACATGTGCTTCTAATCCTTTATTAACCAATTCAGCAGATTCCTTTTGAATCTCTATTTCTATCATGAATTGACTCACTATCTGTACTAATTTTCACAACAGATAACTTGGTTTCTTCACTAACTAATTCAATAAAAGATTTGTCTTTTCTTAAATCATCTTCTGCTCTCTTATCAAATGATACATTATCATTTACATCCTTGTTAACATATTTAACAGAATCTTTGTTTTCTTCTGCCAAACTACTACATAAGTTAATATCTTCATCAATTATTTTAATTACTTGTGGATTTTCTTTTCTTATTATTTTAACAAGTTGTCTATTTTCTGACATAATTTTACTAATTAAACTAATAGGTTCTTTATGTTTTTTTAAATCTGTACTAATTACTTTAACACATTTATCAATTACTTTGAAAAATACTTTATGATTTGCTATATCCTTATCAATTATCTCAACTGATGGCTTAGATTCTGTTTCTATACTTTTAGATTCAATATTTTGTGATTTATTATTTTCCTCTAATTTATTTTTCAAATTAGCATCTACTATTTTAACATCTTGACTAACTATCTCAACAGATTTAGGTTCTCCCTTTTCTATTTGATTTAATTTAATTTCTACTGCTATCTCTGATTCCTGATTTTTACTTTCTTCTCCACAACATTCATCTGCCTAACTATACTAGTATTTATTTCTACCATTTCTGACTTCATTTCTGAAACTTCCGATTTTATTTCACTATCCTTCCCTCTAACTTATTTTGACCTGACTTTAGTTCTGCAAACATCTCTTCTGACCTTTCTTTATATTCTACTTGTCCAGACTTTAGTTCCTTTAGTTCTGATTTTAATTCTGTTAACATCTCTTCTGACTTTTCTCTATCTTCTCTTAATTCTAATTTTAATTTTACTTGACCAGACTTTAGTTCCCTTAATTCTGATTTCAATTCTGCTTGTCCTGACTTTAGTTCTTCCCTTAATATATTTCTTAACAACATTAATATATCACCATCTAGATTTTGAAGGATAGTATCTCTCATCCTACTAAACTCTCCAGAGGACATATCTATAGCTTCATTTCCTGATTCAAGAGCAGTGAACAGCACAACTATGTCTGGAGATGGTGTCTCTTGAGACCCACCTAAACTATCATATAAGTTAAATTCTTCCATTTTATAATCTCTTAAAAAATTATTAATACTACTTAAAGAAAACAAGGGTTACCAGCTCCAACCTCCACCAAATCAATTGAAATTCACCATCACTACCTAAAATGACATAAAATTTCCACAATTTTATTTTCCCATTTAATGTTCGATTTTCCACACACACACATAGATAAGAAGACATTAAGTTTTAATTAAATAACATTAATCTAAATATAGCTGAAATTATTAATTAAATTTTGTGTGATACACTATAGTTATATTAGAAACTACACCAATTCAAACATCTGATAAAAGACCAAAATAATTTAAACATATTCATTTATCTTTGCACTGTATTGGGTGCATCCAAATATTATAACCAGCATTTACAACCCCCCAAAAATGTATAACCAAAATCATATTAATGATGACATGCACTATGACAATTGATATACAATTTTTATTTAAATATGGTAAATGCCAACCTTTGCATAAGAATATAGAAAATAGCCTTTTAAGAATGAGCTATATATTAAAGTTACATATTCATCCATTCTTCTAAAGATTCAACAGATACTGACAGCCAAAATAATTATTAGCAGTTCACAATTTTGAAATAGATATAAGAATTCCATCACTGCTCTCAAAACATACAATGCTCCATGAACACTCTGATGATCATCCCATTTAAACCACTCTAAGCTACTACAACCCGTAATATTTTACTACAAACACTATCACAATGCCCTGCTTACATCCAAGTCTTAGGGGCTATTTATAAAATATTGTCTTGCTCATCTTTGGGAGTCTTATAGAAAAATATTACATATATATTAGAAAGAACTATGCCTTGCTCTCTCTGGGGTCTTAGAGGAAAAATTATGGCATGACTACTGTTAACTGATTCATGATAACTAACAACTGATATCATAATTTGGGTTGGGGCAGTGAATAAGAACAATCAGTCACCAATGACATGAAAACACCATATACTTAAGACAATGACAGAAACTCTCCATCCATCACCAAAACTTGCAATACAACTAACAAAACTCCAACAAACAAGCATTCTATTTAATCTTCAAACTTATAGACTTTCTATAACAGAAATATTCTGAATATGAACAACATTATTACTTTATAATTTAACATCATCAATAATTCTACACTTATCTGGCATCAGTGCTATATTTCATATATATAGCAATATATATATATATATATATATATATATATATATATATATATATATATATATATGTTAAAACGAAGATTTGCACGGGTTAAATATATAAAATACATATTTTGCGGGTTCATCCGTGTTAAAAACTTTTAATATCAATTTACTGACGTTTCGACTTGATCACACAAGCCATCCACAGAGTTATAAAAAGGTAGAAAGACGGTTGTAGAGGCGCTACAATCACTGGTTTGAATAAAACATTAAAAATCCCACCAATAGCAAAAATGTTAAATTTAAGAATGTTTTTTAAAGAAATCTTTCCAAATAGGAGGAAGTTTGCACGTATCATCTCGCTTATTGATACAATCTGGCCTTTTAAGTATCTCAATGGCTTCTCTAATTTTGCATTGGTAGAGATTATCACATCTGGATATGATCCTGGTACTAGAAAAATCTATTTTATGACCTGAATCTATAGTATGGAGTGAGAGTGCTGATGATGATGAGTGTTGTTTAACTGCATTAGCATGCTAATGCAGTTAAACAACACTCATCATCATCAGCACTCTCACTCCATACTATAGATTCAGGTCATAAAATAGATTTTTCTAGTACCAGGATCATATCCAGATGTGATAATCTCTACCAATGCAAAATTAGAGAAGCCATTGAGATACTTAAAAGGCCAGATTGTATCAATAAGCGAGATGATACGTGCAAACTTCCTCCTATTTGGAAAGATTTCTTTAAAAAACATTCTTAAATTTAACATTTTGTATTGGTGGGATTTTTAATGTTTTATTCAAACCAGTGATTGTAGCGCCTCTACAACCGTCTTTCTACCTTTTATAACTCTGTGGATGGCTTGTGTGATCAGTGAAAGTCAGTAAATTGATATTAAAAGTTTTTAACACGGATGAACCTAATATGTATTTATATATATATATATATATATATATATATATATATATATATATATATATATATATATATATATATATATATATATATATATATATATATATATATATATATATATATATATAATGTTATCAACTTTAACATTTACTATAAGTTGTGATGTTTATATAGCTTTAAATTTGAAACTAAGCGGTTTCATGGCTGTATTTATTTAATTCACATAAACAAAAAAAATGTTTTTTAAACTATATGTCTGACATTCATATATCTACTACACATCTTTCAGGTGTTGGTTTATTTCAAACTCTAATTTGATTATTTCAAACCTTAGTTAATTTTCCATTTACCCCTAGTTCCATTTTATCAAACATTTCTATTAATCTTCCAGATTGATATATAAAAAATCCTTGAATAAGAAAACTGCCAACTTGACTTTATTTTGGAACCAATTTTGCAATGACTGTATATTTAAAACAGAAATAAAGTAATTCTAATGGCACTGGATTACCTCTCATCTCAGGTATATGACAATATATATATCAACAAAAATATAAACACTCTGCAAGATATCAGACTTAAGTAATCAAGATACGATGATTGGACATCCATTTAAACCCTTGTTAGTTGTGGCCTCTATGTATATATCAATCCATCCATGTTAGTCACTTCTTAAAATAGAATGTATAATATACAATCTCCAACAGAGAACAAAATACATATATGAACAAAGATGAATCGATGAGCAATCATTGTGCAGCCATTTACCCATAAATATATCGAGCATTTCACCCATAAGGCAAGCCACTTAACCCTATTAACCAACAAAAGATAAATATTCCACAGGATATGAGACTTAATTAATCAGGGCCCCATGATTGGGCAACCACTTCCCCCAATCATATAGCAGGTCCAACATTGGGCACCACTTAAAACACCCTGTAACCTTTGCTCTCTTCACTTGTTTACTTTATTATATTTATAAAAGCCCAGGCACCAATTCTATACAAGATAGAATAATATTTATAATTGTAAAGATTCTTATATTGTAATTACTCTATGGCTTAGCTCAGTTGAGGTTATAGGATATGGTCTTTATATAGGATGCAAATAAGAATAATAAAACATTTATTAATAACAATTCTTTAACACTAATTTAATTATATGCCACACATTTATTTAATTATAAAACTATTGCAAAATTATCATTTATCATATTTAATATAAGATATATAATGATGAGGATCGGTTATCTTTTTATCTACATCACCACCTATTCTAAGCAAAGTAGAATATATTATTAGCACTGTAATATGGTGATTTATCATCTCCAGACTGATTAAATAAATTGACTTCTACTGGCAAATCTATATATTTTAGGCTATGCTATGTTAACCATATATATATGTGTGTGTGTGGACACAGATATATATATATATATATATATATATGTGTGTGTGTGTGTGTAGAAATGGAGAATCAGACATATATAATCAAGCAATTCATTTGGGTTTTTAATTCATTAAAACATTAAAAATTAAAAGACAAAACAAATAATGGACAAATAAAAAAAATATTCTATGCACCTTGCTAACCAATTACATTGCTCTTATAGCAAAACCAAACCCGACTAATATTTAATATACGAATCATATATTTTCGAATATGTGTGCTTTTATAATATCTTAAATATGATGTATTTTTAAAACATACTTTTTATTAGCTTATTTATAAAACTTGAATGATGCCATAAATCAATCATCTTTTATAAATATTATAAAAATTTATACAACACTTATCTGTTATAATTTTTGTAAATCATCTAACATTAACAATACTAAATAAAGAAAGGCAAAAAAAAACAATAACTAAACATTTATACTTATTCTTATACTTATATACGTGAGGATTAAATAATATCTCCAAACTCAATCTAAATAATCTAATGGTCACTTGACAATTTCTACCTTCCTACATAAACAAACTTATAACAGACAAGGTTTTAATTCTTTATTTTTTTTAAATATACTTCATTAACGAAATTAAGCATAATAAATACAATTTTAAAAAAATAACAATTTATAGCATCACGCACACATCCGAATATCTATAATCACCTATAATACAATTTCTAGATCATACAAAATAATAAATTATCATATTATAACGATATGAAGTTACATTGTTTTGTTTTGTTTTTTTTAAAGAAAAAAAATTGGTTATATATTTATTATAAGTAGTAATGAAAATACTTATCAATATCTCATCCTTACATGTTAAGTTTTTTAAACAAAATTGAAAGTTGAAAGAAATATACATATCAATTTTAATAAAAACAGTAAATTATAACATAAAAAAAATGTCTATCCATTGTTAAAGCATAAATTTTAAGAATGACAATAGTCTTTTTTTTTATCCTAGAAATCTGTTATAGGCATGATAAATAACATTTGCATGCATTGGAATTATTTTGTTATATATGTGCGAATAGCAAAGTTATACAGTATAAAACTATCTTCTTGATATAAGATTAAATAGATAAACTTTTTCATTTTAAATTTTATTTTGTAGAATAATGATAAAAAATTCTTTAAATTGAAAATCAAGTGTTTAATTCTAGCATTTAATAAGACAATTTTAGCTAGCTTTATTTTACACAATTTTGTCATTTTAATATTATTTAGCTTTGGTAATACTTTAAAATAAATCATAATAATTTAGCTTACATATCAACCAGGCATTTTAAAAGTAGTGAAAATGGACCATCGTTTGACAGAGATTTGGAGGCTGGTATCCCTCTGGGGGGTGTTTATTTTCTCATTTTTTATATATCATTCCAGTAGTATAATAACAAAAATCCTCCACATGTATATTATTAGAATCCTTGTGATGTTTTTTTTTTTTTTATATTTGTTCTAATACTCTTAGAGAGTTAATGATTCTTTTAAGTTTTTTTTACATCTTCTTCCTTGGAACTTTTTTTACTTTTCTTCAAGTTTTAAACTCTATGTCTTTCTCCACTCACACCCTCTGTGTTTTTTTTATTATTACAATCAACTTTGGAGGTATGCCAGAATTTTACTTATAAAATTTTAACAATACAATATTTGAATAGAATAAAACATAATAATAATAATAAAATTAAATATTAATTATTAATTTATAAATGTTATTCACTATTATACAAATAATCTTTATCATTTTTAAACATAAGATTATGAACATTACATAATTACTAAATAATAAATAAAATATAGGAAAGAAAATTCTAATTAATAATATATCTATGTATCTGCTTATTATGACATGTAAATTTTTCTACTACATACAAACATCCCTAATATTGGTCATCCTACTCTTCTACTACCAAACATATAATCCAAAACTCTACCATTCAATACACCCACTTAAAGTTTTAATTTTTTTAAATCCTAATTTTTACTAGCAAATTACATCTCAATTCATTTTCCTCAGATAATTAACTTTAGCCATTGTTAGCACAAATGTGAACTTTCCACATTTCTTCCTGGTGCCAACCTGGAAGTTCACAGTTATTATATATATATATATATATATATATATATATATATATATATATATATATATATATTATATATATATATATTAAGCAATATCTGTATTATAAGTTATAAAAATATAATGACTTCAGGCAATATTAACCTAAATTATAGTAAATAAATATTTTAAATATACTTTATTCAGAAGCACTTTCAACTAGCTCAGTAGTTGTTGTCAACTATTCAAAATTCAAAAAATAATGTTACAACAATACATCATATAAACATTTCCCCCACAATTTTTGAATTATATTGCATGAAGTATATATATTTGTAAATAATACCTAACTCTGATAGTATGTAACTAAACAGAAAGTGAATGAAGCTTTCAATGAGTTATATAATGCAATCAAATTCTCTTTTAAAGTGTTTATTTACATTATATAACTTATTGGATGCTACAGTTATTTCCTGTTCAGTTACATATATTAAAGTGTACTTTCAACTCTACTAGAAGTTTCTTTAATTCTTTTTTATTTATTTATTTATTTTCATTTCCCACAATTATGATGGCTATACTGAGTTGCAAAGTGCTGCTTCTGTAAATGTAAAATTATCTTCACATAAATTCTTGCAATCCATGCAAAGATGACTCTTTTTTATATGTTTACCTGTTTAATGTTAAACTGACAAGTCTGTCATTATTTATATAAAATGTTTGGATTTTTTTATCTTCCATATATTTCAAACATTGTGTGCTCTAAATTTTCTGTTATATCTTAATAGAGAATATTAGCATTTATTGCGTTATTTAAAATAAATAAATACTGATTTTGACTTAGAAATATTAAAGTAAAGATGGTGCATATATGTGCAATAAATAAAAGTAGATTATCCATTGTTTACTTTTCTTCCCATTGGCAAAATGGTCTCATTCTTGGTTGCATTGCAACTGAATGTGCATTCTGTGAAATTTGTCCATTATTTATATAGAAGGATTAATATGATTTTCACATAATAAATAAATTGATTCAAAAAGACCATTCTTTATATCTTTCATTCTGTACCATTTACATTGAAATACATGTGTTTAGGGATGATTAGTTCCAGGCCATGTTTGCCTAAAATATCACCCAATATTGTTATTTAAAATCGAAAAATTAAAATTATAAATGTTAAAATATATTTAAATCTAATTGTTGTATATACTGTAAAGTTATATTTTAACAACTAAATTTTGTCTTTTAAAATCATAAAATTAAATCATGAACAAACTTATGTGCCTTATTAGAATGTACAATCTTAATTCTTTTTTTATTGAATACAGGAAATATGAATCGTTCTTATATAAAAAAAAATATAGGACAAATTATTCATACAATTTCTTGATATTTTTTTTACCAAATGATCATTTCTTTGTTGGCATCATTTGTCATTTGCTGTTGATTTATTCATATTAGCAAAATAAGTTTCATTAGTTCTATAATATTATAATTTTTTTGAAATCTAGAAACCCCTTTTCCTATCTATGCATTTTTAATTCCTAATCTTGTAAAATATGGAGATCGTTGGTTAAAGTGTGGTGTTTCAGAATTTAAATCACTATATGCTTAATATTATTATTTTAATAATAATAATAATAATAATAATAATAATAATAATAATAATAATAATAATAATAATAATAATAATAATAATAATAATAATAATAATAATAATAATAATAGTAATCATCATCATCATCATCATCATCATCATCATAATCATCATCAATTTTTTAATAGTGTTTTTCTGGCTCATAGTATATATATATTAATATATATATATATATATATGTAAAAACCATCAAAATAAACCATATGTGAATTGGATGGATGAAATAAAGAAATGTACTGGGTGTGTGTGTTGAGAAGACAGGTTAGATTTATGTGAAACTAGATTAAAAATAAAAAGATGTTATTCCTGCACTGGAGAATAATAATTTAAAAAGCTAATAGTGATGATAAAAAACTTTAAATGAAAATAAAAATAAAACTGAAAAAAAAAATCATAAAATAAATTGCAAAAGAAATATGGTACACTTATAAATGAAATTAATCTCTGAAAACCATGACAAAAAAAATGCTTTGAAAAGTTATGCATACATGGTTAACTAATGTAACCAGTGAAATTCTTGTAATACTTGCTATTATAGTGAATGGCATATATAGATTTAGCTATTTCTATATTAGTCCAGTAATTTTTTTGATATGGTGAATTATGCATCTATAGGTCACTACTAAAATTATTATCATATATGCACCTAAAAATATTTTTCAATAAAAAATATGTACAACAATTTTATTGCTTGAAATAAAAAAAATATGCATACAAATTGATTACTAAACTACAGCACTAATATTTTCAGTTTTTTTTTTACAGCATTGCTAAAATCATTTTTACAAAATAAACATGCACTTGTAAATTGAGTATTGAAATCCTCCTCCCTTGTAATATCTAGAGAATATCTTTAAACAACAATGTATATAACATTTTAATGCTAAAAATAAAAAGACTTTCACTAATTAGATCAGGAATCAAAAACCAGTAGAATCAGATAAACATGTGACTTTTTAATGAAAAAACTGTGGCTCTCTTATTATATCTATCTATCTATATATCTATCTATCTATCTATCTATCTATCTATCTATCTATCTATCTATCTATCTATCTATCTATCTATCTATCTATCTATCTATCTATCTATCTATCTATCTATCTATCTATCTATCTATCTATCTATCTATCTATCTATCTATCTATCTATCTATCTATCTATCTATCTATCTATCTATCTATCTATCTATCTATCTATCTATCTATCTATCTATCTATCTATCTATCTATCTATCTATCTATCTATCTATCTATCTATCTATCTATCTATATAAATTTTATTGAAAATTTAATGTATTATAAAATAATATTTTATTTATGTATATTAATATATAATTTGTCACTAATTGCATTAATTTTATTATAATTTAATTAATATGATTAATACAAATATGGATAAATTGTTCTGATGATTAATTATGATTTAAATTTAAAATAGTTTAACTGGGCATTATTTTTTTCAATAAATTATATGAAAAAAAGCAGTCTGATTGACTCAAATTGGAAGGATTTATTATTATTAAAACACATGAAAGATACTCCAAGTTTGAACAAGTTAGCTGGAAACCTAATACTTTAAGAATTACATTTGTAAATGTAAATATTAACATTGTAACTTCATATTTATATAAGTGACTTTTTCATTAATAAATTTTATAATGCAAATTTAGTGTATTTACTAAAAATTTAGAAAAAAAAAAAAAACAGTTCTAACTAGAAGTAAAATTTACACACACATTTTTTTTTTGTTTCATCCACAAAAATATTATATGGAAGCTTAAGAGTTGTTTGAATCATGTTCATGGATACATAAAGTTATTAAATGTATATACAATGAATTAAATTGATTTCAAGTCGTTTCCTAAATTTCACTTTTTTTTTTTTATATCAAAATAGCTCTTTGACCCAAAAATGATTTGAACTCCTGAAATAGATGAATAACTAAGTTTTATATGACAAAGATGTCTGCCATTTTCATATTCTCTGTTAATTTAAATGCAAAAAGTACTTTCTATTAGTTATTTAGGATGTAAATCTTTGATTTAGCAGATTTCAGTACATATATTTGAATGTGTGTACACAAAAAAAAAATGTAAACAGCAATGATATGTAATGTTAAGAATCTACACGGTACAAAATCAAATCTAATTAATAATTTAATATACTTTAGAATATCAATACAAACAAAATCTCAAAGTTTCCACAGTAATAATTTCATTTATGCAAGATTCATTATGGATTTTAGCCTACATAATATGAACGATTTCATTCTGATTTAGAGTAGGATATACATACCATCAAAAGTGAATTTTTAACCATGTCTATAAAAATATTTAGTACAACAAATATACTATTCAAATTAATATTATTGATTTGTTAACAGGATACAATCAGAACATTGAAATGACTATTATTAATCTGTAAATAAAATTATATATATATAGAGAGAGAGAGAGAGAGAGAGAGAGAGAGAGAGAAAATTTCTATATTTATATATTCTAGTAAGATATTTTTTACGCATCAGTAATATTTCCAGTCGCATGTGTCATAAAGTATTTCAAAGATAAAAAGAGTTTGTCTTAAGTACTGAATTCAAGAAAATGAATCTATTTAAAATTTTGCATTGTTATAAACTACTAATTTTTTAATTTTATTATTATTACTTCTATATTTTTTGCATAAAATAAATTGTGGAAACATCTGTCTAGTTTTAAAGATTTTTTTTCTCTCATATATTTAAAATGTCACATTTTAAGTGTAACATGAAGAATATATTTTCATAGAATAAAAAAAAGATAAACTTTAAAAACTGCATTTATTTCATATATATATATATATATATATATATATATATATAATGTATTGCTTTTTGTTGTTGTTGTTTGTTTTATTTTTAAAAGAAATTATTTGCCTTTTATTTTAAACTTAAATGATGATTTATATATATATAAATGCAAATATAATATATATTCTTAGCATGAATTTTGGTTTTGTGTCTTTGTGAAATTTGCAAATATTTGTAGGCTCTAAAACGCTTGTTGGTTAATAGTTAAAGATTTGGTTGAGCAGATTTAAAATTTGTTTATTCAACTGAAATCAATTTATAATGTTTAACTAATCATTAGTAATGTAATGATTCCCCTTAGGCATATTAAGGGTTATATTTCGAGTATAATAGGCATATGCTTCTAAAAACATTTAAGCCATTAGAATTACATAAAAGGGGGGATTATATCATAAGTTGTGTTAATAGTCACAGGCAATATATATATATATATATATATATATATATTATATATATATATATATATATATATATATATATATATATATATCAAAATATAGTGTAATTTACATAAATTATATTCTTTTTAGAACTACTTTCGACTATAAATTTTTCATTTTCATTATTCAATGTTATATAGTTGATAAAGACTACAAAATATATAGTCGAAAGTACTTCTAAAAACAATATAATTTATGTAAATTGTACTGTATTTTGATATATATATATATATATTGATTTGTATATTACATATATTGTGAAACGAATACAGTTATCAAACTTTATATATATATATATATATTGTAAATATCAATAGGTCGATATTTATATATATATGTGCTCTTATATCTCTTATATATATATATATATATATATAAGTGTAATAATGCTTGAAGCCAAATGTGTTTTTAATATATATAAATGCAATTAAATAATTTAGAAAAGCATATAATTGTAATTTATAATTTTTTTTAAAGCATAACTGTACCTCTCATGCTTAGAACTTATTTTATATAAACCAATTCTTACCTACCATGTTTAAATCAGTACTTGAACTTATTATGAAACTGATATTTCAATAAATATCCTGATTTATGGATGGTGGATAACTTTTGGTTTATGTAAATATAAGCTCTAAACCTAAGTGTTATATTTATGCTTTAAAACATTTATTGATGCATATGTGCACATATATTTTAACATCAATAGAACATGTGTGTAGATTAATTTTCATCCATAAAACTACAATTGTATATATTGCTAAATTATTTATTTACATATATTTAAACTAATATAATTAAAAAATCACAGACACTTAAAAATGAAAAACTTTGTCTTCCCTGCGATAATTAAACTAAATTTGTACAAATAATATATCACTTAAAATATAAGACTTATAATAAGTTCATATCAATAAGGGTTGATTTATATAAAAATAAGGCCTTAGCATAAACGTTACAAACTTTTAAAACACTTATTGATGGATGAGTGTGAACATAAATGAAGATTAATTTTCTTTCACAAGATTACTATATATATATATATATATATATATATATATATATATATATATATATATATATATATATATATATATATATATATATATATATATATATATATATTGGCTTGACAACAGTTTGAAATTGTTGTCTGTTATTGATATTGGGATTACCTAAGTGTTGACTAACTATTATGGAATATCTGGTAGTCATATACTTTATTAATTCTTAGTCACATGAATTAATATAAAATGATCATATAATAAATTATTAATAATTACAAATAGTTGTGTATTTTACAATGAAATGCTGAATCATTAGTGGCTAAGCAAAAGATGAATAATACTGCATTTTGCATCAATGCTGATAGGTGAATAGAAAAGCTACATCAATATACTATTATTTATCAGAAGATAATCAATATACAAATGGTCCCAGATGTTGATGATGTGTAAAACAATTTTTTTTCTGTCTGTTATAAGTATGTAAACATTATTTTTCATAAATAAAAGCTTTTGAGATTAATAGTCTTAATTTTATATCACATCATCATTAGAGCCATTTAAAATAATTTTTCTCTTTTTTCCAATGGATTTAATTGTCTTATTAAGATATATATATATATATATATATATATATATATATATATATATATATATATATATATCACATTTTTTTACATTATTACTAATTTGTTTATTAATAAAATGTTTTTATTATGTGCCCTGTCATTCTATAATTGTTTTATTTTTTAAATTATTCAATATTTTTTGAGAATACAATCTTTACATTCATTTATTTTTATGTCATTATTAAATATTTACTATTTTTATTATTTTAAATTATTATATATTTATTTGGTATTATATCATTCAAACACTTAATCACTTCAAAATTATTTTTAGATTATTACCATCATTTAAATTTTGTAATAATATAATAGTGTTTTGTTAGATTTTTAATTGCAACTAGTTTTTGAGATAATAATTATAATTAATCAACTTTTATTTTCTTTGTTATATGATCATTTTTAATATGTGTTTTATTATTATAAATATACTATCTTTCATGTAGGCTTCTATATCTAAGATTTTAATGAATTGTTAAATTCATTTTTAGCAAATTTAATGTCATATTTATTATTACTATTAAACTCTGTAAAATAATAGTGTTTTTTTTTATTTCTACTTATTATATATCATCAATATACCTATAACAATCTAAAATATTAACTTTATTTATATACTCATTGATTATATTTTATATTTTTTATAAGCAATACTTCCACAACAGCAATTAGAATATAACTCATGACATATTCTTTGACAAATTTTTCAATATGTATTATTATATATAAGCATAATCTACTATAAATTAATCAAAAACAGTCTTCTAATATTTATATATGATTTTCTAATTCAGTTTTCCTTTTTTTAACATCATATTTACTATCTACATTTTTTTTTCTAGTATACTTGAAGAAATTCATATTTTTATGAAATGAATAAATGTATTGATTCTGAAAAACTTCATTTATTTCTAAAAACTTACTGTAATTTTTTGTATGCAAATTATTTAAATTCTAGTATTTTTTTAATTAATTCACTAAAATATTTGCATAAATGTTGAAATATTTATTTATTAAAGTTATACACAAACTTTAATGATGTATTTATTTTGTTTTTATTTTTGCAAATTAAACATCTGTTCTTCACTGGAAATTTACTCATTTTTTTGAGAATTCGATAAGTAATTTAGCCAATTTAGAATATTTACATGAGCTCACTACATAACTAAGATAAAAATTTAAAAAGTCTAAGTTTCCTTTATTTTATCAATTGTTTTTAGTTAGTCATATTTTAATACATTTATGAATTAATATTTTAATTTATTTCTATTATTATTATTAATAAATCAATAGTTTATGTTTTATTAAGATGTTCAGAGGGAAGTCACACAACCATTTCTCCAATCTGTACTATTCATTGAACAGATGTAAATGCCATGTATCTTTTTCTATATAAGTATCATCCAGAAACGTCAGTCTTCTCCATGCTATTTTTTTTTTTCTTTTCACTATTCCCTTCAAAATATTCATTAATATCTTTTTTTTAATATACCATCTAATCTAGCAATACCTTTCCTCCTAGTGTGCAGAATACCATTATAAGTGACGATAGTAAAGAAGAATAAAGTAGTATAGTTATGATCATTTTAATAGAAAGAAATACTGCATTGAAGTGTATTAAAATTATTGTTGTCACAGAAGGAAATAAAAAAAAAACACTTTGCTTTATAATTCCTTGTTTTGAGTGTAAAATCAAGATAATTTTTGAAAATAATATTTTTTAATTTATTAATTTATATTATCTATAAAGTATTTTGAATTTGGTATTTGTAAATACTAAAGTATAGTGATTATAATAAAGGTAGTCTTTACTTAAATTTTCTTAAAATATACTTGATATTGTCATCAAAACTGGACATAAATATTAGAGACTTTATATGGAATTGTATAATGTATATATTAATTATTTTGCATATTATTATACTAAATTATCAATTCTTTGAAGATATATTAGTTATCTGGATGAAATTTTTTTTTTATTTTATTTTATGGATATTTTATTTGGTAGTTACTGTTATTTTACTTTAATTATAAAACACTAGATGTTGTTTCTATCTGCAATAGAATTGATTAACAATTTGGGTAAGAATAAAGGAAGAATAGGAATCATTTGATTATTACCAAGATTTAACAATAGGTATATGTTAGATAGGGAATGTTCTATAAATAAAATATTGAAAAAATTATGTGAGAGAAATAGTGTTATGTTTGTGGATGTGTGGTATATTTTCTATTAAGAAAAGGGAATTGTATAGTCATGATGAATTGCACTTAGCAAAACAAAGAAGTGAAGTATTAAGGAGTTTGATTAATAAAGAATATTATAGTTTTCAAAACATATAGAGAGCGATATGGTTTTAATTTGCACTCTCATCAAAAAGAAGAATAATGGATGGGATATAATAAATAAAGAGTAGCTGATTTCGCTATAAATGTAGATGTGGAGAGGAAAGTAAAAAAAGAGTCAAAAGAATTTATAAAATGGTAGTTAGAAAAGAAGAAATTTTTAAAATTGAATATTTGTATGTAAGGTGGGAGGAGACCAGAAAAGTAGCTGGAATTAAATAAAACAGTTAAAAATGAAGTGCTTGACATATGATCAGTAGTGGAAATACATCATCCAAAAGAAGAAGAATCTATACTGGAAGACTTGGTATGACAGGAAATAAGTAGAAATGAAAAAAGGATGGCCATATAGAACTTATGTCAAAAATATTTTAAATACTGTTAAGTGTCAACAGCATTTGTGGTTTAAGATAATGTTAGAAAAACAAGAATGGATGGTGCCTGTAGTGTATATAGCCAATGGAGATAGTCAAACTATAATGGAGTTGAACTGTAACATATCATCCCCCATTAAGTATATACAGGTTTTCGCTAAAAAGGGATGGAAATAATGGTTACAACTGATATAAATGGGCATATTGAAGAGATTGATGATGTGGATAACAATAATAGGCACCTTTTGAAGAATTTTTGTCATAGAGTTAATTTGAGCATTGGAAAATTATCAAATATTTATGAGGAATAAAACACATGGTCTAGAAGGATATTTCACATAATATATTATGTATTAGCAAAGAAAGTGGAAATAAATAAAGTATAGAAAATTAAAGTGTTTGATAATGAAGAGAGAGTCTGTAATAGTGATCATAATTTCTTTATAATAAAATGTGATGAAAAATTGTAATAAAAGTAGAAAGGCTAGTGAAAGATTTGGATAGAAAATTAATGATAAGAATAAGTTGGAAGAATACAAAATAAAAATAAAATAAAATCATGGATGTGTTTGGTTGTGGATGAATATAGAGAGTGGTGTGTTAAAGTAAAAATAGTGGCAAATAAGTTTTAGATTAGAATATTTGGAAAATTAAATGAAATAGAAAAGTGAGAGTTAGTAAAAGTGTAAAAGAGAAGAAAAAAGCATATATAGAAAATAAATGTGATATTAAAACAAAAAAAGTAAAAAAAGATATTAGTGTTAAATAAAAAAAATATAATAAAAAAGAAGTTGGCTATAATAGATAAGTATATAGAGAAAATGCAATTAAATAGTAGATTGGTTTAGGATATTAATAAAATTGGAAGACATTGGGAGAAAAAAAAATTGAAAATATATAAAAGAAGAAACGTAAGAGAGAGAAAATAGTATTACATGATAATGAGACAATAAAGTGTGTATCTAAAAAAAATTAGAGAAAATCTGAAAGAAATATATAATTGATATAGAAAAAAATTGTTAAATGTGAAGGACACTGTGATAACAAACATGAAAGCCTATAGTAATGGAAATTCTTGGGTTTACAGAAAATGAATTTAATGTGGCAGGGAAAAAATTAAAAAGTGGAATGGCAAAAGGTTTAAGTGAATGGTTAGCAGAGATGGTGATAAATTTAAGAAATAGGGCAAAATTAAATCTATTATCATATTTTTATAAGATGGCAGAGAAGACACAATGTCCAAGTAGCTGGAATAATACAAACATAAGGATACTACTTAAAGGAGGGGCTATAAAATCAGTGTTATATCATGCATCTGCATACATCATGGCTGAAAATATTGCAATATGGATGTAAAAAAATAATATAGTGGGAAAAATGAAAGGTGGTTTTAGATTGGATAGGTGAATAAGAGATAGTTTATTTGTAGTTACACATTTTATAGATATGAGTTCATAGAGGAGACATATGACAGAGTAAATAAAAACAGATTATAGGCAAGTTTAGTAAATTTGGCAATGAATAAAGTTTTAGTGGATCTTATTAAAAGATCATATGAAAATAATTACTATATGCATCAATTAGGAAATATAGAATAAGTTAAAGTGAAAACTGATGTGGCGATAAGGCAAAGATATTCTATATCAACTATATTGTGCATTTATATTTGAGAAAAATGGAGAAATCAATAGAAAGACAATGAAGAGGGTCAGAGTTACCATTAATCAGAGGCAAGAGAGTATATACATTACTGGATATTTTATTTGCAGATAATATCATCTTGTACATAGAAAGTGGGGAAGGTATGAATGTTATGCTGAAGACATGTGAAAGAGTGGGTAAAAAGATGGGGTTTAAATTTAGTGAAGAAAAATTAAAAGTAATGATGGTAAATGCTTGGGAAAAAGATGTGATTTTTTTTTTGTTGAGGGATATAATTATAAATGTAGTGCATAGGTATGACTAATTGTGAATTGTCTTAAGTAATCAGAAAAATTGGTTGGATGAATAGAAGAATAACTTGATAGATAAAGCAAAGAAAAGAAAGTGTCTGATACAGAAATTAACAGAGTTTTCATATAATAAATATGATATAGCTACAATTGTATGAAAGGGAGGGGCAGTAGCAGGGTTAACTTATGGTAAAGATGTGGTATTTGTCAGTATATGGGCATTAGATTACATAGAAAAATAACAAAGAGAATGAGGAAGACATGCATTAGATGCAGATGTGTGAGTGGCAAAGGAGGAAATTCAAAATGAAATGGGGTGGGTAAATTTTTATATGAAATATGCAAAAAGCAAAATGAAAATGTTCAATAGATTTCAATTTATGGATAATAAGAGAATAGCCAAACAGTATTTAATTGGTTTATGAGTAAATGACAAGCAACAAGATGGATGAGAAAGGTAGTATGGTATGCAGAAAATTTGGATAAATATTTTATGTCAGTATACTTATACAAAATGTAAGATGATTGTATTAGGAAAATTGTTGAGTGTTTTAGTGTAAAGGAATGGGATAAAATAATAGATGTATTAATGAAAAATTAGGGACTTGGGAAGATGAATAACTAGTCTGGAGGAAAAAAAAATTAGATAATATATATATATTGAACCAGGTTCGAATATGTGCATTCGAAACACCGGCCTCTTAGGCAGAGAAGAACATACTCGGAGAGTATGTATGCCCAAACGATAGCTATAAAATATATAACTAGCGTTACATTTCCAGGACATAACTTCTTCTCGGCTGGTGAGTTCAACACCAAGTTCAAAGCACTTTTTTTTGTTTGTGTATAAACACGGGTGCCAGCTATCTATTCAAGGATGGATAAATAACGCACTTTGAGCAATGGCCACTAACTCAATGCCTAACTAGCTCAGCTGTTTGTAGTCACTAACAGATTATATCTAATTAGTGGTTAAAAGACTTGATAAAGGAATTGTAAAAGGAATTTATAAAAGGAGATTGATAAAAAGAATTTGGTAAAAGAATTGATAAAAAGAATTGACCGACAAATAAAGTTTAATTTTAAAGATAATTTATTAACCAACATTTATTTACTATATTTAAACATTTTATAATTCTACTAAACACACACATATTTTAAATTAACATTTCTAAATAGTTTAAATATTCCTATTGTACCGGTCGAAACCCACCACCACTGCAAGTCAAATCGGATTCAAACTCAGCTGAACCAAAACTGAATTCAAACCCAACTCAACAGCTCAGATAGCAGAAATCGATGGCACAGTGCTATGCGCCAAGAACTAGCTCAATGGTTGGTGAGGACTAGAGACTCCTGAGTAACACTTATATCTGAGAATTTATATACTTTGAATAATTTTATAAATTGAATCATATGTATGTTCGGGTTGCCAACACAGACAGCGAGTATTAACATTTAAATAATTATAAAAAGAATGATGAACTAAGAAACCAAGTATGTTAGAAAATATTTAATAATAATAATAATAATAATTTGTTTTGTTCACTAAAATATAGATTGCATTAGTTACCTCTAGTCCTTAAAAGAATTTATAAATATAATAAGAGTGGCGGTCCTTATCATATGCCAACAAGTATTACACAACATGGGATTCTATGTCTATGCCCCCAATGAGAAATATAAAGGCAGATAAAGGTATTCATTAAGAATGGAAATGATTGTTCTAATTTTATTACGGTGGAATGTGAGATTTATTTTCACATTCGGAAATCTATTCATGAAGAGCAAAACGTATTTTAAGGCATAACTTTAATCTTGATTTGAAAACTGATTTAAACTAAATATATTTGAGAATTGGTTCGACTTTAATTTAAATCACTTCATCACGAATTACGAGCACGGAGCGGGTTTTACCGGGACAAAGATGCAACGGTACTGACGAATTACAAGGCAGAGAGTAAAATTGAAAGATGATCGCTAGTCGATGATCGAAGTCCTATGGCGGCTTGCATTTGGCAAGTCTTATGCCCTTTGACTAATGAATAGGAAAGGAAGTACTTTCTTCCTCTAGAAATTTAAATAAGAGAATATGATCACCGACCAGCCTAACGGAGCGGAAGTTTGCCTTACGTCAGCAACGTTCGATGATGATGACTTGATAGTCATCATTGAAAAATAAAACCCATGTAGAATGCTCTACATGATGACTTGACCAATTAATTAAAGTCAAACGGGCTTTTAAGAAAACTTATTTGAAAATATTTGGAAACTATATTAATTATGCCCTAATATCATGCTCTTCCTGAATCTTAATACAAAATAACAACAAAAGTTGAATTAAAATCTATTTAACCCTTTATCGGTCCTTTTTGCAATAAAAACATTTAACATTATATTTGAATTAATAAATCAACATTAGTGAAGCAAGAAAATACCATTTTAACATTATATGAATAGATATAAATACTTGTAACTTAGGAGCTGAGGACATAGGTGAAAAACGGAGCTAATAGTTTATTATTAGCCAATTATAAAAATAATAAACATGTAATATTTTCTTTTGACTTGATGATTAATAGAACTTTCAAATTTAGTTCTAATGGGTGAGAATTACTATTTGAAATTAATATTATAATATTTGCATGAGGCAAATAGAACAGAGGAGCTCATCGAGTTGAAAGATTATTGGCATATAATTTTTAAATAGCATTAATAAATCACACAATAAATACAATATATATATATATATATATATATATATATATATATATATATATATATATATATATATATATATATATATATATATATATATATATATATATATATATATAATATGCTAAACGAACCACCAGGTAAGAAAAGAAAAAGTTTAAAGACTAGAGATTGAAAGAATTACAATATAAATTTATAGTAGCATTTTATAAAGATTTTTACATTAAATAATAAAAAGCTCTTAAATAGGAGGAGTGTAAAATAAAGTTCGAACTGGCCAGAAAGTTTAACGTTCATTACAGAAATATATTACCCCTTCCGCTGGTCCTTAAGTTACATCTCCAAGTTGTTGAAAACATAGGCATCATTGGTTGACTACTGGAACAGTATTTTAGTAGCTTTCATAATTTTAGCAGAATGATCAGTCCGGAAAAAGGTTCAGCAGCTCCATTGAAAATTTCTCGGGACTTTAGGAACCGTAGCCAGATTCCTGATGTTCTAGCCCTCTATCATGATGAAATACAAATTAATATGCACATAGTTCACTGCACTACTCTACAACACAGCTAGCTTTTTTCTCTCCTGACTTTACAGGGCTATATATATTGTCCAGATGCCTTAAGGCTAACACTCATTTTATTATCAATGTGTTTTTTTTTATAATTAGTTGTTTTCAAATACATTCCTTCGATAAGGCTTTTAAACTAATTAGCTTGAATTCCTTCTCTAATTGAAAATGAATTCTTAAGATTTGAAAATGATTTAATTAGAAAAATTAATCCTTATCTTTTTCTAATTCATAAAACTTTACTATTGTTTTTAAGAATTTTAAAGCTTATCAAAGGAATGCAGCTTTTAATCTACGAAACTTTACAAATTATTTAAAGGTGAAAAAAACAAGTATTCCCGACGCAATGAAACTTTCGAACAATTATATATATTTAATATTTACAAATATATATACGCATAATCCACGCAATTTAATATATATAAATTCATGAATATTTTATCATGAATTTATTTAGAGAATTGATCAAATTTAAACTAAACTAATTAATTTTACTACACATTTGAAATAAGTTATTCATTATGGAAATTAGCATGGATTGAACGTATAAAGCCCCATTGCATCAGAAATTTAAGGTTAGTATTAGGGTAAATAACATGAAGCTAGGATCGAACTCAGATCCGACTGCTTCACTATAGATTTAATAACAGAACACTCTAATTTAACTAATAAATATTGATATAATGCTCACGCACATATTAACTCATGCACACATAATAATGATGATAAAGGACTACATAGCATTTGAAATTTAATCACACACATCAATAGTTCATTTATGTATGATATAGAGTTCCATATAATTAGACTCTTGAAAGATTTGTATGAATTAATGCAATGCAATGGCTACTACAGTATAAACAAAATAAGCAAATGTTTTACCTAGGCTTTTGAATGTAGACGTAGAATTTTGTTCTCTTTGGTGGCTGCTTTCGGAGAGGATATTTCCATTATGAATGCTTCCCAGTGGGCTGGGATTTTTCCTTGACAAGTTTCCTTATTTTCATGATTATTACTATTGGAGACAAATAGATACTGACAGAGATTTTCTAAGATGTAAGCTGACATTATTTCACGGGCAGATCTGCTGTTTTCTAGGACATCTGGGCTGGAGATAAACGTGCATTCCCAAGATCTTCTCAACACAGCATTTTGTTTGTTAACTGCTCAATTAATTTCTGAACTGCACTACTCAATTACTTTGTGAACTGATTCCACTCAATTAATTTGTGGAATGAATTGTCCAATAAAAAAAAGGCCTATTTATACCTGCACCTTGTTGTCTTTCTCATATCTCCGGCAAAGATCTGTTGTAAAATTCCAATGGTAATCCTTTGATAAATGTGTTTTGGAAGATTGCTTAATTAGTAATAGCCATGCAATAAAATGTGTTGTTTTATTTTATTAATAGCCATTGCTGTGGTTTTTAATGATAATCTTCTTTTATTTCACATACATTTTATTTATTTACAAATCGCACATATATACGCACATATATTTTTAATACAATTTACTATTTAGTTTTAACATTATTTTTTCTTTAATGAAAAGAGATTGGTATGTTTTTCTTTAACGAAAGATTATTTTAATAATATAATTTTAGATAAAATTATATGTGCCTATATCAATATAGGTACAATATATATATATATAAATAAAAGGTCACAATATATATATATATATATATATATTGTATATATATATATATATATATATATATATATATATATATATATTGTGACCTTTTATTTAGGTCCCTGGATTAAATAATCCAAAATTTTAAATGATAATATATTTGGCATTAAAAACTTAACAAGTGGCTTTCAATAAAGATTGTTTTGAATGCACTGAGAATTTTGCTTGAGTGGAGATAAGATTGCAAACCCAGTCTAAGCTCTGACTAGACTAAAATAACAATTTAAAAATATTGTTATTAATTGGGAGATAAATATATTGCTATTTTATTGTTGTTGAATAGCAATAATAAAATAAATAAATAATTAAATTAAATTTATAAGTCTTGTAAAATGAATTGTTATAGAAATTACTTAAGCATATTTTTTATGTAGTAAATCTAAAGCTGTCTTAAATAATAATGGGTAGTTGTTAAAAATGAAGCCAGAGGAGGTAATATTAATTATGCACAATAAAAATAATTGGCCAATTCACTCCCACAATGCATTAGAAAAACAAGCTATATATTAGCTAACCTAGCTGTAGTGGGGTGGACTAATTAAGAAAACAAGAACTAAGCAACCACAGAATTCAAGTCTGACCTAAAATAAGGAAGAAAAAAAAAACTAAACATCAGAAAATTCTGAAATCTAATTCAATGAAATGATAATATCTTGCTATCTACAAATGCTGGAATAGAAAATTTCAAAACCTTGCAGTCATTTAAACACCATTCTTCTATTGATTGGTAATTCTGATAAGTTATATTGAAAGAGAAATGGAAACCTTGTGCATCATAACTATCTGTCATAAATCTTATTTCAAACCCAGAAAGATTCAGGAAAAAGTAAGATTTTGCTTTTACATTATTCATAGATTTAAAATCTTTTATTTGAAAATGACGCACGAATCATTTATACATAAACTAAAAAGTTAATTGTTTTAATTTTGTGCCATTCTTAGTACTCAGCCAAACAATATTGGGTTTGTAAACTAAAATATCAAGAAAAAATAATAATTCGAGATAATTTTGAAAACAAGTGTTATGCATGATATATATATAGTAAATAAATTTAAATATAGATTTTGACTTTTAAATTTGAAAACAAGTGTTATGCATGATATATATATAGTAAATAAATTTAAAAGTCATTTTTGAATCATCTAACTTTTAATAAAGTAAAAATAAAAATAATTACATGATTTTATTCTCTATATTGTCTGCTAATTTTTATAGTGGAAACCTATGTGATAATAAAAATAATCAGTTATCCATTAATTAAAATGGTAAAGATGTCATAGTGATAATTCGATAAATTCTTTCTAATATTGAAAATCACATCATAATTTGCCAATAAGAATGGGGTAAAATAAATACTTACTTTTAAAGTTTTATTGAGAACTATACATCATTGTAATAATGTTTTACAATATTAAAAATACCCCGACTGTTTAAACATTACTTAAGTTGTTACATTTGCTATGGAGGAAAGAGCATAATCAATAAATCATTAATAAATAAATAAATAAATATGTTATGTAGAATAAAATTCTACTCATTTATTAAAGAAAATTATCTCCAGAAAAATGGATAAACTAATTTTAAGTATGATACAATTGGAAGTGGGAATTGTAATTGCCTTGTTAATTATCAGTACAGAAATCATCAACTATTTTTTTTTATTTTTGAATAAGTATTGAATATTGCTTATTATACATCCAACAGGATAACTAAATATATTTATGCATTATCTGGAATGTTTGCTCATCATAATATTAATTCTTATTTTAACTTACAACAATGCAATAACTTGGACAAATCATATAAAATTTAATGGATAAAAGTGTACTCTTATTTTTTTTTATTACTGCTGTGTTGTGTATATTACTTACATAATGTGTTGTTTGGAAATTTTGTTTTTTAAAACATATATGTTTGGTTATGGCATACAATATATATATATATATATATATATATATATATATTGATCCGAATTTGAATATGTGCATTCGAAACACCAGACTCTTAGGCAGAGAAGAACATACTCAGAGGGTATGTATGCCCAATTGATAGCAATAAAGTATATAACTAACGTTACATTTCCAGGTCATAGCTTCTTCTCGGCTGTTGAGTTCAACATCACTTCCAAAACACTTTTTTGTTTGTGTATAACCATGGGCGCCAGCTGCTTATTCTAAAAGAATACTAAAAGAATAGACAACGCACTTTGAACAGTGGCCACTAACTCAACGCCTAAATCCCCGACTAGCTCAGTTGTTTGTAATCACTAATAGATTATACTTAATTAGTGGTTAAAAAACTTGATAAAAGAATTGTAAAAGGAGTTGATAAAAGAATTTGATAAAAGGAATTGATAAAAAGAATTGACCGACAAATAAAGTTTAATTTTAAAGATAATTTATTAACTAACATTTATTTACTAAATTTAAACATTTTATAATTCTAATAAAACACACACATATTTTAAATTAATGTTTCTAAATGGTTTAAATATTCCTATAGATTTAATAACAGAACACAAATTTAACTAATAAATATTGATATAATGATCACGCACATATTAACTCATGTACACACATAATAATAATAAAGTATTACATAGCATTTGGAATTTAATCACACATATCAATAGTTCATTTATGTATGATATAAAGTTCATATAATTAGACTCTTGAAAGATTTGTATGAATTAATACAATGCAATGGCTATTACAGTATAAACGAAATAAGAAAATGTTTTTACCTAGGCTTTTGAATGTAGACATAGAATTTTGTTCTCTTTGGTTGCTGCTTTCGGTGAGGATATTTCCATTATGAATGCTTACCAGCTGGCTGGGACTTTTCCTTGATGAGTTTCCTGATTTTCACAATTATTATTATTGGAGACAATTAGATATTGATGGAGATTTTCTAAGTTGTTATGTTGACATTATTTCACAGGCAGATCTTGCTGTTCTCATCAGACTTTTTAGGCTGTGGAGAAGCTTGAATTCCCAAAATCTTCTCAACACTGCATTTTGTTTGTTAACTGACACAATTAATTTCTGAACTGCACTACTCAATTACTTTTGTGAACTGATTCCTGTCCGATAAAAAAATCTATTTATATCTTTGATGTGTTGTCTTCATAATATCTCCTGCAAAGATCTGTTGTCAAATTCCAGTGATAATCCTTTGATAAACGTGTTTTGAAAGATTGCTTAATTAGTAATAGCCATGCAAAAATGTTGTTTGATATTAATTAATAACCATTGCCGTGTTTTTTAATGATAATCTTCTTTAACTTTTATTTATTTAAAATAACTATTATTCTATTGTTGACAATCACAGATATATACGCACATATATTAGTTTTAACATTATTTTTTCTTTAATTAAACTTGAATGAAAAGAGATTTGTATGTTTTAACCTTTTAAATTATATTTTTATGAATACTAATAAAAACTCTTTACTTCCTTTTATAACCCTTAGTTTAATTTCTCAAACCAAGACTCCCCTCCACCCTTTTGATTAATTAATTGTAGCTTTTTATTTCAAAACTAACACTAGAAAACTATTTGATTTTTATCTTTTTCAAAAACAAACTGAATAAACTCTTCAACATTTAATTTTATGTTTTTCTTTAACAAAAGATTATTTTAATAATATAATTTTAGATAAAATTATAAGTGCCTATATCAATTTAGGTACAAATATATATATATATATATATATATATATATATATATATATATATATATATATATATATATATATATATATATATATATATATATATATATATATATATATATATATATATATATATATATTAGGTTAAAAATGTGTAAAAAAGAATATACATCTATTTCATGTATATGTGTTTTTTTTTCTAGTTAAGGGAAAACCGGAAATTATATATATATATATATATATATATATATATATCGTTTATCTAGAGAGAGTGATAAAAATATTTACTTCTCTCATATTTTAAAACCAATTTTAATGTATATTATTAAAGAGGTGAATATGCAGACATTTTATTAAATATATACTGTATACTGGAATGAACAAATTATTTTCTTATATAAAAGAAAATTTGATACAAGCGTTTTCATTTTGTAATTTTGTATAGAAATGAACTTGTCCACTTTGAATACGAATGCAGGTTTGATGTTTATTGGTTAAATATGATGTGCTCTCTTTAATAAAAAGATAGTTGTCATTTTAAACGATTAATATCATTTGACATGTATATTTTGGTGGGTCTGTTGATACATTAATGGTTTTACATTGTAAAATGGAATATGTAGATTTCCACAGATATAGTTAGTATTGTTTTACCTTGCTATGATATTGAGAATGACTAGTGAAGTTTTTAGTTGATGGGATGTTCCAATATAATGGCATCCAATAGATTAATATTTATATTGAGCAGTGGTGATGGAGAGTCACCTATTGCTAATTTCATGAGAGGAAAGTTGGTAGAGGCTAAGTACTAATTAATGCTTGTTAGCATAAATATTCTATAAAAGAAGGGATGTCCATGGTTTGAATTCTATTTTTTTGTGATAAGGAAAAGCCCACACACATGTGTATACCCATAGAGGTAGTAGAATTAACCATATCAGTATACAACTGTCATGTTGTTTTTATAAAGCCTCCCTTTTTATTGTAAAATCCCTAATGAGGATCTAGAGTTATTTTTTCCACCATGTATGGTGAAGTATAATAGGTCAAAATCATATAGCAAGTATAAAAATAATGTTAAAGTTAGGGACACTGATCTAGCATAGTGTTTTCTTAATTGAAATAGTGTTTATGATGTTGTATGATCATCATCAGTTATAGACAGACCAAACCAAGATCTATTTGTAATTGTAGAATTTTAAATGTAAAGTAAGAGATGCACATTGGCTGTGTGGATTCATCTTCATCAAATAAGGATGTGACGTAGAATGATAAGATAAGTTACATATTCAATGGTTGAGCTGTGGACATATGTAATGTCTTAATGAAACCTATGTGTATTTGACTTTTGATGTCTAATCTTATTTTAATGCACTAAACTGATTCAATTCAAATTTAAATAAGTTAGTAATTACACAGAATATGATAATTGCCCTTATCATAGTCTGATAAAAAAAAGAGCTAGGAGAATGCAATACATTAAAAAATTTTGAATTCTAAATTTAAACTTGGTGCATATCCTCAGGTTCTAAATATACTGCTAGTTTTGTGGTTTAAGTGCTAGTCAGCTTAAATAAGTTTTATTATCTTATTCTTTAAAATAGGCTAAAGAGTAACAAATGATATTGTGAATATTATTTTCTAAGCAGGTTATATCATTTGCTGAGTATATAGTGAATGGGAGACCAGATATTTTTTCATCCATAAATTATTTTAATATATTAGTTTTATTTCATGCCATGTCTTTGAATTAAAATTTTGTAAATAGTGTAAATAAAGTTTGTTTTATTTAAAAATTTATGTAGTTGCCTGTAATCTTATTGCTAATTACCACATATATACACTATTATTGTTATTGCTATTGACCTATCAGAAGATTATATATTGAAATCATCATCAAACAATATAATACTATTAACTAGATTATTCTATATCATAATAATTTTGGTAAGTCTTGTAATTTATTGGTACATCTAATGCATCTTCACACAATAATCAAAATGTTAATAACTTAAAGTACAGATTATTTTCAGTAATAGATTAAAAGAAAATATAATGTTGATTTAACTGATTTAGTTAAATACACAGAGCTATCATTTACTGAGATTGATCACATGGTTTATCATTATCCAATAAAAGGAATTTGTTAAGATATTGTTTTTTTTATTATTAAAAAGTCATTCCCAGTCATAAAGTTTAAAGTTTATGTTAGTTATAAAGTTTATGTGTAACTGCTAAATATAGTTCTTAATTTGAATTTATATTGAGAGCTATTATGTGCATTATGTTTGGGTAGTGGTAAAGTCCCTCTTACTGACCCAAATATATATTGTATAATGATTTTAAGTGTTAGAATCCTGAGAAGAATTAGTTGTTATGTTTCAAGATAGAATTTAAGATTGTAATAAAGTTTATATCTAGTTAATTTTTATAGATGAACTTAAAATAGATTACTTTCATTGTTTTATGAAAGTTAGCTAAGCTTTAATATGTAAATTACTTACTTGGGCATAAAATGGATAGTTTGTTTAATTTCATGATAAATATTTTGGTTGTGTCAAGCTTGGAATCCCTATTTTTATTTAGCTTATCTTTTACCATTTAATCTCATATTAGTTTATAGTTTAAGATTTCCATCTCCATCATTAACATTGTTTTTTTTTCATCTTGATCATTCTTTTAGTTATTCATTCTCATTTGAAATTAATTCACTATCATAATTGATTAATCAGACATTAACATTTATTCTTTTATCATCTTAACTATTCATTAACTCTTATTCTATCATCATCTTAATCATTCATTATTCTCATACATCTTCATTCTTTTATCTTAATTCTTAGACTCATTTCACTCCACTAGTTAATTATTACTTTTTTCCATCATCCATCTAGTCACCTACATCATAATTTATTTATCATTTCATTTATAAGTTTAATTTCATAATCATTGCAGACATATAATCATTAGTCATTTATGAATTTGCTGAACATCAAATTTAACTCAGCATGTTTTGTTTGTATGAATTTTAAGGCTGGTTTGACCAGAAGTTATTATCTTTATTAGTCACCTTGTGATCTTCTTTAAATCTACAGTTTCATGCTAGTTTTATTAAATACAAGAATCATTTTGGTAGTTTTATATTTTGTTTCTTCATGCTAATATTCTTGATAATGAGAGTATGATAGGTTGCATGAAGAAATTAGTCACTAAAATGTGCGGGATGATTCATTAATCTTTAAACTGCTTGACTCATCAAAAAATGAGAAGATTTGTCATCACTCTAAATCAGCTACTTTTTATCCCACATAGACATATTATACGTCATTCGAAAAAAAATCAAAAGTTCTGTAAGATGGTGCCCTCTTCAGAATTATTTTACAAGTAAAAAATCAATAAAAATGACCATATATGTCAAACAAAACAAAAGCACTGCCTCCTCACCATCTTTTCTTGAATCTTATTGGCTGTACAACTTCTGTCAAAAATGGAAATGGCTGCCAAAAAGTAAAAAGTTACGTTCGTTTTGATTTTTATTACGAAAATGATAAACGAATGTTTACAACATTTTAAACAATATTTGAATTGAATTACAAATTATTATTGATAAAATAATTCTAAAAATCAAATTATTTTAGAAAAATAATTAAGATATTACCAATAATTATTTATTTATTGCTACATATTTATCATAACATTAAAGTGAAAAAAAAAAGATTGCTGACACAATCTTTTTTGGTCGGTTGAATAGCGGTTACTTTTATTTCATCGCAATTGAATATTTTTTAAATTATAAATCAAATTTTATTTTTGAAAAGACTTTTGTTTACTTTTGTAATATGACAATTTAGTAATATACTTTTTACAAATGAAACTAACATTTTTATATTATTAAAAGTGAATCTATTTTAACAATAGATTTTGTTAAAGTTGTGAGTTGGCCAATTAAGTTTTGATTTTTAATTCATTTGGCCAATAAAATAATAATTGTTGAAAGGGTTAATGACCAGTTAAATCAGAAAGCTAAGTTACAGTTGTGATTATGGTGACCAATGTGGATGGCATGATGATTAGCTGTAGCTAGGCTACAGTGGTGATTATGATGCCCAAAACATGTGGTATGAATCATTTATATTACAGTGATCTGGGAGGTTACAGTTGCAATTATGGTGCCTAACATGGGGCAGATTGGTTTGAGGTTGCACAATGCAGTGTAGTAGTGTGTGACATGGGTTGGGTCATAATGGATAGCTGTAGCTAGGTTACAGTTGTGATTATGGTGACCAATGTGGATGACACGAAGACAAGCTGTTGCTTGATTATATTTAATAATAGAAAATCTTTATTAAAGATAAAATGTTTACGTATAATACTGACTTAAGCACTATAGATAGATCTGAGAAGCAGTATCCAAACACTATGAAAGCAGAGGCTAACCACCAGACTCCATGAATTATAAATAATATAAGTAAATGCTAACTTCTAGCACTGTCTTTTAAATAAATAAATCAACTAATTTGCAATGTACAATTATTCCTTAAGTAAAATCTATGTAAGATAATATCAAAACTTGTAAACTTTACTGTCTATATTTATCATTTTTATAAGACATTAGGGAACAAATGGAAATGGCTTCTTGTCTTCTTTATTAAAAGTTAACACTTGAGTTAGCATTGGCTTTTTCCCCAACTTTCAATCTCAATAATAAGAGTCTAGAATATCATTTAATTTAAAGAAATTAAAAAAAAAAATTTCTAAGTTATATTTATATATTTTAGCAAAAACTATAAAATTACTTACAAAATAAGAATTTAAATTAGCCCCAATCTAATGCTTTACATAAAATCATCAGTTTTGCTACCTACTTTCTCCACTTAGAATTTTATATAAATGGAGTAGATATATAACATGGTTAGTTGCTTAGGAAGTCAAGTGATGTTCAAGCACCAGAGTCGTAAGGTGAAAACATCAAAGAAGTAAGATGATTATCAGAGATTTATTTTTTTGATCTTATAAAAAAGAGAAGATTTTGGGCCTCTTAATGTTTTTTCCCTTTATTTTAAATAAAAAAATCAAAAGTTGGGGGGGTGTTTAATTTTAAAAAAAAATAATAAAAATAATATAAAAAACCAACCCCCCCTTTTTTTTTTTTTGTAAAAGGGATGGAAAGGGAAGGATTTTTTTAATAAAAAAAAAAGGGGGGGGGTTAAATGGGCAAACGTTTTTTTTTTATACTTTCTTCCTTATCAATCTAGAAATTTTCAGCTATTGAATTCGATATCCTTAAAGTGTAACACACAATGCATTAAATTAGATTAAACTGATAAATTTCATAAAAAAAAATAATATTTTACAAGAATATATATATATATTAAGCTAGATACTTTATTAGACATTGTAACATTTAAAATTTGAATTAGGATCCAAAATAATAATTGAAAAACTATACATTTCTAGCATTACAAAATTAAGATAATGCCAGTATTGGTTTTAAAGATGAATTAGCAACAACACAATCTTGATTATATTTAATAATAGAAAATCTTTATTAAAGATAAAATGTTTACGTATAATACTGACTTAAGCACTATAGATAGATCTGAGAACGTATCCAAACACTATGAAAGCAGAAATGTCACAGACTCCATGAATTATAAATAATATAATGAATTTTTATCCTCATTTTAATATATCAGAAAGCTGTTAATTTCAAAAATTTATAAATCAAAGTATTTTAAATATATATTTTTCAAGATGAAGATTAAATATTTGCTGACATCGTTGTTGTAAATAAAAATATCATTTCTGGATGGAAAGTTAACAGCTTTCTCAGTCAGTTCATTTTTTAAATTCTTATTAAACGTAATTTAAATCGTATCTGTAATTCATTAGAATAAATTAGTAACGAAGTTCATTAATTCTGTTTATCAGGAATTTAAATGACTGGTTGTTTTAAGATTAATTTATAATTTGATTTTCAACTTCAAAAAATTGGCCTTCAGTTTCATTTTAGAAAAGTCTCTTCAACCTAAACCAGACTATAGCATGAATGAATAAAAAGTTATTCCAATTTTACATAATTGATTTTTTTTTTACTTAGATAAATAATAGCTCACCACATGCTGATTCATTCACACCTACCACTACCTTATGCGTAACTAACTTATAAAATTAGCTGCCTTACTTAATCTTTAATTTTATAAATGAGGTAACCCTCCAATAGTCTTATATGGTTAAACATAACAGTAGTAATCAGTTATTGCTAAGCAGATAGCAATCTTTTATTACAATATAAATATTAAATTAATTTAGAAGTTCAAAAATAGTTGATTTTATTTTACATAATAATTGTACACCTATTAAAATTGAAGCCAGCCTCTATTTTATAAATATACTAATAAAATATATAAAAGATACAAATAAGATGAAAGCAAGATAATACAATTTAAATTATTTTATTTAAATTGCTTTGCTCTATGCATAATTACATATAAACTTTGCCTGTACATGATCTAAAATCAATATAAATGCAAAATGAGTATGAAATAATATCACTTCAGTTTTCTTTAATATGATTAAATTAGCAGGTGTTCATGAATTGAAACTCCACCATGAAAAAGATTATAAATATTGATATTCGCTACCTGTTAATTAAAAGTAATTCTTTTATCTATAACATGTTACTTCACCATAATTTTAAGAAAAAAGTATTATTAATGTTGTTTTCTGTATAATCCTTCATTTTTAGTTACAGTATAAAATGTAATATGCACAAGAAATAAATTATTAGAAAAATACTTACCAAGATTGACCAGAAAAAATTGTTGCTTTCAACTAAAAACATAACAAATTTTAATACATAACTGGGAGCAACAAAAGAAATAAAGATTGTGAAGTTAAATATGTTTAGTATCAATACTTGGTTAGAACAATCTGAATGTATTACTAGTATGACATGAAAAATGATAAAATTCAATTATCAATGTGAAGGCTGACTAATAAATATATTTTGAAAGACTTGTATTTATATAGTATTGTTTTTAAAATATAGTCACTGAGTTTACATAAGAGTTTGGTGTTTAATTATTTTTTTTTTTTGAAAAAGTATATAAAAATAGAAAAATGTATTATAATGATTGTGTTTGGCGTTATTAGTTTAAATTTAAATAGGTTTGAAAACATAGGCAGCAATTACAACTCAACTTCCTGTTTAAATTCTGGTAACTTATACTAGAATTTTTGATTAGTTCCATTCTTCATAAAATCTCACAAAGCTAACTTAGTTATGATATAAAATTGGAAATTCCTAATATTCTCCATGGTAGATAGAGTTTCCAATGAAATGCAAGTTTTGATATGCGTTGACGTTGATATTTTATGAATTTAATAATCAGTAATTAACATAACCTTCGTAATTGATTACCGGAAATAGAATTTTTTAATTAGCCAAAATCATATTCCTCTCATTGCTAATGCTCATATAACTTCATTATGACTTCCTGTTTAGTAATAGAGAGTTGTACATTCTTTCTTAAAAACATTCAAACTATTCTTTAACAAATAATGGAAAGTTTTCATGTGTTCTTCATGAGGATTCTTATCATCTAGACCTATAGAAGAAAAATGAAAAGGAGCGACAATTCCGTGGGCTTCTAATTCTTTTTTTCTCATTCCTAGTAATCTATAACCAATCTCAATAACTTGGGCCGGATCTATTTTCAGTCATTATGTTTGCGGAAACACTAATAAAATTAATTGATTTATATATAAGTTTAAATTGAAATAAAATATTGATTTTTTTTAATATATTTTTATGACAACTATAAAGGTTAAAATTCAGAATAAGAATCTCATCTTATTTAAAGTTTAAAATAGATGCCAGAAGAGGTAAAAACGTTGTTAGAACCAAATAAGAGAAAATATATGTTGTAACAATGCTTTTTAAATATTGTTGACCCATCAATAACATCAAATTTATAATTTACTTTTTTATTTCATGTTAAAATGATGTCTTCTACTAAGAAAGCAGGCAAATGTTAAGTTTTATTAGTCATTTATAATGTAAAGTATGCCACTTATTATATATAAATAGGGAATCCCCATTCAAAAAGTCTTCATCTATTGAATAATTGTACCCAACATGATAGAAGATTTTATTACTTCTTGAAATAAAAACTTCATAGACTAGAAACTCGCAAAGTGAAATATTTTTACAATGTATAAGCTCAAAAATAATAATAACAGTAAGAAATAATAATGTGTAATGAATTAAAAATATGATGATCACTACGAATATTATCATATTATGGATTTAAATACAAGTACCCTAATGATATTTTTTATAATTGCAGTTTAAAATATCAAGGAAAATAATATACTATAACAGACCAGGTATTCACAACAAATATTTATAATTTAGTTTCAACTATTTTTAAAAAATTGTTTCGTTAAATTCTTGCATTTTGATTCCAACGCAACCACATATATGTGAGCATTAGATCGTAAAATTCATTCAATATATAAAACTAGTGTCTCCAAAATTGAAACTTTATAATTTCAGTGAATTCTTGAAGTATATTGCCATGATCAAGCCATTCAATATTTTTTGTATACGAATAATATATTGCATATCAAATTCACTTTATTTAACAAAGTCTAGAATTATTATCTGTTTCCGACCTTCTCAAAAATTAAGTTAATTGTTTTTGTTAAGAAATATCATTATGTTAACTGGATATTTTGAGAGCAATCTTGAAATACAAAACTTCAAGGGTATAATGCACTTAAACCCTAGCAGTGTATATCCGATATGCTTTATAAGTAAAATGATAAAATGAATACGACACTAATCACACTGGAAAACTCAATCAAGTATTTCTATTTTAAAAAGAGTATTTGCAGCTGTTTCATTAATTTCTAGTAATAATGATAAATTGATAATTTTACCATAATTTTTTACCAACAAAATATTGAATACAAATTGTTAAACAAGCCGAACTACTCTCATCTAGGCAAAAGCGAAATTAAAGTGCGTAATTTTTAGATCAGTTTTTAGTTGCCATTATACTTTTTTGTCCTTAAGATTTTATCTTGTGTTTCTAACTATGAACAAATCTTTAATTTTTTAAATAACTTTTTTGTTTTTCTAAATTTCTAAAATGATATATTATTCATGCTTTTGTGATATAATTTTCATGGCAAATGGTTTTTAATATCTAGCAGGAAATAATTGCACCTACTTTTGAATGATTATTAACATATTTAATCAAAAAAATATGACAGCTAATGTTTGTTTTAAATTGCTTGAGAAATAAATTTTGTTTGTCTTCAATGTTTTTGAGAAGCAATATATGACTTATTTATAATGTTGGGATGACCTGGATATTACGTTTCCAGAACATAAAACACAAAATTTTATCATTCTTATTAATTATGTTTTCACTCCACCAATATTAAAATTCTTGCTTATATTATTATAATTGGATTCAGATTAGTTTTGTTTTTTAATTATTTGGAATAACTGTTCATAGCTTCACCTGTATACATTTAAGCATATTATAGGTTATTAAAACAGGCAAAATTCACTATACGTATTCCACTCACTGCAAGCTAGAGTAATCAATGGATGCCAGAAGGCTTGTGCATAAAATCCCCATCTAGTGCCTATTCATCCAATTTCTCTAGACTAGTTTCTGGCTTGTGGCCTTCGTCAGTGAGGAACCTTGGATCTGAGAAATGGTGATCATGTGATGTGTATTGGCGTATTATAAGTATTTTGATCAATTGGCGAAGTAAATTATTTATTAAATGATAATAGTGATTCATTATTATAAATTTGATTTTACATTTATTTAAAAAAATTATTTTGAATTTAATGCGAAATAACACAAAATACATATACATTATTATAAATAAGATTTGTGCATTTTGTTTTATTTCTTTATGAAAATATTTCATACGAAAATATCGGTAAGCAGCTGTAGCCATTTTATTTTTATAAATATTGATTATTTTATTTAAATGGAAATAATCATATATAAAGCTATACATGGATTTGATCATGATTGATTTGTTTCATAAAAATCAGCATGATGGATTTATTGATCTTGATCGGTGGATCTTTTTATAATATATAATATTCTTTTCCACTAAATCCAATAAAAAAAAATTAACGGCAGGGATAATAAGTAAAATATACTTTTTATAATAATATGGTTAATATTTAAATGCTGCACGTAACATAACAAAAGCTGTGGTTATTCAATGTAATATATTTATTCTCGGTGTTTGAGCAATAATATTATTTGAACGATACTTATTTATATTACAAGTGAAGATATGGATTTAAAAAGCGTAAAAATGAGTTTTACCTACCAAAACATCACATTTTTCTGCTTATACTCAACAAATATTGTTCGATTTTTTTGGCTTAGAATGAATGACTTTGGTATTGGGTATATAAAGTGAATATCTATTAGGAAGTTAGTCTTATGTGAATAATAATAATAATGAAAGTTTGTTCTACTTTAATATGAATTGCTATTGCTTCTCTATGTGTGTTCATCTCTGCATACGTATAGTGAGTTTTGCCTGTTTTAACAACAGTTATACACAAGCATAAGAGATGGTGGTCATGTGATGTTTATTGGCTTAAAACCAATCCTGCCTAATAGGATATTGGTGGCTGTGGTTATTAAAGAACCAAAGACACCAAAATGTATGGGAACTGAACTGGGTTCAGACCCATATAACTATATAAGCTGATGGACTTGAATTGGAAACATTAAAGTGTTTTCAGTTTAAGACTCATAGTTTTGTAGTTAAATGGAGATAAAAGGTGGTTGCTGGAGGGTTGCATTAGATCCTAAGATCTAGATGCAGTGCTCTCAGATCCAAAGCTCCTCACTGACGAAGGCCACAAGCCAGAAACTAGTCTGGGGATATTGGATGAGTAGGCACTAGATGGGGATTTTGGCATCCATTGATTACTCTAGCTTGCTGCGTGTGGCATACGTATAAAAAGTTTTGCCTGTTTTAAAAACAGTTATACACAAGCATAAGACATGGTGGTCATGTGATGTTTATTTACTCCAGAAAAGATAAGAAAACAAAAGAAGGGGGAATATAAAGAGCTAGAGAAAAAAGACAGTGTGCTTTTTTGGGGTTGTTGCCTGTTGTTGCTGATTCCATGTGTTGTAGTGCAGAGCAGATCATCATTGGTGAACTTCATTCCCAAGATCTTGCCTCCTGTAGGTAACCAAGCCAGTTAGGACTAGTAGCAGATCATTCTGGTCTTATTATTTTTGAATATTTTAAGAAGCTCGTTGAAGGTTTTGTTTAAAAGTCTATAGTCTATGCAGTATGTAAAGTACACCATTGTTTATTTTAATTGTAGGAATATTTTATTTACTATTCATTATTTAATCTTTTGAGTTATGCTCGCACACAGACTATATGTATATGGATGTTTTGATACTATTTATACATATATTGTTGTCTGTTAATGTTAATTATGTATTCTTGTTTGCTGGCCATCGGTCATAGTCAGGGACATAGCAAATTAGTGGCGCAGTCATGTCGAACTTAGGAGAAAAAGTACAAGAATTTAAATCATTGGTAAATTAGTGGAAAGCGGAGTTGGAATTGAGCAGACAGATGGAAGTTAGTAATAAGGTCAAGAAACAATAGTCAATATGAGTTCATTTGGTCAAAACAGCATAGCGGAATTCGAGGTTTTATGCATCAGAATGGCCGTTATATATTATGCAGCTAGAGAATTTATTTACATTGAACAGTATCAAAGATAACATGCAGAAAATAGTGGCACTTATTATGGTTTTCGCTGGTGCAGTGTTCTCAGCTGTAGCTGAACGATCGCAAATATTAATACTTAATTATAAATAAGAACTACCAATTAATTTATTAGATCTTTATTGGTACATAATAAATCACACTAACAACAGTTATGGATAATTGGTTAACATATATATATACATAATCTGACTGCATTAAATTCAAATAACCCTCTCTGTCTACAGTAATAATAAACGTATAGTACCTTGACTAGGTGACAAAAATAACCCTCGTAAGAGCCACTTAGGGTGTTTAAAAATTAAATTAAGACCAGTGCGGTCTGCTATTACTCTAATCGGCCGGATTCACCTACAGGCGCCGAGAACCTGGGATCACAGTCCGAAAAGCAGCAGCGCTCATGAAGAACCAAAAGCACAAGAGAGCGATGTATGTTTTTGCCGCCCTTTTCTATATTGCTACGTTTGGAAATCACACTCTCGTCACTTCTTTTCTGAAGTTTTAATACATTTTTTCGCATGTGTGCAAATGGCTTCATTTGGTTATTAATTTCCTTGATAATCCAATCTGTTACACAACGCCTCTGTAATTACTTTATTTAGTTAATGCAGCCCGATCTAATTACTTTTATTTTCACTTAATTAAATGTGTAACCTTTACTGGCTCTATTTACATATGTATACAACAGCTGGTATAAAAGTAATAGACGTCATAAATAGATTATTTGAGATACCCATTACAGAGAATGTAAAGTATGAGGAATTAATAGAGATTAAGCAATCATTTTAGCCCTCGCCCATCCTGTCACATAGTTTGCTTAACCTTGTGAAATAGGAAGCAGTTTATTGGGGGAAAAATTAAAGAATATAACTTAGCTCTGAGGAAGTTAGCTAATGATTGCGGTTATGGGGATTTCATTGAAGAAATGCTTATGGATCATTTGTTATGGGATGTCTGACGATAGGCTCAGACAACAATTACTAACAGAACCTTATAATATGGCCATTAAGAAAGGTGTAGCATACGAATTAATTCTTAAACAGCTTCAGGTTTTTGGGACTAAAACTGAGGACAACATTAAAATGGAAGTGTTCAAGACAGAAAAGGAGACTGCGGTACTGTGGAAGGTTGAGCGCAGTAAGAATTATAAAGTAACATGTTTTTGCTGTGGAAAAAGGGGTCACATGGCAAAAGAATGCAGGTGGCTCAAAAAATGTGATTAGAAAGCGCATTTAGCACATATGCGTAACCAGGTAGATAATAGTAAAGGCAAAAATAAATTACCAATGCAAGAAAATATGGGAGGTACTCACATGGTTAAAAACATTAACACCCAGGGGTTAAATCAGTTTATGGTTAAGTTAATACTTTGTAGAAAAGAACTGTTGATGGAGATTAATTAGTGGGTCAGATATTTTCATGATGTCACTAACAGTCTCGATGTCACTATCATCAGAAAGCACGGAAAGTAAATTAGAGAAAACGAACATTAGAACGCATGATGTAAATGCGCTAAGATTTTTAGGCTTCATGACAGCACCCATCAACCACTGCGGTAAAAAAACGAAGTTATCTCTATATTTAGTAAAAAGGAAGATTAGCACCTTCCTTGGGAGGGAGTGGTTCCACAAACTAGGAATCCAAATTAATAATATTAAAAAAATCGCTCCAGATCAGGAAATGGCATACAAAAAGCTGGATTTATTTAACAAAGAATTGGGATTAATTAATACAAGTCCGGTTGGTATACAGTTGCTGGAAAATGTGCGACCAGTCATGAATAAACCTCAGAAAATCCTATTCACTCAAAAGACTGTAGAAATGGCAGATAGTGCCAGCGAAAGGGGTAGTAGCTCTGTGGATGGTGGGCCATGTATTAAGTCACCTTCACCAGCAACAAGAAAAAACAGTTTCAGAAAAGAATTGAATGCTCCAACAAGAGAATAGAGTTTTAAAAATAGAATTAGAAACTTATAAATTATGAGGAAAATCTGTACAAGAGGAAGAATTTATTAGTAAAATACACATAACTGGCCGAAAAAGAGAAAATACATATGTACTAGGTGACCAGGTTTGGGTTCAATGGTTTCAAGGAATAATTGAAAAATTATTATCAAACAGGATAGTAATCATTCAAGTAAAGGATTGGATGACATACAGAAGACATGTAAATCTTGTCTGCTGTCGATTCCAGGAAGACTTTAAAATTTCATTGGCCATACCAAAAAAGGAAACTCAGAGAATAAAAGAGATAGCAGAACTGACACAACATGAAATAGTGATCGATGAGGATAAAAAATCAGGAAGCAGCAAGAGTGAACCCGAAATTAGGAAACAAGAACTTCAATCAATTCCGAATTCAAACATAATAATAACTAGATCACCCAGACCCAGACGAGTTAAATTCAAGGACTATATGTAAACCTAAGCAATTTTCTGGAATAAATGTTTAATTAAACTAGGTTTTAAAAATAAAAGCTTTTGAATAGAGATATGTATATATTAATTAATTTGTAGATTATACGGAAATAAATTCCTAAAAGATTAATTAATTGTATAGATATTAAAACCTTAGATTATACGGAACTAAATTCCTAAGATAAACGGGGAAGTAATATGCGTAATTAAAAGGCTAAGAGAAATTTCATATGATAACAATCTCTAATAATATGTAAATTATTTAAGCAGAACTGATTAAAGAAAAAGTCAAATTACTCCTGAAAAAAGAAGAAAAAAAAAGAAGGGGGATATAAAAAACTAGAGAAAAAGAACAGTGTGCTCTTTTGGCATTGCTGCCAGTTGTAGTGTGGTGCAGATCATCATTGGTGATCTTCATTCCAGGATCTCTCCTCCTGTAGGTAACCAAGCCGATTAGAACTAGTAGCAGACCATCCCAGTCTTATTATTATTTTTGAAATGCCTCAAGAAATTCATTGAGGGTTTTGTTTAAAGACTATAGACTGTGCAGTAGGTAAAGTACATCATTGTTTACCTTAACTGTAGGAATATTTTATTTACTATTCATTATTTAACTTTATGAGTTATGCTCGCACAAATGCGGACTATATGTAAATGGAAGTTTTGATTAGTAACTATTTAATTGTTAATAAATTGTCTTGATACTATTAAATATGTTGTCTGTTAACGTTAATTATGTATTCTAGTTTGTTGGCTGCCCAATCCTAGTCAGGAACATAATACTGGTTATGTAATTAAATGTTATAAAGAACCTTTTTGTCTCACTTATATTTAGCTTTTTGCAGTAGTTATCACATATTTTTCTGTCAATATTCAAGAATTTCCTCTCTTAAAATGTATTACTAAACACTTCAAGATTAGTCTTAATACAAACTGAAGACAAAATTTATTTTTTAACATAACCTATTTAAGATTCTCTTCACAAATTGATGTTCAACTAGAAGTCTTCAAACTATAGAATTATAGTGAAAAAATGGGCTTTGTGCATAATAGAAAATAAATTTCTTTTTTGTTCCGACAATAGAAAGCAATGAAATTTGATCCTCTCCAACATTACTGAAATTTTAACAATAGGTTTAAAACCTTCTATGGTGCTTATTTGTTTCAAAAATGGAATTTATCAGCTGTCCATCTATTTTTGATGTGTGAAACAAACCACAGACTGCATACTTAATGATTGTCCATTTTATGCGCAAATACCAAATTGAGGGATTTAATTAAGTCATATGATTTGGATTTATTATAAATCATTTTGTAAATTATTAAGAATTTTAAACTCTCTCTTAATATTATAATATATAAAATTAAAAGCGTGTGAAGCACTTGAAAAAGAAGCTATAAAGAGTGCAAAAATATTAAATGCTTAGTGCTTTTGAGGCGGCCTTGAAAGCGCTAAGTGTTTAATATTTTTGCACTCTTTATAGCTTCTCTTTCCAGCGCTTCACACGCTTTTAATTTTATGTATTATAAATCATTTTGTAAATAGTTGAGTATAATTTTTTTATAAAACAAAAAAAAAAAAATTATATGTTAAATAAGTAATATATAAAAATGTGTGTGTCATGATTTGTAATATCTAAATGGATGGTGTCAAAAATTACGAATACCTTAATTTGCCATTTGTAGAAACAAATTATAGTAATTTAATATAAATATATGAAAAATGTGTGTGGAAAAGAATATATTATTTTTTGGAGGAAAGCTTTATACCTCAAATAAAATCAGAATGACATTTACATCTTTCAGGCATGTCATTAGAATTGCTATTGTAAGTGTGTGAAAATCACTGCAGTTAGAACATTTTAATTTGTATGATCTATAATATTAGACTTTCCAGGAAATGAATCAAATCTCCCGTACTTCTACTTGATTGTGTTCACGAGTAGATTTTTGATTGGTTAAAGAATCTTTTACTGTATATATATATTTTAAAATTAAAAAAACAAAATAAAAAATCATTGTTATCCACAATTTCAAAAGAAATGGTCTAATAGGCAGACAGACCTTTGACGTTTTTTGCTGATTATTGTAAAAAATGATATCCTGGAATGACTTTGACAATTGTTGGAAGAACATAATAAATGGAAATAATGCTTCAGCTAAAGCTACAGAAGATTGATTTTAATGTTTCATATTCTTTCTTTTTATTGGTCAATATTTGAGCCATTTTTGCTTGATTTGTCATTAAATTAGTTTCTATTTTTGGTAAGTAAATAAATCGCTAACTCTGTTCCAAATGTAAATATCCAACACGTATGTGAATATTACACAGAGTAAAAAAATTTAAAATAAAAAATAAATACTAATTCACCAAGTGCTTTCAGTACTGTATACCAGATTCACGGTCAATGGGACATTAGTATTATGTTGATTAATGATGTCATTAGACTTAGCAGTAAACCAAGCTTCTTTAACTTCCTGCTCATTGCAAATAACACTAATCATTTGAGGAAAACATTCATACCCATTATTTTTCTCATGATAAAGAAATACTGAATTAACCTGAGATTCCATTTTAGATTTCCTATATTGATAAACATGCAGTATAGACAATTGAATTTATTTTATAATAAAGTCAAATTTAAACAATATATGTATGTAAAGAAGAAAACAGATAAGGAATGGATTTGTTTGGCCTATGTAGCATCTATAAATATGAAATTAAAGGAAATAATTGATAAAGATTATAATGTTGGTCTTAGATCACTCTTATGTTTAAATAGGTTGATAAATAATTCAAAAGATAGTGTGGATGGTGATGATAAATATGAAGTTGTATATTTAATTATTTACCATGAGTCTGGTTGTAATGCTATTTATTATAGTAAAACGAAAGCTAATATATCAACAAGGTTGTGGCAAGATGATTATCAATGTAGGAAATCTAAACTGAAATCCCAGATTAATTCAGTATTTTTTAATCACAAGAAAAATAGTGGGCGTGAATGTTTTCCTCAAATAATTAGTGCTATTTGCAATGAGCCTAATGATAGGAAGAGGAAGTTAAAAGAGGCTTGGTTTATTGCTAGGTCTAATGAAGTCATTAATTAATGTAATATGAGTATCCCATTGAGCATGCACTGGAATATTAACCGTTCAGTTTAAATTAGTCACCATGAATCTTGTATACAGTATCGAAAGTGCTTGGTGAATTAGTATTTATTTTTTATTCTAAAATTTTTTTACTCGGAAATATTTATATATGTGTTGAATATTTACTATTAAAACAGGCAAAACTCTCCATACAGTAGTGCCACTCAGTGCAAGCCAGAGTAATCAATGGATGCCAGAAGGCTTGTGCATAAAATCCCTATGTAGTTCCTACTCATCTAATATTCCCAGACTAGTTTCTAGCTTGTGGCTTTCGTCAGTAAGGAGCCACGAATCTGCTGCACCTAGATCATTAGCTTATTTAGTCATATAGGTCTGAATTCAATTCACTACCCATACATTTTGGTGTCTTTGGTTCTTTAATAACCATAGCCACCACTATCCTATTAGGCAGGATTGGTATTAAACCACTAAACAGCACATGATTACCATTTCTTATGCTTGCTCATAACTGAGGGCCACTACTATATGGAGAGTTTTGCCTGATCATGTAATATTTACTATTCTTGGATAATCCAAACAGTATATGTATTTGTAGCAGTACTGTGAAGATTTTATAAACTTTTGAGAGATGGTCTTTCAGATTTTGATCTATGAACTGTAAAACAATTTTTAAATTCATGTTAGTATATTTTTGTTTCTTTAATATTAAGAATCTTTCTTTTTTTTCCAGTTGGAAATGAGAAAAGGAAAGAAGCTGCAATATTGATAAGTAAAAAAATGGAAAAGTTAAAGAAAAGAATTAGACATGATGTCAATATGAAGGATCACAAAAACTCATGATTAGCAATAGAAAAATATGGGATTAACAAAGGGAATGGATTTATTAGATTACCTAAAGAATGACAGGGATAGTTTTTAATTGTTGATCATAGGCTAGGATAAATTATTATCTGCTTTGAAAAGCATAGGACGTTATGAAGATTTTAAAGCTAAAACCTCCTTCAATTTATATTTCTGAGAATTTGATGGATAGATTTGTTTTGATTTAGAAAAGCACATTAAAATACTGAGATATTTCTGAAATTGCTTTAAAAAATAAATATTGCCAATTTAATATTCATCTATGAAGTAGTATTTTTCAATCTAAATTTTTTAATTTTTGATGGCTAATTGAAATTGCTTAGTTTGCAATGGTAATAGAGCTATATTTCACATATTTATGCTTAATTGTATGTATTATTTTAAAGAATTTATAAATTATTAGAAAAGTACATTATTCATGTTTTTATAAGTATTTTTTTCATTTTTTTGTTATCATTACAAAGTTTGTGTTCATTATAAAAATTATTTTAAATTTTTTATTTATTATACATATTTACACATTTTGAGAAATCACCCAAGTAAAAACATCGTTACTAAAATTTTTAATACTTGATGTATTTTTTAAGCGTTGAAAGTGAAATAAAAATAAGAATGATAATTGAAAGAAATATAAACATAAAAAAAAAAAAAAAGCTCTGGAAATAATTTGGAATTTTATGACTTAAAACGTTCTTTAGAAATTAATTAACAATTGTATCACTAGATGGCACTGTAGTTGATCTTATTCATTTTCAATTTTAATTTAATATTTAAAATTACTTATCTTTTATTAATGCAGGTAAACGAAAATATATGCAGACGATTTCAAATATGCATGTATTCGTAAAGTAACGAATGTTTTAAACATCTCTGCCATAGTAGATTTTCTTAATTTTGTTTATATTTTCACATACCTTCCCAATAATTATTATATAATTTTTGTTAATGATATTAATAGTTCTGATTCTAATTTTTGAATTTATTTATTTTCCTAATATATAAGGTTGAAGCATTTTTTTCAAAATATGTATATGATATAAGCAAAATTGTTAAATAATCTTTTAATAGCCCACTTCAGGATTAATACTACTATGTTTTTCATTAAAAACAATAAAGGGGGAAATCATTACCAAATTTTTCGATTTCAGAATGGAAACAATTTTTCATCATTGTTTTGTTCTCTTGCTAAAAATAGCTAGATGCATGATATATATATATTCATATTTAAATTTTATTTTGCATAATTTATGCAAAGTCTTTATTTCTTTTTAATCATTTAGTTAATGAGTTAATGAAAGTTTAGTTCAGTTGTTTATTGAATCAAAATTCTTTTTCGTAGGGTATTGTATTATTTATTGGTATCCTTTGCCCTCCTCCCTCCCCTTAATATTTTTTACAGTTTATAAACAATATGTATATATAATAAATTTTGAAAATGACATGCAAATGTTGAAAGAGCTCTCGACTGAATATTAAAAATCTAAAAGAAGAAATTATGATTTTTTTTAATTAAGGAAATCTGTGATTTCTTGCAGTTATAATTAATTATCTTCATTGTTTACTAGCTTTCTCAGTCTGTATTTTATATTTAATATATTTCTCATATCACTATAAATAGCAGTAATTCACTATATTACTCTAAAACTATATACACGAGCATGGGTAATTATTTGACACCATAAATATATATGTCTGTTCATATGGTTACACAAACATATATGCTATTACAACCATAAATATATATATGTAAATTTAATAAATATGACAGTAATTATTTCTTCTGTTTTCAGAAAAAAATTACTGCGATTTTAAGTGAACTATCAGCCACCAGAATGCAGGAAGTAAGTTTCTTTACTATAGAAGTATAATTTTTTTTACTAGTTTTCAGATAATTTTTTTTTTTATAATGAAAAACTTTCAAATATTATTTGCAAAATTGCTTATGTATGTTTTTTTATCTTGAAATTATTTTACCTTGAAATAAATGAAATGAATTTGATTGGTCCAAATAAACACAATTATAATGCTATGCTTCTGCTTAAATTTAAAGATTATATTTTTTACTTCAGCATAAAAAGTTATTAAATTAGCATGAGTAATTGTTTTTATATGTATACGCATGTATTATTGTGTATAATCTTTTCTCATTTAATTAGTGATATTGATGAGTTTAAAATTTATATGAAAACCAAATCAGCAGTTGCTATTATTTCTAGTTCCCTTTTATTTTTAAAATTAAGAAATGGATTAGAAAAAATAGCTTTCATATTAATTGCTGAAAATTAAATTATTTTCTAGAAGTAATTAAAAAAAGTCATTATGTATTGTTGCTTTGTTTATAAAAAGTTTAATTTCATTTGTTTTTGTACAAATTATATTGTTATTAATTTTTTTTAAAGAATAAATTATTGAAATTAAAATGTGTATAATATTTGAATTAAAATGAAAAACCCATTAGTATTATTTTGAACTGTATAATTGTCAATTTAATTTCATTTAATTACATAAAAGAATAATGTATTAGTCTTCATATATTAACTAGAGTTTCCTTGATAATTAAGAATTTACAAAGTGTATAGTAAGTAGATGTTAAATTAAACAAATAAATAGTAATTGTTTGGTTATAAATTGAAATTGTGTGTCATTCCATATATTAATTTGATATATCTACGCAGCAACCACTCAAAGAAGTATGGAGAGATGCATGTTGGGAGTAACAAGAAGAGATCGAAAATGCAATATATGGGTAAGAGAACAAACAAGTGTTACTGACCTCATTGAAAAAATTAAAAGACTGAAGTGGAGTTGGGCTGGACATATTGCTAGAAGAGATGATAATAGATGGACAACTGAAATCTTAAACTGGATTCCAAGAGATTGTAAACACCCAGAAAGAGACCACATGTGAGATGGATGGATGAAATAAGAATGTTTGCAGGGGTGATGTGGAGAAGAGAAGCTAAAGATCGGAGGGGGGTGGATTGAACTTGGAGAGACCTTCATCCTGCAGTGGATTGATAATGGTTGGTGATGATAATGATGATGATCTACGCAGCAAGATGAATAATGTCAAATTTATATAATATATGGATAACTATAAACAATGTATAAAGAATATGTTCACAACAACTGCTATTCAATCCGTAACTTTAAATGAATATAGTGGCTTTATGTGAACACTTGTTCTTCTCCATAGTTCATAATTATGGGCCATATGGTACAAAAGCACAGATTTTTGGACAGATTGTAGATTGGACTGTTCCAAAATCAAAATAATAGTTGCATTTAAAAAAGTATATCATATTGCAGTCCATAATCACAAGAAAATTGATGTTTGTTCTGTAGAAGTATCTATTATACTAAATTAGAACAGTGGTTAACCACTAAAATTGCTAATTTGGGTCTTCAGAATTGTCATATTATTGAGAATGGATTTCTCATAAGAAAATTTCCCAAAAGGGTATTTTATGTTAAACTTGAACAGTTTTCTTGCGATGGGTGGACATCATTTACATTATAAGAAATATTTCAAATACACCCTAAATAAATGCAATGGTGATTATTTCCTTTGGGAAGATATGGCAGAGGGGTTGAAGTATTTTAGAAAGAAAGATTTTCTGCAGAAATTAAAAGATAACATTGCAGACAATCAACCAAATAGAAGAAATGGATCATCATATTCTGTATGTGGTCATAGATCATCTTGCATAAAGTAGTTTTGTTTTTTATCCTTTTTACCCTTGGAATTAGTCATTCTCATTTAGGGATGATGATGTCACACCACATAGAATTTATGATAACTGTTCTGATTTATGCATCACATTGAAAAGTGACCATCTGGACAGGGATTTTTTTTTTAATGACATGATATAGTTTAGGTGTCCTCATTATGTATCAATAATATGCATTCATCTATCTTCCTATTGGTACTGATAGTCTCTTGAACTATAGAGGAATTAACTTCCTAATAGGACCATATCTAAACGCTGCCATCTGTTCTGATCTAATCCTTTTGTATCATGTTCCAGCTACATCAATGGCAATTGGAAAAATAAGACATTTGGTGGTTCCTTTCCAATACATTACCCAGTTTTGTCACTACTGCTCTTGCTAATACTACTTTTCTGGATATTTTTTGGACTATTATTGACCTTGGAAGAACCATTTCAAAACCTGCAAGATTTCTTCCGATTTGGGTACAGAAGGTTGTTTATTGGCACTGTCCATAATCATGACTTTGGTTTTCTAGACATATTTTTGAGTCCAGTCCCGCTTTCTTCATTAATATTTGTGTTATCCATTTATATATTTTACTGCATACAGCTATCCGTGGATCGTATTCTGCATATTTTAGGTTCCAATGGCAATCTTTTCTTTGTAATATCAGATTTCTTTTTTTGCATGCCATCATAAATATCCAAATAACCTAAACCCATTAGTACGGGGATTTATTCTTGGTTCTTTTTCCAATCTGAGATACACCTTGTCCATAATTAAATCTTTACTAAGAGTCTTACTATCATTAAAATATAATAAGAAATAGCATTAGTGTGGAAAATGAGAAGAGAAGCATATAACCACAGGGTTATCAACCTAAATGGAAGATATTTAAATACATGTACATACATACTGTTTTGATATAGAATTTATTCAATTTAAAAGTAACATAACCTTAAAATAAACAACTTGTAGAGCAGCGGTCCCCAACTTTTTTGCACTTAAGAGCACATTCTATAATACTGGCCAGGTGGCGGGCACCATTTATTTTTTCAATGTAAATTTATATTTGGATATTGTTAATGATAGACTCTTTTATGCTGTAAAAGTATAGTATGATCTACAATTTGATTACAATATCATACAATAATTTATAAGAAATCTTAAAATTAAATTTATTTGTATCAGATAAATAATTTTTTATCGTATTTGGATAGCGGCGGGCACACGTAAAATGGTCTGCTGGCGCCAATGGTGCCCGCGGGCATAGGGTTGGGGACCCCTGCATTGTACTTTACGAGACATTTTTTGCCATATAATTGACAGTCGAGTGTTTGAGAAGGATGTATAGTTGTTTTTTCTTTTTGTTAAATTATCACTTACCTTTATCAGATATATAGTCTCAAGGAGATATCGAAACTTGTTTGGACAGACTGTTGTAGTAAGGAAGATACCAATTTGGATGGAGCCATGCAATACTGCTTAAAGTGAATTTGATATGCTATTGTAATGACAGTCATCATTCCCATTTCAAATTAGATCTTGGACCAAAAATTGGAAGAGAGTAGTAGATTTCTGTAAGTGCCATAATACTAAGATTTTGCCTACTCGTAAGCTATTACAATGTTCACTTTTAATAAGCATTACAATATTAGAGAAAGAATCATGGAAGGCAGGAGTAATTATTTAATCTCATAAAAGCACACATTTGTTAATGTAAATATTATTATTTTATATATATATATTAATAATTTGAATCTTTTCATTAATAAAAAATGATTGTTTGAAGGGGAAAGTCCTTATATATACATAGATTTTCCATCAAGCAATTATAAATATATATATGTTTAGAAGGACTTGAACTCAGACTTTCAAGTTCATCATAGCTATCCATTCTATCTTATACAACCAATACACATGGCCATATACGTCTGATAAAGATAAATGATCTCTAATTTACGTATTTCATCCTGGACCAGCGCTCATCAGTTGGTCCAGATCCCCATCTCAGACACATATATGCAATCAGTGCTCAGTTTACATTGAAATAGCAAATCTTCAAACTTTAATGGAAAGGCTTCAATCTTCTCCACCTTCCAACTCTTCAGCCATGCATATCATTGAAAATCCGAAGATGGAACATCTCCGAGCCCTTATTGATGCCTATTATTGTCATACCTATGTTGACTTGTAAGTTACTCTGACCCCTTACATATATAAGAGTATTTCATTCCAATATCAGCCATATGTCTACTTAAATATACAAAAGACATTAAGTTTAGTATAGATAATATACATGTATTTAAATATTATATATATATGGGTGTGTGTATAATATGGATTTCCCATCAAGTGATCCTAAATATATAGATGTATAGACAATCGTCTTTATTTATGAAGAGAAACAATAGGTAAGTGATTTCATTTTTTTATTACAGTATTATGAAGTACTGCAATGGGAATCTATTATTTATTCTATTAGCATTTACAATTTAAAAATGATTGTGTTTAACGTTACAAATATAGGCGTATGTATACACACACTCACGTACATCAATTTGTAAATATTTCCTATTTAAGTAGTCCAATTTTGTAACATTTTGGTTTTTTAATATCTATATTGCACAACAGCAAAATATTTAAAACTGCAATTGAAGAAAACAGTCATCAATTAATTCGATTTATTATGCTGATGATACTGAGGAAAAGCTTAGGATATGTTCCATTTCTGCTAGATTAAAGTTATTTGGAAATCTATGTTACTATGCAGTAGAAAAAACCTGAGATCATAAAGAAAAGATTATCACTAGAATTTGTAAAAAGCAGTTTATGATTCAAGGATAGTCACATGTAGTAAAGATATAAATGGATGACTCTAGATTTAAATGGATGACTCTTGTACTAGTAATTATAACCTGGACTGAACTGGGAAATTCTAAATTGTAAAAACATAGTTTGTTATGTTGGTTATGGATAATAGAGAAGAAATGGCATGACTTTCATTGGGCGGTAAAATTATTGCAAAAGAATAGATTTAACTCGTATGAGTAATTCATTGATATTATTTCAGATTTAATATAGTACAAGTTTATATCCTATTAATTCAAGCAAGTAAGAAGAAGTTGAAAAGTTATATAAGGTGTGATATGTTGGTAGAGCGTTTGCCTTAAATTCGATTTTCAAGAATCTAAAGGTGAGAGTTCAACTTCTAAGCGAATATTGTCACTGTGCATATAGGCCAGCAACACCTGAAGAAGAGTGGAGAATAATACTAATCGAAACGTTGTGTAGTTGTTTGTATTTGGAAAGTTTAAATAAAGTTTAAAATTTTCTATACATTCAACATTCACTCATAAATGATGGAAATAGTCCAACATATCACATCTAATAATATACCACCATCACAACAAAGCTTCAGACAAATGAAAAGTTATATATTTAAATGCAGTCAGAAATTGATAGAATTTGCCTGTGTGTTTTTTGATAATTATTGACTAGAATACTAAAATTAAAAATCAAAACATATAGTAATAAAAAGCAAAAGAATGACTTAAGTTTCTGTGAAATTTTTTTTTGTTTTTTATTACCAATATATCTTTTTTTTTCTTAAAAAAAAAAGTAGTAATAGCACTGACTGTAAATTTACGTCATCAAATTGATTAAATCCTTGAGACCTAATGATGGAAGAAGAAGTTAAATTATAGAACAGATCAAAATCATTCATTTTGATAAGTGGAAAAGTTTGGGAGTACTTGAAAATGGATTGGAAAAAAGTATAGGTTAAACAACGAAGATAATCAGAATTGATATCAGAAAATACAATAGTAGGTGATAATAAAGATAGAAAGAAATTAAAGTGGATACAGAGTATTATTTGCAAATTGATAAAGTAATCAACCTGAGATTAAAATAAAGTTTCAGTCATAAGGTAGCTTTTTTGAAAATGCTAGTGATTGTAATATAAAGATGATAATAAAGATCAGAGATGGATGACATATACAGAAAAAGCTATATAATGAAGATATAAATCTAGGACTCTGACACTTGATAAGGTGCATCATAAGTAAGAAAATCATGTTATACATCACGTGACTTATTAAGCTTGCACTACAACTGTAATATAATGAGCGTGCTAATAGCTTTAAACAAATTTTTCCAATTAATGCCGCAAGAGAAGGCATTTAAAATCTCTATCTAGAATTATCTCTACCTCCAAATTGGTTTAGAGCTGATGGCTCTCCTCAGTGAGGCACTAGGATATTCAGTTACTAGATCTAAAATATCAACTCAAGTGTAGCACTCACTGAGTTGAGCTGTCAGATCGAAACCGGTTTAGGAATAGAGATAATTCTAGATAGAGATTTTATAGGCTTCCTTTTCAGGTATTTATCGGAAAAGCTTGTTTAGGGCTATTAGCATGCTCATTATATTATATAAATGAATCTCCAAAATAGAAGATGGTGTGTCAGATTAACCTTGAAATTATTGTCAAGTAAGATCACTTAAATTAATGGCTTGGAGTCAGAAATTTTTTGGAAAACTGTATAAGAATCAAGGAAAAAGCTGATTGAATTATGTTAAAATAATCTGTAAAATTAATGACATATAGTGTAACGGAATAAGTATATGCCGTTACATTTCTTTCAAATAAAAGTGGGAAAAAAAAAAAAAATCATCTTCAAGTAGAAATATATATATATAAAGAGAATTTAATCATTTTATTTAAATTAATATATATATAATGCATAGATGGCAAACTAATTATATAATTATTTAAAGTTTAAAATCTAAGAACAACATTGTTTTAATATAAACGAATTTTTTAAAAAATGCTGTTAATTAGTTATTTTTAAGCTTAAAAATGGAAATGATTTACTATATTGACATAATTGCAAACAGGCTCTTGGGCATAAAGTCAGATAAGAGATCAATTAAAAAAATACTAGCGATAAAATTTTGAGTTCACGCTCTAAAGAAAACTGACCAATAACAATGGAATAAACGCACGGTCCACAGAGACAAGTCAAGCCAGGCATGATTGGTCCTGGAATTTGATGATGAGAATTCACAAAGATATAAAAAGAAAACTTTGAAGTTGAGATTTGAATTTGGATTGATCTTGTTGATTGGGTGTTATTTAAATATATTTATAAGGGTATTGCAGATCACAGAAATGTAGGGGTCAGCAATAATTTACGTTTCCCATGTTTGCAAGAGCTGAGGCGGTCTCCAGAGTATGATGATTTCCGGAAACTAGCCAGCAATAGACTTGTCTCTACCTAGAACAATATGAAATGGAAAGAACTTTGAATTGCGTGACGCATCAAGGACTGCAAAGATGGACTTTACCTACAGCATTAGAGAGTATAAACTTTAGTTTTAAATGAAATATGAACATTATTGATGTAATGTGAACTTTTCAAGTATTTTAAATGCCACTTAACTTTTAAAAGAAATCTCTCTTTTATCTGACTAAAATTTTACATTATTTATATTTTTTTACATATGTGTTTAATATCATTTCCATTCTCGTAAATTTTTTTTAAATTAATAATTTAAAATAAGCATAAATGGCTGCATAGATTCGTAATATGTTAGTTTAAAATGTGTTAATTTTGGACTAATTGTTTCGGAGTTAAATTGATGATTGTTGATAGATGTATGGATATGTTATGTCAATATAATTTGAGTAGGTGCATTGAATACTCATTTCCTTGTACCGCGTTAGCATAAGGCATAATACCCACTTGAACGTATGTCCCAAAAGTGTAGCCATCACATCTATTTCCTATGCCATTGACTTTCTTACACTCTGGTTGGGACAGTAAGCCAGCAAAGACCACTATCCCCTTTTCACAGTATCTCGTATATATATTTCAAATAATTTCGTTTTTTTTTTTGTATCCCCAATTGGACAGTGGATTGTTCCTGTCTGTTGGTGAAATTTATTAATGAGCATGGGGAAGATGCTCATTCCTTCACACCATGATTCTTTATTTCTCAAATGATATGCTACAGATGTAAATTCCTGTTAGCATGATTGTGTTATGCTAATAATCTTATTTTGCATTGGTCACATCGGTATATCAGTAAGCTAGCGTTGGTTTAAATGCGAGATTTTAGCTTAAGGTTAAAAGGGATTGGGTTGGCTATATGCATAATCTGTGTAGCATATTCATGCTTAGTAAAATATTAAAATTGTATTAAATCAATTAAATGCTTCCTTCTGTGTATATAATTCAAATCAAATATATTCACTGGTTAATTTATTTTTCAGAATTTTCTTTTAATGTGTGTGCGTGTAATAATAAAATGTTTTGTTTAATTAATTTTGGTAGTAACTCATTTTATATATTTTATTAATATTTAAAATTAAGAATTAGAAATTTTAACATACAGAGTGATAAAAGCTCAGCTTTTCCCCGAGCTAGGGACTGATGCTTTCGGTTCGATAAAAGAGTAATCTCTCCCGTGTGTATCTATCTACATACTGTATAAATTTTCCAGGTTCAAATGGCCTTGTGGCACCTCGCACGGCAGTTAGGGAGGTTCCTTCGACCGTTATAATAGGTCAGAAGTAATCAATTAATAGACTTGGTTTACATATTTGTGTGATTATGCTGAAAATCATTTAAAGGAAACATACCTTGAAAGAGAACTGATGATGTGCAGGATCGATTGTAGATGTGTGTTGGTCAATTGAAAAGAATAAAAAGTTCCAGAAAAATTCTATATATTTTTTATTGATTGCAGCAATAGCTATGGTTCCATTGACCAAGATAAATTATAGAAAATTCTTAACAAAATGAGTGTATCAAAACATTTGATTGTTCTTATAAAGTATCTATATGGCTATGAATAAACAGATTGGTTTCATTGTGACCTCTCACTTTGTCATTACCTCATTTGTTTAATATCTTAGCCACCTATGTATTCTGTTCCTTCATCATCAGGTAAAATTCATTGGGAACTTTATATGTGCAAATATTTTTCAGCTGTTAAACTGGAAACGTCCATTTCCTTATAAAAAGTACTCAACATTTAATATACTCTCAAAATTTTGCCTTCGATAATCAAATGAAATTGATCATGAAAAAGTAGATTCGTATTGAAGTATCAAAAGGCGATCATTATTTGCAGGTTTATTTTAAAATGATTCTATAGGATCCTGGCATGTAAATTGTCTTGGTAAGTTAGTTATTCGGACTTGTTTGTTCCATGAAATATGTTTATATATCTGTTTACAAATAGAGATATTGATAAGAATGAAAACGAAAAATATTATTATTAATTCCAAATTTATTTTTTAGGGCAAACTCACAGCCAGTAGTGTGGGATCTATTGTTGGTTTGCAGTCCGATGAAATACAAGAAATTGCTTCCAAGTATGCTGATAAAGTAATTATCCCATTTCGTAGTTTTGTTTTGTTTTAATTATAATATTTTTGATGTATATTTTATTCTGAAATTGTCATTTCTTAAATACTTCTTGCATTAAAATATTTTATTTCATTAAGTTAAATTTATTATTTTTTATCAATAAAATTTTCGGTAAGAGTTTTAAATTAACGGGATTTATACATGTATGCGTAAATCGTTTTAGAAATTACATTTTTTTTTTAATTGAGAGATATTTTTGAAAAAATGTATACAAATATATATTATGTAATATGTTAGATTAATACCTCATCATTGGTTTATTAAGTAAATGAAATATTCTCAGTCTAAAGCATAAGATAAACCTTTTTCAGAAAAAAGATCAGCCATCTTTTCTCTTTTACCTAAATTTATTTAAATAGGCATATCTGAAGCACTTTGGAAAGAGAGCATGAAGATCTTAAATTAATTATATTTTTTAAAGTTATACCTCAAATTGCTCTGTTATTTTAATTGACATTTGCGAAATATTTTAATTTACAGATCGTTAATATCAAATCAAATAACGAAATATGTAAATGTAAACTTTCTTATTGGTTAATATTATGTAATACACTAGATTAATACACCATCACTGGTTTATTAAGCAAATGAAATACTCTCAAACCAAAGCACAGACAAAACTTTTTAAATCCAAAGCATATGTTTAGGTCATAGTCCCAGAAGTTGTTTATTGTAACGCATACAAATTAGATTTTTTAATTCTATATTCTACCTATCTCATCATAAAAAGTTTTATTTTCAACTGAACGAATTATTTCTAATGAAAGACATCTATACTGATATTTAAAAAGTAAGATTAAATTATTTAAAGGAATTTGTTGAGAAACTATTTTATATAAATGAAAATTGAAAAGCAGGCAATGTATTCTTTAAGCTGAAAATATTTTGAATTTTACAAGAGCTATTAGTATTTTAAATGCAAGTATATTTTACATAACTGGAATCTAGATGTAATATAGGGGATTTGAATACAGACTTTCAAGTTCTCTTCAGCCATACACATGACCACACCCAAGGGGAAAAGGTAAATGATCTCCACTATATGTATTTCGTGCTGGAAAAATATTTGTTCAAATTATTTTATGAAAGGATGTTGTGCAACTCATTGCTTTATTAATTAATTTTTACCGAAATAATTGTTTTATTTACAAGAAAAATCTTTTCCGTTTGCATCTAAATAAACAAATTAAGTACATTTTTTTTTTGCTAATTGCTGCCTTTAGAGTGTGGATCTCTTTATTGATGTCAGACAGATAGTAATTATTATTGTAAAAATGTCCTTAATAATGATCAAGTGTTGGTAGCCGAGTGGTCAGCACAGCCATCTTACAAGCAGTTGTTCCGGGTTCGCTTCCTTGCCGATGCTTTGACACATGAAAAAGAATATAATAAATATTATACTGAATTTGTCCATAATGTTTCCATAATTACATATCATACCATTTACAACTTTCTTAAATACTTTAACAATACTATTTTTTATATCAAAACTTTATTCTAACAATTTCGACTGTCCTGCAGTCATCATCAGAGCTACAATATTAAATTATATAATTAATACATTTATACACATATTTCATATACATAATTAAATATACAAAATAAAGCATACATTTTAACATTTCCAATTTTATTACTTTACTATTAATTAATCCTATCCACATTTATTTTATATTATTTTATTTTTAAAAAATAAATTATTAATAATAATCAATTCAACTGAACTGAAATAAACAACTAATATGAAATAATTATTTTATTCTGATTTAAAAATGTATTACTAATGAATAAAAAATTAAAAGTTATTAATTCTTATAGTAATAATTAATAATACATAAATGCATGCACTGAAAGATTTTTAATCTCTTATAAAACCTTCAGCAACATCTATGTTGCCATTAGTTAACAATGGAATAAGGAACTGAAAAGATGTTGAAAGTGCATTTTATGTACTAATATTCTACTGTTTAAGATGGCTTTAAATTAAAGATTTATTTTTCTATTTAACTTTCCATTATTGTCACTTAGAAATGTAAGTTACCATCATTAAATGTTCTTTTATTATTAAACACTGGATCAACTATTACATTAAGGATTGCATTGAATCCCACAGGTGGATTCAATTTATATTCCTTATGCAAAAGAATAAATTGTTGAATGTCATCACAGAAGTATTACTGCCACATACTATTTTAATCAGAAGGTATTTCATTTGTCTTTACTGATTGAATTGTTAACTCAACAGAAGGTTCAAATAGGTTGTAAAGAAGGTTGTTTGTTACTTTATGAGTTTTGGTTTACAACTGGATTCTGGGAATCTTCTGCTGTAGTGCTAACTAATAGAAATATGATGCTGGAAATATTATATATCCTTTATCAATCACAAAACATTTAAACAAACATATATCAGGACATTAAATTATGTATTTTGGTGTTATTGCTAACTGGATAATATAGTATGGCATGAGAGGGAATGCGTGCACCTGTTACACCTTTTATTCAAGTCATGGTACATAAAGCAGGTGGATGAGAATTTAAATAAAATTCATTTTCCTGTTAGACTGAGTATTTGAAATTACTATTAAAATTGTGTGATAATTACTGGAAAGTGCAGCTTTGGAAGGCCCTAGAACAAAAGCGTGGGATAGAAAATTGTAATCTTTTGTTGCTGATGATTGGACAGAATTTCTGCGCATTGTTTGAAGATGGTGAGATGAATATCATGTAATAAGGATCTTTAAATCTTAAAGTTCAATGAGTATTGGGTATAACTTCTCCTTTAATAATAACATCTATTATGGCAAGGTTATAGATGTCCTTTCTTTACACTCATTGGTTGTGAGAAATTCTGTATTGTATCATGTCTAATATTTTGAACATTTGCTTTATGTCAGTTAAATTTTAATGTTTAATATATCATATTTATGATAAAATCTGTTCTTGGCAAATGGAAATTTTATTTATGGTATGTTGGTAAAGTATTTGGATTTGTTTTTGTTTAATTATTGTATTAGTATCTCTTTTGACTTTTTTGTGAACCTTTTATATGTTTGGTTTTGTATGTGAGATTTATGTGCATAAATGATCTTTTTGATACTTGTGGGGGGGAGAAGAGATTTTTCATTGAACTTTTTGTACATTTGATTAATTTTTTGTGTTATCTTGATGGTTATAGCATTGTCCTCATGGTATTCTAGTATGAATTGTGTTTTTTATTTGAGTATTTATTTTTTCAAATTTATATATATATATATCCAGTTGTGAAAGAAAAATCAATTATCATATTACTGTTGTATATGTATCATAAAATATTTAAATAACATTTTACCTGTTATTATTTTAGTTTTATTATTTTTTATGCAATTCTTTTTATCTTGCACGGTTTGGCGCAGTTGCGAAAGCGTCTGAGTTGGGATTGGATGGTCCCAGGATTGAATCTTGCGCTCGCAGGTCTAGCACCCTAACTTCTTCGCAGTAAAGTCATTAGCCTTTTTTTTTGTTATCTTGCATAGACTGTGGCATAACTTGTTTAAAATTGTAATCATAAGCGATTATATTCTCACTTTAAAAGTGAAGAAATCCCTTGGAGCTAATTGCATGTTAAACTCAGACATTGTTCTAGCATGATAAACATACCTTAAAATGATTGTTGTAGTTGAAACAGCTTCCACATGAGAATTATTTGAGATACAATGGACTCTATGTATTATTATTATTATTAATATTATTATCATCATCATCGTTAATAATATATATATATAAAAGTAATTATATGAATGTTTTAATTGCAGCAATCGGAATTAATTATTGATGAAAGAGGAGATAGATTGGGTGGAACTCAGCACCACAAACGGATAGTTGCATCTTTGAATAAGCAGATCCAGCAGCAAGAATCAAAGTTAGAAGAAGTAACTATTGCTAATTATAATGATTAATGATATAATTACAATATTGAGCATCAGCAGTGATGATTATTTATTATAGGTTCAGAAACGACACCAGGAGCGCCACAAACAGTATCTCGAGATTCAGCAGAAGTTTCAGGAGGTGAGATTATTATTACTATTATTTTTTTCATCCTGTTAGTACATGTTTATTTTTATATGCGCTTTTATATATTTATATGCATGTTGATGTTATTAGCTTTCATTGATATCAACAATGTCTATGCACAACCTCCATTTTTTTTTTTTTTTGTATTCTTTACAATGTAGTGAATTTCTTGCAAGTTGCTTTCTTTTAATCATCTCTTATAAGAATAAGGGTTGAAAATTTTTTGTAGTTTTTTTAACTTTTATGAAGACATCCTTTGTATAAATATATAAAATCATAAAGTTAATTGCTTGCAGGATCTTAAGACCTTTGAGGAATCAAGCAGCAGATGAAGTACAACAGATTCATTCTAAGGTTCAGACTGATTTTTATTTCTTAATTTATTTTATTTAGCTGAAGATTGACTTTGGAATCTTTAGTTTTAAGTTTGCCTCTATCATTGCTTAAAACCATTTAAGGACATATTTTTGTTACTGCCATCTTATTCTTTTATTGTAATTGTTTTAAATTATTTTCTTTGTTATATTACCAAATTCACCACTTCCTTTATTTTGCTCTAATATCTTATATAAATACAATTTATCCACTACTTTGAACACTTTTTAACAAGAACCTTTTATTGACTTATATTCATGCACAATCTTATGTTTCGACTATCCTGCAGTCTTCTTCAGAGCCACTTTAAAATGGCTGTGAAGACTGCAGGAGTGGCTATGAAGAAGACTGCAGGACAGTCAAAACATAAGATTATGCATGAATATAGATCAATAAAAGGTTTTTGCTAAAAACTGATTAAAGAAGTAGCTAAATTGTATTTTCTTTGTTCTTTTTTTTTTAATCTTTGTTGGAAACATGCATTAAGTTTTCTGCTTGAATTCACTCTGTAGCCTTAGTTGATTTTTTTCTCTGCAATTCTTATAACTGTGCTTCATTTTTACATGTCATCAAATTATGTGTTTGCTAAATTTGCATCTCTAAAGTGATTTTGAATTTCTATAATTTTTATAGATATATTCTAGCAGAATTGCATTCTTCACTTTTCTTAATCGGTATCATCATACGTAAGTTGTTACGAACTGATGATTTGACTCTTAGTTGGTCATGGTCTCATTTCTCTATTTGTTACTATACAAGTTATTGTGTGCTTAATTATGGATTTATGCTTTTATTATATTTACAATAAAGAACGATTTCTGAATAGATTTTTGTTAAAATTTTGCCAAAGCCATATTTTACAAATGAATGTATAGATATTTTTATCTTTGGAATTGAAGTCACCAGACGTCAAGAGAAAAATTTTTTTCTTATTGTTCTATTACTATTATTACTCAGATTGCAGTTTGCCATAAAAGTTATTTTCATTAGCCTCCTTAGTTAGTTTATATATGCCATTTATCATTCTATTTGACAGTCTTGAATTCTGATAGACATAAATTCTAACACTGATTAAAAATTTTACCCCATTACCAAAGCTGTAATGTTCTTTGTAACAACTATTGCAATTCCATTCATTGCTCGAATAGAAGATTTTAACGTTTTCAGATTGAAAATTCTTTTGGCAGAATCAGATATTCTTTGATACGTATCTTGAATATTGTTTTGCACCAATCTTGTTTATGTTTTTGAACAAGCTCTAGGTTATTTTTTTGTTCAATGTAAGACTTATCAACAAAAATGTTTCCGACTGTTTTGATCTTTTTTATTATAAGATGAATTGATTTCCAATCAATGGGTTTTGTTTTCAAGAATACTTTCATGATACTCTTCAAGCCTTTAATTATGAGTTTTTTTTTTTTTTTTTTATATAAATGATGAAATAGCTTGCCGCTGATTTATTTATGGAATTTTTGTGGCTGTTAAATACGTTGAATTCATGATTAATTTGATTTAGGTCTTGCAGTTGTATTTCATTTTTATCTCCAAATTAGGAATAATAGTGTTTGTGCCATCAATCAGTCTTGTTCCTTTTCTGTGAAGGTGTTTCTGTCGTTGGAGACCTTCATGGTGTCACTGTTTTCATCAGTGAAACTTGGGATTGTCAAAGCGAATTGCAACTTGCATATCTACATAGTACCAATGTATACATACTACATAAATAAAATCATACGTTGTAAGCACATATGTCATTTCCTATCAAAAGGTATAGCGAATAACTAGGCTTTTTTTACCAAATGGTTCATAATCAGAAGATCATATGATATTAGTGCACCATAGTAACAGATAAAACTTAGCAACATCACAGAAAGCACCAGCCAATCAGAGTATTATGAATAATAAGCATCACTTGATTATAATTGGTGGTAGTTTTCCAATGCTTCTAACTCTCTTAACACAATTTGTTAATATTTGAGATAGCAGAAAACACTTTATATTATTGACTTTCACAAGTAATAAAACAATACGCTTAAAAAAAAAATTTCTGTCTTTGCTATAAGAAAAATTGTGGAAATATCAGAAAGGAGTAGTTATTTTAAAGAGTAGATAAATAATTCTAACATTGTTATTTATTATAAAAAATAATAAAAATATCCTGTATAACAACTATTATAGAAAATGTATATTAATTATTATACATCAAAAGCCTTTTTCAGCGGATAATTTTGTGCCCTTATCAAATGTTAAACATCTGTTTTAACTGTTATGTGATGTGATGTACTGTGGCTTCTTCTTTATACGGAGTCAGGAATCTCTCAGTCACTATGCCAGAGAAACCTCTGACCACTTTACCTTCCCTTTCCATTCCCCACTCTTAAATTTTTCCCATATTCTTTTCTATTCTGCTCCATCCCATTTCCACAACATAATCTTTGTCCACCCTATGGCCTTTATTTCTAAATGCCCCTTATCTTTTCCCAAACCCAGCATAAAAACCAATAACTCACTTATCTGTATAATCACTTTGTTTGTATTTATTCTTTCACAATTTCATTATTTGTACCATTTCTGCTTTCAGGGATTCACATTCAATTAACAGATGCCTAATATTTTCTATGCCTTCCTTACACAATTTGCAGACTAAATCACCCATATTTTTCCATTTATGTGTACATTCCTTAGTTGCTAATGATCCTGTTCAAGTCTTAAACAGTAAACTACTTCCCCTAGTATTATCATAAATTAGCTTACATCCAATATTCTGTTATAATTCTACATATATTTAATCTCTTTTTACTTTCCATCCTAGTTCTTCATCTTTCCAACTTCCTTTTTTTTATTAATGCACTTATTCTTCTATCTCATTCTTTGCTATTATAACACTCAACAATTCTCCTAACACAATTATTCGATCTTTTGTACAAGTATACTAATATAAAGTCTTTATTCAAATCTTCTGCATACCATACTACTGTTCTCACCCATCTTGTTGCTTGTCCTTTACTCATAACCCAATTAAATACTATTTTGGCTATTCTTTTATTATCCATAAATTAGAATCTAACAAACATTTTCATTTTGCTTTTTGCATCTCTCATATAAAAAGTTGAACATTTACCCTTGAATTGCCTCCTTTGCTGTCCACACATCTGCATCTACTGCATGTCTTCCTACTTCTCTTTGTACTTTTTTTAAGTAATCTAACACCTCTTTACTAACACATAATGTATCGTTACCATAAGTTAACCCTGCTACTCCCACTTTCTTCCATACAATTCTAGCTACATCAAATTTATTATATGAAAACACTGTTATTGCATATAAACTGCCATTTATTGTTTTATAAAAGAAGTAAAAGTAACAACTATAACTCTAAATAAAAAAAACATGAATAAAATAAAATTATGATTTAGCACATAAGGTTAAAACAACTTAATTATATAACATAATAATACATAGAATAAATAAAAGCATAATACAACTTTATATACATTATCTTTTATATAATTTTTCATTTATTTGTAATTAACTAGTTATTGACTAAATTTTATTAAAGTTTTATAATATTCACACAATTGTCTGTGTTTTGCTTTAATATAATTTGTTTCATATATTTGCCTTCCTTTTGGATCTTTAATGCATTTTAAAGATTTAATGTTTTTACAACATCTAGTTTACATGCATATGTTAAGTAATGAATGTATAAAACAGATTTATCATCTCCTCTTTTAATTGCACTGTTAGGTTGTGTTGGTCTTTCATGTAACTGTTTCTCTGTATGTCCATAAATAAATCATATGACAATTGTCACAATTAATTGTATACATGATTCTTTTTTATATTATACAACATCTCTTACTCTATAATTACATATTAATTTTTCCAGACTTTTTTTCAATAATACATTAATAAAAAACAAAAATTATATTGATAGGCATATAATCATTGGATAGTTAAATTGTAAAATTTTGGGAAAAATAATATGTAATTATAAAATAAGAGATGATATAAAATATAAAAAAGGAATTGTACATAGAAATATTACAATTGTTATATGATTTACTGCAAACATAAGGGAAACAGATGAAAGAGCCTAAGAACATAACAGTACAGTTAATAGGAGAGATGGTACATTTTCTTTATACATTCACTATTTAACATACAGACATAAAATAAATGCTGTAAAAAATATTAAACCTTTAAATTACATTAACGGTATAAAAAGAAGACATATATGAAACAAATTATATTAAGCATAACATAGATAATTGTATGAATATTTAAAAATTTATGGAAAATTATATAAATTGGATAGTATATATAAAGTTGTATAAAGTATGATTTTATTTCTTCTTTATTTTGTTATGTTATATAGTTAATTTGTTTCAATCTTTATTGAATCTTTAACAATCTGGATTGCTATATCATAATTTTATTTTATTTTATTCGTGTTTTGTTCTATTTATTTTTATTGTTGTTCTTTTACTTCTATTATAAAAAAGTAGATGGCATTCTGGATACAATAATTCTGGTGCAATAATAGATCAATGGTTAAAACAGATAATTAACATTTGATAAGTGCATAAAATCGTGTTGGAAAAGACTTAATTCTTAATATATATTTGCAATAATAGCTGTTATATATGATGTTTTTAGTATTTATATGAAAAAAACAGCATAATGGACTTACTTTATTTCCATCTTTGATGACTGTTAATTATGTAGTTTGGAAAATAATGAATTCAATTAGAATGATGTTTACAAAAGTGGCGTGCCAAATTTCCAAATAATACTTTATATAAAAACAATAATTGTTTAAATTTCAAATCTTCATGCAAGAAACAATCATTCCTGAAAAATTATAATTAATTGTTCGGAGACACATAGCATTCAATTATTTTATGGCAGATTGCATGCAACAATTTCATTTACTTATACTCAACTGAAATTTTTTTAATTTTATTTAAATTTTTCAGCTGGTAATTGATCTTGGAACTTTTAGCTCCGAGTCTTTCCTTTTGCTGCTGTGCCGAATTGAGTATTTTTTAATATTTTTAACAAACCCGTTGTAAAGGTTACAATTAACAAATAAAAATATGAAGTTGTAAACTTTCAAACAAGTCCGACAAATAATTAATTTTCTCATTTTCACTATTAATAATTGTTTTATGCTAAGAAGTCTTATGTCTATTTGTCAGGTTTGACCTTTTTAAAGACTTATGGCAAAAATTATTGATCAATTGTAATGATTATAGAAGGCGTTAAGCTAACAATTGATCTAAGCAACGCTATTTTCCTTCAATATAGTTTTTTTTTACTATTTTCTATTGTAAATTGATTGTCTTTTTTAATCATAGTAAAAAGTGTAATATCCTTATATGTATTTTACAGTTAATGTGCAGTGAAGCCATGTACTACCCTGTATTAATATACATGACTTCAATTATATGCTACAGCAAAAAATATGTATATTTTATAAAGGTGCATTCCGGAAATTAAATTGTCACACCTCATACATTCTTCTATTCCTTTATTATCTTTTTCAAATTTGATGCCCATTATTTTATGTAATAAAATGTTTTTAAGCATAATGCTAAACATTTTTCCAAAATTTTAGATCATATTTAATACTTGATACTGAACATCAAATGATGATCATTCTTTATGCTTGCACAAGTTGTTTACACAGAGGCAAAACTCTCCATACAGTAGCACCATTCAGTGCAAACCAGAGTTATCATTGGATGCAGGAGGGTTTATGCATGAAATCCCTGTCTAGTGATTACTCATCCAATATCCCCAGACTGGTTTCTAGGTTGTGGCTTTTATCAGCGAGGGGCCTTGGATCTGAGTGCACTGCATCTATATTTTATGCACAAACCTTTCTGCATTCATTGATTACTCTAGCATGCACTGAGTGGCGCTACTGTAGAGAGAGTTTTGCCTCTGTGTAACTTGATACAGACTTAAAAACATAAAAAAGGAATATCACCCAGAGCATTTCAGATATTTCACGATTTACGTTATTTAAAAATAAAAATATGGTATAGTAGGTTTTTTTGTCTTATTCATATTTTTTCATGAATGAATGAGTGAACACATACTCAGTAAAATGTCTGTAAATGTATCCCTCCAATATATCATTAATAACTATATCACTATTGTCTGATTAAAATTTTGTTTATACGTAATTTTAATTTATATATGCATACTATACATATAGAAAAGCATCTGTGTTATATATATATGTGCATGTTGAAAAGCGCTGTACGATTGCAGTTCAATAAACAATATATATATACTAATCACATTTTAGCAATAAAACGAGCTATTATTTACAATGTATGATGTGTGCAAGGGGGGCCTGGGACAAATATATATATATATAGTGGATATATGGTTTCACTATATGTATATATACTTACGTACCAACATCCTCCATTCAAAATTGTGATATGAAGCTTTTTTATTTTTACTTAAATATAAATTATTCAAACATAATGCAATGAGCGTTTGTGGTTGAGTGGTCAGCACAGCTGCCTTATAAGCAGTTGTCGCGGGTTCGCTTCCCAGCCGATGCTTTGACATATGAAAAAAAAAAAAACTAATGTTTTATATAAACGGAAGTAATTGTTAAAATTTATAGTTCATTTATTGACGTTTTTGATTAAAGAGAAAGGCAAACTGGTGAATTGCAAGCAATGGGGAAGAAAGATAATTGCTTGGTTTGTTACATTTCATTGCTTAATTACTGAACTGGTTTTCCAGACAAAAAAATTAATATACATTTGCATATAAATATTTTCTTTTCATAGAGAATTATATACACCCATGCATAATAAAGGTGATAACAGAAACTATGTACATATATGTATGAATATAATTTAATACAGATTGTAATTTGAATTTTTTTTTTTTTTAGTCCCAGGAATACAGTTCCAAAATTGAAGCTAATATGGAAAAGTTAGAAGAATTGGAATTGTCAAAAAATCAGAGGTTGGTTTTTGCGTTCTTAATTTTGTTGCAAAGCTTTATATATTCTTTTATATATAGACTTATAAATAAGAGTTTAATATGAAGTTCTATTTTTCTATAACTGGAAATGATTTGTTCACTATTTTAGCTTTGTCTTGTGTAAAGGATTTGTATTAGCGTCTTTTGTACCCAAAGTATATTAAAATTTCTTTCAAATTACAAAATAAAATGCAACCTAGAAATAAATATTTTATATTATATAATAATAAATAATGAGCTTAGTTCTTTATCACATATAAATGGCTTGTACGTATATTCACGCATTGAAATATGCCCAAATTTAATTCACTAAAACATCACGTGATCACCATTTCATATGCTTATACAAGCGGTTAAATCAGTAGCCAACTCTCCATACATTATTGCGACCCAGTACAAGCCATAGGAGTCAATGGATACTAGAAGGTTTGTGCATAATATCCCTACCTAATACCTATTCATCCAATATCCTCAGACTAGTTTCTAGCTTGTCACTTTCATCAGTGAGGAGCCTCGAATCTGAGAGCACTGCACTTTAGATTTCAGGATATAATCAACCCTCCAGAAGCCACCTTTTACTTATTTAGTTAACTATAAAACTGTGAGCCCAAGATACAAAGATAATAATGTTTTCAATCCAAGCTCATTTTCTTGTGTAGTCATACAGGTCTGAAACCATTTCAGTATTTATGAATTTTGGTATATATATATTTTTATTAATCTTAGTTACTATTATTATTAATTATTATTAAACATTATTGTGTTTTCATCTTGGGGTCATAGCTTTATAGTTAACTAAATAGTTAAAAGGTCACTGCTCAGGAGTTGGATTAGATGCTAAGATTTAGGTGTAGTGCTCGCAGTTCCAAGGCTCCTCACTGATGAGAGCTACAAGTTAATAACTAGCCTGGGGATATTGGGGACGAATAAATTCTAGATAAAGATTTTATGCACAAACCTTCTAGCACCCATTAATGCTAATGGCTTGCACTGGGTGGCACTACAAGTTTTTCTTGGTATAATTGCTGAGAGATTCTTGACTTCGTTTAAAAAGAAGTTACAGTACATCACATCACATCACCGTATTACAAATTTAATTCAATAGTTGTTAAGTGTTGAAAATGTGAAGATTATTATTTTTTTAAAATTATTTTTAAAATCATTTATTTTAAAAATTCTCTATAAAGGACTAATGTGAAAAAAAAAAAAAATTAGTTCTGTTAATCATTTAAGGGTTTATAAAATTTAATGGATAAATGAAAGTTCTGTTTTATTATTAATAAAAAATATCATTGTACCCATGCATTGTCATGAGGGTTACACTAATTAACAAAAGGGGAGAAAAAGTTATTTTCTAATTTACTGATTTCTAAAACATATTCTTTATTTTCTTATGTGTATAAGTTGTTTGTTGGATACTGTGTTTAGACTACAGACAAGGGTCCACAGATAATGGACTGTGGAGTGGTTTTAAGATATAAGGATTAACTGTGAATAATAAATTGAATGGCTGATTATGAGTATTCCCTGCTGCATTGTTGGATACAATATTTGTGCATTAAAGGCTTTACATTGTTTCTGACAGCCTCTTATCCGCCTTCAATCATTTAAAATTAGTGTAGAACCTGGTTGTCATGAGCCTCTGTGATAATGGGATTGTGTATGTGTGCAATTACCTTGCATTTCTTTAACTACTTGTATAGCATTTCTCAATCCAATTTTTTTGAGCTCAAACCCTTTAGCTTTAAGAAAGTAATAATGGGATCAGAGAATCTGGGGACTTTTAATTTGATCTTTGCTTGGGTTAGCCCAATAATTAATGTGTCAGTTTGGAACTGGATTTGAGACAGGAGTTTTAACTGGGCAAAATGTGCATAGACGGATCTATTTTGGAGTCCCCCTGCTCTCATGTAAGTGGGAAGGACCTAGAAAAAATGGTGTAAAAATGTCCTCCATGAGACAGTGTGATAGGTTGTCAGGCCTGGGAATTACTCATTAAAATAATACAAACAATAGTATTGCCAGTAATAGGGGTAAAGCATGATTTAGCGGTAGTACTAAATATAAGTACTATAAATTATTTTTTTTATAAAGATAGGTACATGAAACGTAATAACTTCATTTGACACAAACTCTTCCACATTACCATGGAAGGCAGCTGTGATGGCTCAGGAGCTATCAAAATTTAATATTGACACAGGGTGCTCTTAGTAAAATTCATCTTCCAGAAAAAGGGGATTTAATATAAGAGGTTGATGATTATAAGTTTTTTGGAATCAATGAAGAAAGAATTCATGGTGTTAAATTCGCTGTGAAGTTTTATTTGATATCGCTTTGAATTCTTCAATATATCATTGAAGGGCTGTCAGTGCTCATTTTTTTGAGTGCGTATTCTTCAACATCAGATTCAGAGAATTCAGTGAAAGAAAGCTTTTATTTCTTACTGGCAAACATTATTGTAACAAGTATTACTAGTTAAAGATAGAAATTTTCTTCTTGAAAACTTTAATGCAAGTGTTGCTGCACTAAAAGTTGTTGGAAGTGACGATATTCAGATTATAAAGTCAAATGGTCGACTATTATTGAGTTTTTGCACATCATATGGATTGACTATTACAAATACTTTGTTTAGATGAAAAATCACTGGAAGTGAACATTTCATGCTCAAAACAATGGCATTTAATAGATTACTTTATTAGTAAGACTCGGGATCAAGAGATGTCCATATTACATAAACACTTACAAGTGCCTATTATTGGATAGATTATAGATTAGTATGCTTCAATGCTAAAGTAATTACTATATATACTAAATTTTAACAGCTATTAAACATTGAAATTGCTAATTTAGATCTTTATATTACTAGTAAGAGGCATTGAATTCTTTTAAGGGAGTATTATGGATATTAATAAATCTATTCTTGGGTTCACCAAAAAGAAATATGACTGGTTTTCTGATAATGATCCATGATCTTATTATTAATGACTTAAATTAAAGGAAACATGTAGCAGCTCAAATTCTATGAAATATTCAAAAGAAGAAATAAATAAGAATCTTAATTAAGGAATAAATAAACTAAACAACAAAAATATATACATATAATTGTCTTATATTTAGCATAAATGATTACAAAATGTGAAGCAAATGAATCAGCAATCAGAACAAAACACTAGAATCATAAGATGCAAAAGAGTTAAAAGTTCAAGAGGAATAGAACTAACCCAGTAAATAATGATATCCACTGAAGTAATGCCCAATTTTGAGATGTTTCAGATATTGTGATACAAGTTATGACATATATGAGTCAAAGCATAAAAGACATCAGAGAAGAAATGAATAAAAATAATAAAGACATGAGAAAAGAATTGAACAAAAATAATTAAGACAACAAAGAAGAATTGAATAAAAATATTACAGATTTGCGTCGAGGCACAATGACATAATAGAAAAAATGAGAAGAAAAACTTGAAAAGGATATTAAAGAGTTTATGGAAAGGATGGATAAAATGTTTCAGAGAGATATGGAAATTATAGAAAATGCTAAGAATGATGTAGGCATTATAGAAAAAGGTAAAATAGATATCAAGTGTGGGGAATAACTCTAAAAATAATGGAGACACTACTCAAGAGGAATTATATGAGCAAGAGAATTAGAACATTATGAAAAATGAAAAAGGATTATGAATTACAGTATTTGTAGAACAATTTATCTTGGAATAACCAAAAGGAATGACTCATTTGCTAAATATTGAATTCGCACAAAAAATTGTTTTTTTTTGTGATCAAAAAGATGGGAATTATGAAAAAAGCACATATAAGGGAGTCATATTTGGCCCACTCTTTACGAAAGCAGTAACAGGAAAACTCATTATTTGATAGTTGAACCAAGTATTACTGTTAAAAAGGTTAAAACTAAAATTTGAGAGAAAGAAAGAAAGAACCTAACGATGCTTAATTTTTGCTAATAAGCAATTGGAGAATGGCAGAAATTTTTCAGATTACTTTATTCACAAGGAATCTATTCTTTATTACAGCATGTTATAAATAGAAAGCAACTATATAGGATAACAGATCCAAGCTTGAACATAAAAAAACCCAAACAGGAATGTAAAATTTCAAATCATAACCATAAATTTAGAAGGTGTTGAATTGAAAGATACCAAGACAGTAATTGGAAGAAAGATAGCAAGTTCAAAATAAATTGTCTTGATAAATTAGCATTTGGCTACTTAATCAGTTCATAATGGAAAAGTTAAGGTCAACTTGAAACCAAACAAATGATCTAAGTAGTACTTAAAATTAAAGTGTTTAAAGGATGAATGTATTTATATCAGACTTTGGATAAGAATAGGAGACTAGAACTTAATTATGTCCTAAGTGGAAATTTGTATGAACATTGAGAATTTACATATCTTGGAAAAAGAAAAGTCAGTCAAAATATTATGTGGAATTGGGTTAAAATTAAACCAGAGAATTACAAAATCTGATCTTCCAAGTATATCCTCTAAATAGTTTAAATTCAGATCAAGCATACTGTCCGGGTGCATATTTAAAATAGTTTGGATATAAATTAAGACATATCTTTTACAAAAGTATAAGACAATAATTCAAGAACATGAAGCAGATCAAATATATATTTACAAGGCATCATATGAAAAGCCGGATAAAATCTATTTCAACATTGTGACTTTTTACATAAAACAACAAATATTTCAAATAAGAAAATTCTAATGAAGAGAATCTTCAGATAGGGAATATCAAAAACATACCCAAACTAAAACTTTAAATGAATGTTGCTGAATTACAATCATCACATAACTTTAAAGATACTAAACTGAAACATGAAAATTTTTGTTATGGACGTGACATTTATCGTGAATGTGGGAATGATAATGGCTGATCCAGATGTACCGTGGAAATGCATTGTTAGAAAACAAAAGTAAGTCAATTTGCTACAGGCTACATTATACATAAAATTTATTACAGTTTTCATTTGCTATGCAAGCCTATGGTTGATTTAAATATTTGGATCACCAAAAAAGTTATCCAACCCAGATTTTATAATGATAATATAGAGATACAAACGAATTTAGACTACTAACAAGTTAGCAGATGTTTCTATCTTGGTACATTGATATTTACAAGAAAGGGAAAAATATTGAATGATTTATTTCTTGCCTGAAAAGGAAAATTTTTTTTTACTAATACTGATGTCAAACACATCAAAAATTGTATTAATTATGCACTGCTCATGGAATTAAAGTGTTCAAGATAGGTAATACAATTCTGTTAAAAGTATCAAAAACCAACTACCCTATAAAATCATTGGACAACAGGGAGCTAGCATCTTTTTAGTGGAGGATGAGAAAAGAATTAAGGACTTTTATAAAGCCAGGCTTTTAAAACTTTTTTTGGACGAGGAATAAATGCTAAGGAAAGAGAAGAATCTTACTGTTGATCGTGCATTAAGGATTGAAGGAGGGGATTACATGGAGATATTTGAAAGTCCATTAGTAAACTGAATATTATGTTTTATAAATGAATGTTTTTGAATTGGTTGTTCAGCAAAACTTTTGAGACTTCTTATCAAGGCTGAACATGCTTAAGATATTTATCCATTTACGCATTAATAAACAGTGCAGCTATTGGATGATTGCGTCGTTTAATTATTTCTATTTTTGCATTTCAATTTGCCTGACTGTCTTTCTGTCTTTTATTAAAAAAATATATTTTAGTATGTCTTCCTAGTATATATATTAAAGCATGTGTGTGGACATGATTAGTCTTGAAATACCCAATTCTCAATCCCAAGATACGTTCAGTTTAGCAGATGGGGTCCAAAGTCAGCATTGCATGATATGACGCTAGATGGTTGGATTAAGAGGATAGAATATTAAACCACCAAACATCACATAGATCACCATGCTTTCTGCTTACACAAGCTGTTTACACAGAAGCTAAACTCTCCATACAGTAGCACCACTCATTGCAAAGTAAAGTAATCAATGGATGCTAGAAGGTTTGTTCATAAAATCCCTATCTAGTGCCTATTTATCCAATATCGCCAGACTAGTTTCTGGCTTATGGCTTTCATCAGTGAGGAGCCTTGGAGATATTGGATGAGTAGGCACTAGATAGGGATTTTATGCACAAACCTTCTTGCATCCATTGATTACTCTGGATTGCACTGAGTGGTGCTACAGTATGGAGAGTTTAGCCTCTGGGTAGGATAGAATATTCATTGAACTGCACCATTATGACCAAAGGCATTATTGGTGATGAGATTTTCATGGTAAGAACAAATATATTGACCTTGAGAAATTGAACTTGTTATCAATCAGCAAAATAAATAATAGTATATGAAAGTTGCGTTATACGAACAGTTAAAAGTCATAGATATTGCATTTGATGAATACAGGATTGATATATTGAAGAAATGGAGCAAGAATCTCAAGATATGAAATAATTGCCCATCTACAGATAATTTAAAAAAGTAAATTAATTGTATTTAAAAGAAGAAAAGGATATTAAGAGAAACGAAAAATGAAGTGAGCAAAAAATTTTGGATCATGAAGAGAGACATAGTACTATTAGCCAAATATATTTGTTCCTCGTTTCTAAGAGAGAGAAATGTGATTATAATGTCCCCCAGTCTATAGAAGATATTGTACAAAATAGTTTTAGGAAAGGGATTAATAAAATACAAATATCACTATGAATGTTATGATCTGGGACAGAAAGGATTAAAAATAAACATAGCTTGTCTAAACGTAATGTAAATCTTGGGTACGATATAAGAGCAATAATAGCATGTTTGAAATAGCTAAGTTAATAATTAAAATGAAAATAACAAATAATTACCGTAAAATGAAACATTATAATCAGAGGGGTGGGGGTTACAAAGAAAATTAATATGTAATCTATAGTTTCCCTTCTAAATTTGTTTTAGGAACAGATGTCTAGGGATTTAATAGTTTCATGGCTCATGTACTTGGATTAATATTTATGCTTCAGAGTACTTTGATTCCTTCAATTAAATCAAGAGAAGGTTTAGGAGAATTATTCATGATTGGGTATAGAATATATTCTAATAATTAAAAACTTCATTATTGCAAAATTTTAAGTGTGTGTGGACAGTGAATACTGAATTTATCTTACAAGCTCCAGTATGGACGTAGAAATTGTCATTCTTGATATATAGGTATAGATTTATTGTTTAGTATATAGTTTGATGACTAAAAATATATAATTCAATGTGTGTAAAAGACATTTTGGAAATAGTAAATCATGGCTGACATTAATTTGTTAAAATTATCATGGACGGTTTATTACTGGAATTTTGTCTAATGTAAAATTGTAAGATTATACCAAATATATATTATAAAACAAAAAAGAAGCAGAAAAATAATATGTACGGATGGCCGAAAAGTTGGAGAATGGAGAGGATTGAAGCCTATCCATTAAAGTTTGAAGATTTGCTATCTTAATATAAAAATCAAGCACTGATTGTATATATGTGAGGGAGATGTTAATCAGGATCAATTGATGAGTGCTGTTTCAGCATGAAATGCTTATATTGGAGATCAGTTATCTTTTTCACATGTATGGATGATTGAAGAGAGCTTGAAAGTCTGGGTTCAAATTCTCTCTAATTACATCTAAAATTTAAGTATATATTATAAAATCTTTTTTTTTTAAATTTGAAAACAATGATAATTGAATTCTATAAAATTTTTAATTAAGGAGGTTTACCTGTAAACTTAACTGGATTAAAAACAGATTTAAAAAAAACACTTTGTGAGGTTTGGTCATTAAAAAATGGAAAATTCGTAGCATTTTTGAAAGCAAACTTGATTTATGGGTATAGGTGAGGAGTTTATAATGTATGCGAAAATGCAAAATATAAAGGACCGAGATACTGGCTTATTTATTAATTATTCCAAGAGATTCATCTAGATACAATCCTCTGCATTGCTATATTAAAAGTAAATAGTGAGGAAAAATTATTAAACATCAAACAGTTTATTTGATTATTTAAAATGCCATTTCGACATTGGGAAGTGGTAATTTTTTTTATACTTCTCCAAAAGCAATGAATAAAAATATCTACAGATATATTGTTGATGAATTGCTGAGCAAAACTATCATTTAGGTTGGAAGTCTATTTGAAATATGATTTTTGGAGGAAATAAATATGCAACAGAATAGCCTAATCTAAAGCATTGTGCGCATATAAAAAAATACCTGTCATGTGTTCTGTGCCATAATGAATGAATCCCCACCATATTAGAATGAAAACTGATTGGTCATCACACATACAGGTTTTATAGTGAATTTAAATATGCTAGCTAGTATATGGAGAGATTAGCTTTGGATATGTAAAGCAAGTGAGTACAACACTATTGAATGAATTAATGTAAGTGCATCAAAACAACCGAAAAGTAAACTGGTAAGAAAATATTTTAGTATAATAATATGTAGAATATATTTTGAATTGCTAAAAAAAATTTTTTTTATTTATTAAGCAAAATATTCTGATAATGGATACAATTGATATGTTTTTTCATTAATATATCTGATAATAACTTCATATAGTGAATTTTTATAAATTTTGTTTTAATACAAATTATTGAATTTTATTATGTATGATTTTTTATAAATGTAAATTCCTGTGTAATTTAGATTGTCTTTTATAAAGTATTGGTTTGGAAATATTTGCGATTATTATAACTTTTATTGGAAGAGTGGGAAATTGATTAATAACTCATAGATGCATTATGGGATTTTTATGTTGTTTTTTTCATGCTATTGTTTATTGTTAAACTTTAATATTAATTACTTTAGGCCCAACTCATTATCATTCTTTATTTGGTAACATTTTGTATTGTATTCTGAGCTAGCAGTACTTTTATCATGTGTATACACAATTGTATGTTTAACAACTCTTTGAACCTAATTTCTCACACTCGATCAGAACCCAAGATTAGGATTACAAAAAGTAGTGGATTACAAGGTAAACATAAAGTGATGTTGGTTCTTTTAGATGCAAAAAGATGTTCATCTAGAAAGCGAAATAGGCTGAGACTGAGTCATAGAATGACCACTGTTTTGTTGTACCTTGGATCTATTTTTAATAGTTCAGTATGGGATTTGGACATCATTATTTAATCCTTTACATAATACCACATCAAGAAGTGGTAATACATAATATGCATTATGTTTCATTGGCATATCATCTCTATCTAATACAATGCTAAATGAAGATTTTCACAGCTGAATGATGTGGACCCAGTTTTTAGAATCATCCATGTGTATGTGTGGAGCATGTTATTATGATTTGAGCAGTGTGATATTTCAGCTGGGGTTTTACCTTCCATGATGTGGGCATTATGTATGACTCACTAGTTATTGTTTAGAGACACTAATAAAAGAGAATAGATAACATGTTAATAAATTGTTCATTTTTAAAGTATTTGCATAAAAAATAGAATATGTTAAATATTGGTAATAAAATGCAAAGGTTTGCCTTTTATGATGATTCGTATTAAAATTTAGACAGTTTTCCTGATACGATTCTTCTGCTTATCTTACTTCAAGTAGATATTGATTTTTAAAATGTTCAATTTTTTAAAATGTGGTATAAAGCAAGCTCAAATGATAAAAAAAAAACCCATTAAAATATCATATAATCTTCCATTGATTACCATGGCTTGCATTAGATGGCACTGCTACAGTTTTAAGCTCAGATGTTATTAAATATTTTTCAGGTTGTTTATTTTATAAAAACTTACGATTTATATCATTGTGCATATTAAGATTATGACTTTCACTTATATTTGGACCACACTTCTGATGTTAAATCATCAAAATCTGTTATAGTTAAAAAAAATCATTTATATAAGATATTTAAAATCAATTTTTCTTGAATTTTTATTTTGGGACTTAATGATCATAAGTTTATTTAACATTGTACTTAAGACATTTAATTCATTGGGAAAGGTTTTTAATGTAGGATTTACACATGTGTGGTTCTTCTTACTTGTTGGAAGTATAGGCCATCTATAAATTATTAATCTCATAATAAAAAAAAATCAATAATTTCATTAAAATATTTTGCAGTAATTAACCAAATAGTTCCAAACAATTTTTTGCTTTAATTGAGTAAAGTCTTATTGTTAGTCAGTACTTTAGTGAAGATAATTTCGTACCACCATTAGTCATTCATAAAAAATCAAAATGATAAATGATTTGCGCTGAATATTGGCAGAAAATATTCTGCAAATGAAGAGAGAGAAAGAGGAAAAGAATCATAGGAATAAAATTAATTAAAATTTATTATGCAATTTTTTAAAAATATGATTTGTAAGACTAATACAAACATTAAAACAGGCAAAAATCACTATACATATTGCCACTCATTGCAAGCCAGAGTAATCAATGGATGCCAGAAGGCTTGTGCATAAAATCCCCATCTAGTGCCTACTCATCCAATATCCCCAGACTAGTTTCTGTCTTGTGGCCTTCGTCAGTGAGGAGTCTTCGATCTGAGAGCATTGCACCTAGATCTAATGCAACTCTCCAGCAACCATCTTTTAACTCTACTTAACTGCAAAACTATGAGTCTTAAATTGAAACACCATAATATTTTCAATCCAAGCTCATTAGCTTATATAGCCATATAGGTCTGAACTCTGTTCAGTACCCATATTTTTGTGACTTTAATTCTTTAAAAATTATAGCCACCACTATCCTATTAGGCAGGATTGGTTTTAAGCCAATAAATATCACATGATCCGCATTTCCTATGCTTGCTTATAACTGTTATTAAAACAGGCAAAACTCTCTATACATATTGCCACTCATTGCAAGCCAGAGTTATCAATGGATGCCAGAAGGCTAAGATTTAGGTGCAGTGCTCTCAGATCCACTGATGAAGGCCGTAAGCCAAAAACTAAGTCTGGTGATATTGGATGAGTAGGCACTAGATGGGCATTTTACGCACAAGCCTTCTGGCATCCATTGATTACTCTGAATGAGTAGCAATACGTACAGAGAGTTTTGCCTGTTTTAATAACAGTTATAAGCAAGCATCGGAAATGGTGATCATGTGATGTTTATTGGCTTAATACAAACATACATATAAAATTTGTTTATAAATATATGTGGGTAAGAACAAGAAATGAGGATTAAATATAGGTGCTAAAAAAATTAATGACTTTTTAATAAAAAGAGAATGAAGATTACTTAAGAATGAATTAAACATAAGTGGAAATCGAATGAATGATATTAATCAAAGATTTAAGTTCGGATGAGTACTTTTGTTAGAAATAATATTAATTGGAAATATGCTTATATACTAGAAAAGTAAGATTTTTACTAAAATGTATTTTAAGCCAATAAACATCACATGGCCACCATCTCTTATGTTTGTGTATAACTGTTGTTAAAACAGGCAAAACTCACTATACGTATGCCACACACAGCTAGCTAGAGTAATCAATGGATGCCAGAAGGCTTGTGCATAAAATCCCCATCTAGTGCCTACTCATCCAATATCCCCAGACTAGTTTCTGGCTTGTGGCCTTTGTCAGTGAGGAGCCTTGGATCTGAGAGCACTGCGTCTAGATCTTAGGATCTAATGCAACCCTCCAGCAACCACCTTTCATCTCCATTTAACTACAAAACTATGAGTCTTAAACTGAAAACACTTCAATGTTTCCAGTTCAAGCCCATCAGCTTATATAGTTAATGGGTCTGAACCCAGTTCAGTTCCCATACATTTTGGTGTCTTTGGTTCTTTAATAACCATAGCAACCAATATCCCCATTAGGCAGGATTGGTTTTAAGCCAATAAACATCACATGACCACCATCTCTTATGCTTGGGTATAACTGTTGTTAAAACAGGCAAAACTCACTATACGTATGCTGCACACAGCAAGCTAGAGTAATCAATGGATGCCAGAAGGCTTGTGCATAAAATCCCCATCTAATGCCTACTCATCCGATATCCCCAGACTAGTTTCTGGCTTGTATAACTATATAAGCTGATGGGCTTGAATTGGAAACATTAAAGGGTTTTCAGTTTAAGACTCATAATTTTGTAGTTAAGTGGAGATAAAAGGTGGTTGCTGGAGGGTTGCATTAGATTCTAAGATCTAGGTGCAGTGCTTTCAGATCCAAGGTTCCTCACTGACGAAGGCCACAAGCCAGAAACTAGTCTGGGGATATTGGATGAGTAGGCACTAGATGGGGATTTTATGCACAAGCCATCTGGCATCCATTGATTACTCTAGCTTGCTGTGTGTGGCAATACATATAGTGAGTTTTGCCTGTTTTAAAATGTATTTTACCAAGATGCTAATTTAAATCTGAGACATGAATATTTAATAAAGAATAAGATCTGTATTGTAAAGTATGGAGAATAGTACGTTAAGATTGCATTAAAAGTGAAATACGTGATTTGAGAGGATTACCCTGATATCACTGACACCATTGAAAGAAGAGATTGTAATGGATCTTTAGCTATATATGTACTAGAAGAGAGGATAATAAATGGAGTGCTAAAATTTTGAAAAGAATTCTAAGAAATTGTAAGAGATATAGAAAGAGACCATAGACAAGCTTTAAATTAGAAAAACTGAATTAAACCTAGAGAAGTGTTCATTCTGAATTTTGATAATGATTAAAAATGGGTTTTGTTAATCTATGCATATCAGAAGAAATTGATAACTTATCAACCAAACACGACACTTTGTTTCTTATAATTTATAAGCAGATAGAGAAAATGCTTCTAACTTATCAATATGATACTAGGTGGCACTTTTGTCTAGTAAAATAACATAATCTGTTCTGTAATTTATTATATATACTTTGTTAATATTATGCGTATTTGATACATGTATATGTTGCATAACTTTATAATTTTGTCATCATAATGTTTATTTAAGTTAAGCCTGTTTATATTACTAATTAAGGTTAATTTTTTTAAGTGTTAATGTAATACAGAGAGCGTACCAATAGCTCAAACAAGCTCTTAATTAATAAGTGCAGTATGAGAAAATATTTAAAATCTCTATCCGAAACATTCCTATCTCCAGACCAACTGGTTTCGAGCTTATAGCTTACGTCAGTGGAGAGCTAGAATATTTGGACACTTGATCCAAAATATAAACTCAAAACGCAGCACTTATTTCATACATATATTTAAGTAGAAACTCTGAAATTTTCGGACATGAAAATGTCTTTAAATCCAGTTATCTGACTTAAATAGCTATATGGGACTGAACTAAATTCAGATCTACCATATTTTAATAGCCTCTAGCCAAAGCCTTAAAGGTAAAATTTATAATAATTAAAAAAAGCAAGTAATTTATAACGTGACAGCCATAAGCTCGAAAACAGTTGGTTTGGAGATGAGAGTGTTCTGGATAGAGATTTTAAATATTTTCTCATACTGCACTTATTAATTAAGAGCTTGTTTGAGCTATTCGTGCACTCTCTATATTGCATTTTTGTAACTACAAGTTTATAAAAGTAATGTCAAGTTATATATGACTTGCTTTTTTAATTATTAAGTGTTAATGTGTGTGTCATTTGTTCATGATGTATGAGACTGATTACCATATGTTTTATTCATAAATAAAATACATTTTTAAATATAATTAAAAAATATCGATTATGTTTGTTTGATTGCAGTACATTACAGAAATTACGTTCTCTTGTGGCATTAAATGAGAGCTTAAAAAAGCAGGAACAGGAGTTTCGAGCTCATTGTAAGGTTTGTAAACTTTCCACTTTTTTTTTTTTAAGGAAAATTAACACTTTGAAACCATATTTCATGAGATACCTTTAAAAGTACTTCTATATCCATAGCTTTGCTTTATAGGCTTAATTGCTTTCCTGGCATCATTTTATATTAATCTGTTGACTTTCATTTTTTCTAAACTTTTTGGTTGGTAAGTAGGTTATCAATTCAGACATTTATTTTATCTTATAGAATAGCTAGTAGGCAAATCTTATTTTCAAGGATATTATATCCATTCTCAAAAAGATTAGGAATTAGCAAATAGTCTTGCAATTTATTTTATAAGTACCTTTTTGATAAATGCATATTCTAATATATATAATATTAATTATTTATACAATTTTAATGCACAAATCAGCGCATAACAGCAGAGCTTCTTCAAATTAAATCACAATTTATTATAAACTTAATATAAATTATAATACATAATAAATAATGCCCGAGCGCTTTCAAGAGAACTTAGCTCTCATAATCATGGGTAACAAAGAGTAAGCGTAACAAGGTTGCTATGTGTAAATATATGCAGATATATGTAAATTAATTGAACTATATGCGTAAATCTAATTAACCCATTTCTTAGAAATTTTATAACATGTATCTTTCCTATTCATAGCCTTATCATCCATGGCAATATGAAAGATACGTGTTATAAAATTTCTAAGAAATGGGTTAATTAGATTTACGCATATAGTTCAATTAATTTACATATATTTGCATATATTTACACATAGCAACCTTGTTACGCTTACTCTTTGTTACCCATGATTATGAGAGCTAAGTTCTCTTGAAAGCGCTCGGGCATTATTTATTATGTATTATAATTTATATTAAGTTTATAATAAATTGTGATTTAATTTGAAGAAGCTCTGCTGTTATGCGCTGATTTGTGCATTAAAATTGTATATATATAGTAAACAGCTGAGTGTGAAATAATTTCTTTTATTAATTATTTATGTTTTAGGAAGAAATGTCTAATTTGCAAGCAAATATCGAACAATTAAAAGCTGAAGGAGATGAGGGACAATCTGAAGACCAGGTAATTTAACATTTGAAAATTTAAGTATGCTTTGATACTGATTGGTTTTTATATTAATGGTGCAAAGATCTTAATTAAAGTTTATAACATATATATAAATATTGAGATGTTAGAATAAATTGGCATTAAGGGGATGCTACGATTCCATTGATAATGCACACGTGGACATGCGTATATATAAATGGTAATAATTTTAATTGCATGTAAATAATATTTACTGCTTATCAAGTATGTAATGTTTATGAATATAAATATTTCATGGAGCAATTACTGGGACAAACTGCAAATAGATTCTAAAGAATCATTTTTAAATAAACTTGCAAATTTATTTACTCCTTCACACATCAATGCCAGTCTATTCCATCTGATAAAAGGAAATACCCTTTTTCATCTGACCTTCGACTATATATACTGTAAATAAATCAAGCATTGATACCCGAAAAGGCTGAAACTTTATATTAGCTGCCATTTTAGTTTGTACATCAATCAAACCAGTTTACATTTTCAAATATTAAGATTGTAGTTTTATGGACAAAGATGCCGCTCGATGGCGCCGTTTATGTGCTAAAGCACATAAAAATGCCGTTTTCGCGGCCGACATTTTCTAACCCGCGTTTACTATAATACAACTTTTTTGTTGTGTTACAGATTGCAGGCTGCTTTGTCACATCGCAGTACAGCATGTATGCGAACTCACGGTGAACTATAATACAACATTTGTGTTGTGTTACAGAATACAGGCCGTTTCATCGCATCGTAGCAAATAAATTTTGCACAGTTCATACAGTTTATACAATTTTTATGGCTTGGTGAGAGGGTGTGTGTATTTGAATTTGATGGAAATGTGTTTTTTATTGAATTTTTTTTTTTTAAAATATTGAAATATTCAGATTTTCTTAAGTAATAATTATCCAACTCTTTACACCATTCTGTATTGAAGTTTTAAGTGGCAAAATCTTATCCATATAGATGTGTAAAGGCAGTTGGAATTAGTTAACACATCAAGTAACGTACTGTTCGTAACATTCCACAAGACCAACAATATGGTTCAGGAAATCGCACATCTTGTTCGATTCTGTGATTTACAAACAACAGAACCCTAACCTTAAAAACTTTAAATTTTTGTTGCAATTCTATTTGAAGTAAAAAAATAGCGGTAACACAATAATATCTGTTTCTCTGTAAAAATTAAAATGTAAAACGAAGACTAAGAACTTTTACTTTTTGTTCGGATTATGAATTTTTAAACAACAACAACAAAAAAAGGTGTAACCCAAAAAAAAAAAAAGACATAATCAGATTGAAAATTGTTTTTTGTAATAAAGCAAAAAAAAAAAACATAAATTAAATTGAAATTTGTTGATTTTATTTTACATTTATTGTTGTCATTTAATTTTTTTATGTTAATAAAACAAAAGTTTTAAAAACACAATATTGGTATTTTTTTTTTTTTTTTGTATAACAAAAAATACAGCAAAATGATTAAAATCAACAGCCTGGGAATGTTCATATTTTATAGTTTTAGTGTGATAACGGCGCCATTGAGCGGTGTCTTTGTACATAAAACAACCAATATTAAAATTAAATACTAATAATTTTAATCACACATAAATGATGATTTTTATTGTTGATCAAATAAGTAACATTTGTGAATATAAATATTTCATGGAACAATCATGTCTGAATACGTTACTAGAACAAATTGTAAGCAGATTCAAGTAACGTTTTCGGACACGATTGTTCCATGAAATATTTATATTCTCAAACATTACATATTTGATCAGCAGTAAAAATCGTGTGCGATTACAATTATTAATATTTAATTTTTTATTTAAAACTCTACTTACAAACTAAAATTGCCGCTAATGTAAAGTTTTAGTCTTTTAGGGTATCGGTGCTTGATTTATTTACAATATGGTTAAAGATCAGATGAATGAGGATATTTCCTTTTATCAAACAAAATAGATCGGCCCTGATGTGTGAAAGGGTAAACATATTTGCAAGTAACATATTTAGACTTGATGGTCTATGAAATATTTATATTCATTAATATTATATACTTGATCAGCAGCATTTACATGCATATAAAATTATTAGTATTTAATTTAAATTAATGTTTGAAATAGTAAGTTGGTTGATAGATTTACAAATTAAGCTCATCGCTAATATAAAGTTTCAATATTTTCAGGCATCAATACTTGAATTATTTATAGTGTATATGGTCCAAAGTTAAGTGAAAAAGGATATCTATTTTTATCACACAGAATAGATTGGCATTAATTACGAAGGGATAAACATATTTACAAGTTTATTTTAAAATGATTTTTTAGAATCTGCTTGCAATAATTTGGATGTGATTGTTTTGTGAAATATTTATATATGAATGGTAGATGTAAAATATAGGGTCGGTGCCTATATGAAGATAACATCATTTTCGTGACTGATGAAGTCATATCATATTTCAATTATGTTTTTGGCTTTTATAGCCAACTCATCAACATTTATCTGACCAATCCAGATTGATTTTGGATTGTTATTCTCTAGATAATAATAACTAGTATCTATTTATTAACCAATTCATAATGGCTAGATGAATTCTTTGGGGCCAATTATCTAAAAGAAAAATTTTAAGTTTGCTTGTAATTTGAAAAAGTTTTCAAAACTCATCTGGTCCTGACGTTGGGTTCAGATTGTGAGTATGCTTGATAGATGCTCTAACCATTTTACCACAAAGCTCTTTCATAGATATTATATATGTATCTGCAGTGTTGAAGAATGTAAATAGACATTGATTAAGGAAATTATGAAATGCATTGAAATAAAGAAATTACGAAGGATATAGTGGAAGTCTGCAGAGGATTAAAAAAGAGAGGAAATGCAAAAATGTTTTTAAGATCTAAAACAGTAGTCAGCACCTTTTTTTTTTTTTACCCCAAGTCACCTTTTCTATATCAAATATTTTGCATCTTGTACATTAGTCAAATGAATAAACTGATATAAAATAAACAAGGCAAAACTCTCCATGCAGTAGTGCCACCCTGTGCCAACTAGAGTAATCAATGGATGCCAGAAGGCTTACTCTAGTTGGCACAGGGTGGCACTACTGTATGGAGAGTTTTGCCTTATAAACATGTATGTGCTAGTATAAGAGATGGTGATCATCTGATATAAAATAATAATTATCAAGAAATTTATATATAACTTGAAAAGTGATAATAATAAAAATGTATTAATATGTGTATGAAGATAAAAAATATATTGTTTTTCACATAATGCAAACTCAGTTGCAAAAAATAATGCTAACACTTTCAAGAATTTTTTTTTTTTATCAAATTGTTTTAAAAAATTCACAGTGAAAATATACGGAAGTTATGTTATTGTAAATTAAAAATTTATTTTTATCTACAAACTCGATTAACAATTAGATGATTGACTTCCTTGGCATTGTTTTGGTTTGCATAAAGTCTCTAAATTTAATTTGTAATTTGATAGTTTAATACGAACAGACGATTCCAGTTTGTCACATGCCAAGGGATTTCTTAATTGATTTAAAATATAATTCATTTGAGAAAAGATTTAATCACAGATGTAAGGCAAACCAAAAATAATTAAAGTATCGATTATGACTTTTTTCATTGTTAAAAATACTATTCAGGAAAAGATGCCCCACCTTCCAATATAATTTTATTTGCATAATTGGAACTTTTTTCACTCCTTTAGCTTCCCATTTTAATCCACAAAATACTTCTTGCAGCACTGCTGTAAAAAGTTTTGGAGATATGGAGTCACCTTGTCTTATACCTTTCTCAATGTTGACTTTCCCAGTATCATTATGTAATCTAATTGTTGCTGTTGCATTTTCATAAATATTTTTCAAAATATGACAATATCCTGAATCTATACTTACTTGATGATCCAATGCTTTAATCACTGAAGAAATGTTTATAGAATCAAATGCCTTTTCATAATCTACAAATCCAAAGCATAATGGCAACTCATATTCATTCGTCCTTTCTATAACTTCTCTCAATACCTGGATATGATCTACTGTACTAAAACCACTTTTAAATCCAGCTTGTTCTCTTGGTTGGTGAGAATCTAATGTTCTCTGGAGACGAGTTGTAATTACCTTAATAAAAATTTTGTATAAAATTGATAAAGGCTGATAGGTCTGTAATTTCTAATATCTTCTTTATCACCTTTTTTAAATATTAATACTGCATTTTTCCAATCATCTGGTACATCTTTATCATTTAGACATTTGCTATATAACTGCTAAAATTTTTTCTATTTCTTCACCTGCTTCTTTTAATATTCAATTATAATTCCATCATTACCTGGAGTCTTTTCTTTCGTCATACATTTAATTGCATGTATCACTTCTTCATTTACAATTCTGGACAATTCGGAAGATGTAATAGATATAGGAGGTACTTGTTCTTTATTATTAAATAATTTTTGATAAAAGTCTTATATCCATTTTATGATGTCATCTCTTTTTAGTAATAATTACATCTTTTTTTCTTATTGCAGATATAAATTTCCTACCAATACCAAAATGTTGTTTTACAATCTTGAGACTTATATTCTCTTCTACAGCTTTCCTTGCTAGTTCACAGTTATAATTTCTTATATCATTTTCAACTCTTTTCCATACCATTTTACAAAATTTGAGATATTCAATCCTTTTTAATGCATCATTTTTATATATCTTAATATTCCTTCATTTCTTCATAAAAATCTCTTGTCTCAGTAGAAATTTTATTGGTCAATTTCTGCTTTTTTTACCAGCTATCTTTGTTGCAGTTTTTAAAAGGGTATCAGTTATTTTCATATTAATTTCATTCAAATCTCAATCATGTTCAAAATCTATTAATACTTGAAACCGATTTGTAAGTTCTAATTTAAATACATTAGAATGTTTCTGAAGATTAGGAATATCAACTGTAAATATTGTTTTTCTTAATAATTTTTGTCTCTCTAGTTTTGCATTAAAACCTATCTTACATCTTACTAATCAACGATCACTTCCTGTGTTAAATTTATTAAGAACATTACAATCTTGAGGTATGTATTTTCTGTTAGTCAAAATATAATCCAATTCTGCTTTGGATGCTTCCATGGCCATTTCCTTTTAACATTTTTCTCAAAAAAAGAATTTACAATATAAAGTTTTTCTTTATCTGCAAACTCCACAAGTCCATGTCCTTTCTCATTTCTATTACCATAACCAAAATTACCTACAGTACTTTCATCTTTCATTTGTTTACCAATTCTAGCATTAAAGTCTCCCATAGCAATATTAATATGTTGTTTACTCTGATCAAAAGCCTTTTATATATCCATATAAAATTCTTCCACTACTTCATCACTATGAGAACTTGTTGGGGTATAAACCTGAATTATCTGCATTTGGTATATGCTATTAAGTTGTATAACTAATCTTGCCACTCTGTCCGATATACCATCAATCTCCACAATGTTGTTCTTCCACTTTTTATTTATAATGAGTCTTATTCCACTTGTATTTCCAATATTTGTGCCTTTATAATAGAGTACATGTCTACTTTTTAAATCAATTGTCTCTTCACCTTTTCTTTTAACTTCACAAAGTCCAATAATGTTCCATTTGATATAAGGTAGTTCTTCTAATTTTTGCAATCTTCCTTCATTTGAAAGTGATCTGCAGTTGTAATTATCTAAATAAAAAGTCTTGATCAAATGGCAGCCTGGGTCCGCAATCAGGGGATTTTTAGCACCCTCTACCTTCGGCCACCAACCACTGCTATGGTTGGTAACTTTACAGCCTCCTGGGAATATGGATCGTGATTTATTTTTGTCTGTCATAATTGTATATATGTATTGGAAAAATATTTATCATTTGCACAAACATTCATTCTGCCTTATCAGGCAACTGAGAAGAAAGACCATGGTGTTTCTTGATCTTAAACTCAGAGGTAAAAAGCCAATAAACTCACCACGCTGGCTAAGGCGTGTTGGGAGCTGCCCATTCATGTTCGTATAGCATATGAATAATCACATTATAATAACAGCTGCAACAACAAGAACGTATGGAGTGGATATTTAGGAATTTGCCCTGCTCGGTTCCTTTAAGGCCTCCAAGAGGAATCAAATGGTCTCCTATCAGTTAATAGCAAACTCCTTTCTGCAGCCTTTATGGATGTATGTTATCATATATAGGTGAATTGAGGTCCTGTATTGAAAAAAGATTAAAAGGGAGCATGAATTGGAAAGGACATGTAAATATAAATTTAAGCTTGATTTTGAAAGTGTTAAGATTTTTCATGAAGAGAGAAACCATAATAAAAGAAAAATTAAAGAGGCAATTTTAATAAATAGAAACAAAATTAATATAATTAATAGACAAGCTGCTAACATTAAAATTCGGGATTCATAGGATGACGTTTGCTTCCGTTTTTGTTTTTCGAATTTAATGGCAGTTGAGGAGAGTTAAGGAATTAACTGAAAGTACTTTTGCGGATTGAAAGACTGTACATAATAGTTAATTATCATTATATTTATTATTTTTATTGTTGTTAATATATATATATATTTAAAGAGGATTTGAATCCAGACTTTTAGGCTCTTCCCTTCAGTCATTCACTTTATCTAATATAATGATATACATAACCACATACATGTGAAAAAGAGAAATGATCTCCAATATATGTATTTCGTGCTGAACCAGCATTCATCAGTTGATTCTGATCAACATTTCTCACACACATATATAATGGACATATTAAGGTTCTACATATGAGGGGTCAGAGTGACCCAAGGTTAACATGAGCATCACCAAGAGCTGTGAGCATTTCATCATGAGATTTTTAATGATGAATGGCTGAAAAGTTGGAGAATGGGGAGGATTGAAGTCTTTCTATTAAAGTTTGTAAATTTTCTATCTTAATATAAAACTGAGCACTGACTATATATATGTATGGGAGATGATGACCAGATCAACAGATAAATGCTTGTTCAGCATGAAATACATGTATTGGAGATCATTTATCTTTTCCCCATGTATGTGGTCATGTATATCGGTTATATTAGATAGATTGTATGACTGAAGGGAGCTTGAAAGTCTAGGTTCAAATCTTCTTTAATTACATCTGGCTTAAGTATATATACTATACTTATATTTAAATATTATATATTGCCATTCAAAATAATAAAAATAATTTAATCTAGTTTTAAGATTAAATTATACTAATAAAAATTACTGTTAATTATATTTATAAATAATAATAATCTAGTAATTATCTAAATATTATACATATTTTTATTTGCATTACATTTTCTTAATAGAATTTGTTTACATACACAAACACACACAGATAAATATATCTATAGGTGTGACTGTATTAGTTTGTATATATCTATGCAATAATTTTAGGAGCGCAGCAATTTAATAGAAAAGCAATACCAAGCTGATAAAGATAAACTACATAAAATTAGATTATTATTGGTAAGACAGTAAATGATGTTTTTATATTATAGAAATGGAATTTTTTTGGTTTTTGTCAGTATTTAAAACTATTTGTAAATTTTCAGGCTCGCAAAAATCGAGATATTGCTTCTCTTCAGCGGAAAATTGATGAAGTACCTTCTCGTGCTGAACTCAGTCAATATCAAAGACGTTTTGTAGAACTTTATAATCAAGGTAAAAAGTATTAAATATTTTAACAAAACTAGCTTTTTTCATTCCATTTTATTAATTTGATCTGTTTTTAAACAACAAATAATTAAACATTAATATTGTTTTAATAGTTATAATCTATCAGAAAGAAGGTTAAAATTTTTATGAATATCCATTAATGCTTTAAAAGTGGTCACACACTTAAGTATAACTAAAATTAATATATATGCAATATACTTATTTAAATTTTACATTGTAATGCAAATCTTTAAAGTACGTAATTTGAAATATATTTTGTTCCGAATAAAATTACCAAATGAAAAGCTTTTTTAAAAAAAGTATTTTAGTAAATGAAATTATAGCACTTCCAATTTTTCGAAAAGCATCCAGCTATCTGACAAAATGTTTTGGCATTCTTAAGTTTATTACATGCGATGATCATCTTATTGCAAGAAGGATAAAAAAGTTTTATCGAGAGATACAACTTTGATTTACAAAAATTGATTATATTAACTTCTGTAATGTTAAGTAAAAGGTGTAGCTGCTTGTCCATGAGACAATCTGTGTGGCTCAAAGAGAAAATCTCGGGAATAGATGATGCCTTGAATCAGGTTCCATTTATGGAGGATATTGAAATCTTTTAAGGGTAATTAATATACATAATGTTTAGTAGGGTCATCAAAAATGGAAATTAATGAGGTCCATTATGCTGTTCTTTCATATAAATTATAATAAATAATATAAAATCATATACAACAGCTATATAAATATATTAATAATAAGTGTATATCTGGGTCTCATTTTATGCGGATTATTTTAATAAGATTTTGAAGTCATGCGATTCATATTTCTTCTTAATATCTTTCATATTTTACTATATTTATTAGATATCAAGAAATTTAAATTATTAATAACTTATTTTGACTTGAAATACTTTTTTTTTTCAAAAATATAACGTTATATTAGCAGATAATGTGAATATCGCCTGAAGCTGTATTTAGAAACTTAGCTTCAGTGTAAATAATCTACTTATACTAATGAGTAAATAATAATAATAATAGATGTATACTTACATATAAAAATATTGCAATAAATATTCAAAAATTTAAACTTTTAAAACATCCTTTGTTATATATAACATATAACAGAAATAAATAATCTTTTAGATTTTTAAAATAAAAAACGAAGATTTTATAAACTGAAAATAATCTTTCTAATGATAATGTATAATATTTTGTTTTGATTGCGATTTCATTTTTTTAATATAGAAACAGAAAACCATTAACACAGCATAAAGTAGAAAGTGGCGTTAGTTGTACATCACATCACAAATAAAAATAAAGTGGCTAACAGGTTTCTCTGGGCATAATTGCTGAGAGATTCTTGATTTTGTTTAAGGAGAAGCTAAAATACATCACATCGAGTCTGATTTCTTACCAGTTTACAAACGAATGCTAGCAGTAATGATTAAAATGTGTATGAAAAATGTAAAATTAAATACTGTAGTAATAAAAAAAGTAAAAAAAAGTTTGTCTTGTATTAATTTTTTTCAAATATTTGAAATTTTTTATTAGTCATACTTTAATTGCTTATTTTTTTAATGCAAATTTTAAAATAATTCTTCCTTGTTGCTTTGCTTTTATGTGAATTCTGAAAATTACAGATCCTATCCCCCATTTTTCAAGCTAAGTTAAGTCTATTTTTGTGTGATTTTTTTTAGTGCAAGTTTTCTGTGGAACTTATCTACCGCATAAAACGAGACCCAGGTGTACATAAAAAACCTTTATTGAAATGTTAAGTAACTTTTTTAATGTTATTCAATTATTGCAGAAAGCATACCATGTAATGTTCTATAATGGAAGAAAAATAACAAGAATAGCAAAATGAAACATCAAGAAAACAGAATAAAATTATTGTATAGAGATTCAATATAAGTTCGAAGAATTGACTATATAACATAACAATATACAAAATAAATAATGTATACACTGTACAACTTTGTATATACTATCTTATGTAATTTTTCATTTATTTTTATTGATCAGTTGTTAACTAAATTTATTGGAGTTTTATAAATATTCATACAATTAGTTAAGTTATGCTTAACATAATGTATTTCATTTAAGACATTTAGTTAATACATATGTAAAATAAAATGGTAGTGGATTTATTTTCCGGGAATTCATAAGAAGTTCGGGCGCCAGAATTGAATGACCTCCCGATTCTCAAGTTGGACTCTCTACCAACTGCACCAAATCGTGCAAGGCAGTTAATATATAAACGAATGGAAAATTATATGATAGTATATATAAAATTATATAGCATAGTCAAGCGTTGGTGGCCTAGCGGTTAGCATAGGTGCCTTCCAAGCAGCTGGCCCAGGTTCACTTCCCGGTCAACGCATTTGACATAGAAAAAAAAAAAAATTATATAGCTTATGTATTATTTATTCTGTATATTGTTATGTTATATAATCAATTCTTTGAACTTATATTGAATCTCTATATGATAATTTTATTCAATTTTATTGATGTTTATTTTGTTATTGTTATTTTACTTCTATTATAGAACACTAGATGGTGTTCTATTATAGAACACTTAGATGGTGTTCTATATTCAATAATTGAGTAACATTAAAATAACTGCTTAACATTTGAAAAAGGCACAAAAACAGGTGCAGAAAAAGGCTTTTAATGTCTAATTATTAATAATATATATATATATAGCTATTGTATATGATTTTTTTTGTATATTATAATGTTTAGTAGATCATCTAATGAAAAACTTAAAAAATAATTGACAACATTTCAAAAATTGATGTTATATCCTTCAGAACTCAATGAAATGAGATGGTTATCTAGATATGTCATACTTAAATGTCTAATAAGTAATTAGGACATCTTAATAAGTTACTGCACAGGACAAGTTGAAGAATTCAATGATCCAGTAAATAAATATTGTTTTAAAAATCCTCAAAAACTCCGCAATATTGAGTAGCATGTGTGATTCTTTAAAATGTATTTGTGGAATTATTAGCAGTAAACGAAACTTGGCAATGGTCTAATTTATTCTCAATGAAGGCACGCCAATTTGCAACGGCAAAAATTAATAAATTAGGCGCACAATATCTTGATAACGTTTGCTGAGTTTGGGTGTTCAACCATTTTTAGATTCCAATAATTATATCGCCAATACTTAAATTTATTCAACTGCTTTGTAATCATTTCGGTATTTGATTTTCAGAGAAAGATATGAATAACTAGAATGCCTTTGATTTTTTTGTATTGAAAAATAATATAAACATAAAACATGGAAAAGATAGTCTGAAACGTTTATTTATAAAATATGAATCTGTAATAAATAATAATGATAAAAACCATATAAGCTTAGATACGATTTTAGAACAATATGGTAATTTGAAATTTTTAGTGAAATGGGAATAATCGAATCATTTATTGTTTTATTTTCATATGTCTTAAAAGGCCAAGAATATAAACAACTTCCAGTACTTTTCGATATTTATGTAGCAAGGCCGATTGTGAACTGTCTTTACTGAATGCGATAAAATCAAAATCTCATAATAAATTAGATAATGAACATTTTGATATTTTAATAAAAATTAAGCATTATATCTTCTCAGAAAAGCAGATAAATTAGACATTTATAAAATTTGGATAAATCATAAAGAACAACGTGAAAAAATAAACGCCTTATTTTTATTATTGAGTTTTGTTATTATTTTCAAATAATGTTCGTCAATATTTCATTATATATAAACTATTTTGTATGTAAACATGCAAATAAATGCTCTATTTTGATTTCCTTATATATATACTTGTTGCACATTAGTCAGTTTAGTTTACTCGGCTCTTGTATTTTTAGCTCAGAAGCAGTCTACTTTTAGAGAGAGCATTGCTTAATACTGTAAATTCTTATATATTGTATATATAATTTTTGTGTATTTATAATTTTTTCACATTGATGGCATTCTTACCTTGATGAAAATTATAAATAAATAAATGAAATATTGATTTTTTTTTTCCATATGTCATAGCATCGGCCGGGAGGCGAACCCGCAACAACTGTCTGCAACAAAATACTTGCTTGCAAGGCTGCTGCACTGACCTTTCGGCTAACAACGCTTGACAATTATGTATATTAATTGATTCAAAAAATAAACATGAATTTTTATAAGAAATTATACAAATATTTAATTACATTCAAATATCAGCCTTTCAAGCTAATTGAGCACGCGCCTTTTGAGTGTGCTAAATAAATGAATACTTTCCTCTTCAATCCAAGATATAGAATTTATGCAGGAATAAAAAGGTTCCTCTTATTCCCACGACTCAAATTCTTTTATATGAGCAAATCTGAAGAACTGTTGAGGAGAGCGTGAGCAGAATTCTCACTTTAAATTACTATTTACGATGTTTTTTGGCTGAATGACGTCGGTGAAATTGCTTAGAATTTACTAAACGTCATTCTTACTGAAACTTAATTATGAGTAAATAAGCAATTATTTGATCTAGCGCCGTGTTTACAATTATATTACATTCAAATATCAGCCTTTCAAGCTAATTGAGCACGCGCCTTTTGAGTGTGTTAAATAAATGAATACTTTCCTCTTCAATCCAAGATATAGAATTTATGCAGGAATAAAAAGGATCCTCTTATTCCCATGACTCAAATTCTTTAATATGAGCAAATCTGAAGAACTGTTGAGGAGAGCGTGAGCAGAATTCTCACTTTAAATTACTATTTAAGATGTTTTTTGGCTGAATGACATCGGTGAAATTGCTTAGAATTTACTAAACATCATTCTTACTGAAACTTAATTATGAGTAAATAAGCAATTATTTGATCTAGCGCCGTGTTTACAATTATATTACATTCAAATATCAGCCTTTCAAGCTAATTGAGCACGCGCCTTTTGAGTATGTTAAATAAATGAATACTTTCCTCTTCAATCCAAGATATAGAATTTATGCATAATTAAATTTCAGTAAGAATGACGTTTAGTAAATTCTAAGCAATTTCACCGACGTCATTCAGCCAAAAAACATCGTAAATAGTAATTTAAAGTGAGAATTCTGCTCACGCTCTCCTCAACAGTTCTTCAGATTTACTCATATAAAAGAATTTGAGTCATGGGAATAAGAGGATCCTTTTTATTCCTGCATAAATTCTATATCTTGGATTGAAGAGGAAAGTATTCATTTATTTAACACACTCAAAAGGCGCGTGCTCAATTAGCTTGAAAGGCTGATATTTGAATGTAATATAATTGTAAACACGGCACTAGATCAAATAATTGCTTATTTACAAATATTTAATGTATTTATTTGGATATACTAGATAAAGTTTTATAAGAATTTGAGAAGACAATTTCTGTTGTATATTTTTATACATTATTAATTTATATATTACTCATAATGTAATGGTGTTTTTTTCTAGTCTTTTTTAAAAGGGCTGCATAATAAGAAGTTATCTAATCTGATCAATATATTCTAGACTTTTTTTATTACAATCTTTTATTATATTCAGTTTTCTTAAAGTATATCTTTTTTACATTTGCTTATTTTGGTTATTTAAAATTTTATTATATATAATATAAATAGTGAAACTATACCTTTTGTCTTTCACATGCATTTCGTAATATTGTCATAACCTCGGCTATCTTCAAATTTCATTTCATTTGATTTTAAGGATTGTTGTTTCTCTTGATAAGCATTATTCATATAACAATTTCTAAGTAGCATCTGCCTATAAAAATATTCATGTAAAATTTACTCTTTATCTAAATAGTTCACTATAAAGTTAAACTATATAACTATATTACTTACATGTATGTTTGGTTCAGATATTTTTGATTTACTTCAGTGAATTTTAACATGATATTAATATATTTTGTAAATTTGAATTTGTGATATTTGTACTTTATGTATAATTGGAATTTTTATGTCACAAAATCGTATATTCATTGATGTAAAGATTTCTATCTTGGCTGTAATGAGTTTTCATAGTAAAACTGAATAAAATAAAACTTATTTTCTGCATAGCTTATAATAAGATTCTACCAAAATATCCAAAATGTAATATTTGTGGTCCCAATACGAATTTATGTTGCCTCTTACATCATCTTCAAAACTGCTTTTTAAAAATATGCCTCTTTCAATAACATTTTTTAATTGAAATAAACTACTCATCATAGGAACAAAAGTCTGGGAAATTTATTTTGAGGCATATAAATTAATTTAATCAAATAACATAAGTTAAGAACTTTTGTTCTATGGATAAAAAGATGGATTTATTTTTCAATAATAAAACATCTTAAAATAATTTACAAGCAGGCATCTTTTTAAAAATAATTCAAAGACATTTATGCTATTTCTTTTAATTGACTCTTTATGTACTAAAAAGAAAGGAAAGCTATTGATGCTCTTGAACTGTGGCGCTACCAGTCTTTTGTGAATATGATGACCAATAAGAAAAATTGCGATTGAAGTTGTCTCTAGTTAATCATAGTAATGATGCAATCTAATTCGCTTAGAATTTGCATAATGTTTGGAAATGTTGAAGATGATGATCATAGTGAGTTAGATCATAATAATAATAAAAAATCAGATTATAAAAATTATTCTGTAGAAATGCCATTCATATGGTCACCAAGAATTGAAATCGACTTGACAATACCTCATAATTTTTTTGAAGTTTTTCTTAAAAACCATTCCGAAAAAGTCATCATTGTTTTTGCTTTTATGTATTTTTGTGTATTTATTTTATATTTTACAATATTTATATTTGTTTTTATATATATATAGTTGCTGCAAAACACAAAGAGACCAAGCAATTTTATACTTTGTACAATACATTAGATGATACTAAACTGTATTTAGCTAAAGAGGTGAGTAATGTGGATGGTTTTAGTTTTTATAGAGAATATCGTTAGTATAGAATAAGAAATATTGAAGCTTGCCATTGCTAATATTAATATTTACTGTAAAGATATTAGAAGAAATTTTATTTAATTTTTATTGAAATAAAATTTACTTTTAAAGTAATTATATCGTAAAGTAAAATGAATTTAATTATACATTTCAATGTATACTGTTTAAAACAGGCAAAGCTCTCTATACATATTGCCACTCAGTGCAAGCCAGAGTAATCAATGAATGTCAGAAGGCTTGTGCATAAAATCCCCATCTAGTGCCTACTCATCCAATATCCCCAGACTAATTTCTGGCTTGTGGCCTTTGTCAGTGAGGAGCCTTGGATCTGAGAGCACTGCACCTAGATCTTAGGATCTAATGCAACCCTCAAGCAGCCACCTTTTATCTCTACCTACTTTGATGAATCCCGAGCCAATCTCGCAACAAGGATAGCCCTGTACAGATATTGTACAATAGGGCTAAAAGTAATGCTGAAGTTAGATCTATATTCTTCGAGCATAAAATCAAGCATGGCCACATATTTGAACCCACTCCTGCTAGTGTTGTCTACTCCAAGAGAAATGACATGAAACATGAAGCCAAAGAGGCCTGGCACTTTGACAATAGTGCGAACACCATCAATAAGAAAGAGTTTTGTGTCTCCCTTTCAAAAAAGTGGATTATGTAAATCAATTCACATTTTATAATCAACACATTGTAACTCTCCACTTCTATAAATTACGAATTTCTCTTTATCTACTGTTCCCTATGATTATGACTACGAGTTAGTCAAAAGCATGCTTGGCATATTATGTCAAAAGAAATTTAGCATATTATATTAAAACCAATAAATAAGCTTTTTTCAATATACACGATGTAAGTGCTTATTATTGAATTACATGTCTATAAGGAAAGTTAAAATTAGTTTGAAATATATAAATTGTAAATTTGAAATTCTTATAAAATACTTAGAATGAAGTGATAATTGATAAAAGAAAATAAGGGGGTGGAGTGACTCAGTATTTTTGATCAGAATTTTTGATCATCATTTTGATAACAGAGATTAAGAACACAAGAAAAAAGTGCACCTATTAGCTATTTAATTTGATAAGCTTCACAAACTTCTATGTAACCAAAGACGCTAGACTGACAAAATAATTTTTCTCTGCAGATATTTTAAATTTCATTTTCTCTGAAATTGCATTAGGATTAGTGTTATTGAAATGTTTAAATATGTGTGGCCAAATTAATGATTCAAACATTCATATTGTAAGTAAATATGAAATAATTCAGTAGTTTTAGTAACTTATGTTGGAATTAGCAAATCACAAAAACAAAATATAATCTAAGAATGACATATATCAAAGTAAGGCTTTACATGATGCTAATTGGATAATATTTCATATGTACACAGTGTAAATATTCATATATTTAAAGTTTGATTAAAGATGCTCATTATTATAATTAAAGATATTGTTGCTAAGCAACTTCTTTTTGAAGATTGTGGCTAGAGATATTAATGCCTCTGCCTTAGAATTCCTAAATGTATAAGTTATATGGGCGACATTGATGATTTACTTTCCATTTCAGACAATAAAAATCCTTGTTTTTTTTTTTAATTTTGAGTATAATTTTAAGTACTCGGAATGCCATTATGAACTTCTCAACAATAGTTTTTTTTTTTAAGCCTGTTGAGAGGAATAATGCACAATGACTATAAGGATTTATCTTAAATTTTATAGTCAGGTTCAGGTTTTAATATCAAGACAATAACTAAGAAGGCTAAGCACATTTTGTTTAATATAAAATATTATTTATAAGAAGTGCACTGTTGAAACCACATTGTTTCTTATATTTATGCTATAGCTTATTTGAAGTAAACTCATTTTTCATTGTTAGTTTAGATTAATCTGTTGTTGTAGTAAATTTTGATCTGATATCTACAAATTAGTTTGGGGATATTAGATGAGTAGGCACTAGATGGGGATTTTATTTGAAAACCTTCCTGTATTCATTAGTTACTAAAGCTTGCACTAGATGACGCTACTATCTGAAGATTTTGATTTTTATGTTGGGTTTGGGAAAAGATAAGGGGGATTTAGATATAAAGGTTATAGATTTGACAAAGATTATGTTGTGGAAATGGGATAGAGCAGATTATGGGTAAATTTAGAGTGGGGAATGTAAAATAAAGCGGCTAACAGGTTTATCTGGGCATAATTGCTGAGATATTCTTGACCTCGTTTAAGGAGAAGCCATAATACATCACATCACATATTGCCAAGGAACAGCTCATGTAAGCATAGGAAATGATGATCATATGATGTTTTGTTAATTTTAACTTTGTTTCTTTTTTAATCACTAACTCTGATAGTGATCTGGATTTAATATCTTATTTACAAGTATCTGGACTTTGTATTACAGTATTAAATTAATTATTTGCTTTGCGTATATATACCTACATGATTATAAATTTAACATAGAGTCTGCATTTTTTTTTTTTAAAGATAGCATTAAATCCAACATTCCTTGTTAATCATAAAATTGATCCAAAAGCTTAATTGTAACTTTATATTATTTGGAAATCGTTGAAGTTTGATTTTAAAAAAATCTATAGTTTTAATGTTTGCCTTTTATATTAGTGTTGTAGTAGCTTTTTTACTTTTTTTCTTTCTGTTTTTGGTTGTATACCCTGATATGCAATCATATATTTCTCAGCTGTGAATTTATTATAACATTTTGCATGTACAACAGGAATCGTTTGTTTATTTGGTAAATTTTTTAGATTTTGTATAAATTTTTATTGAATTTTAATTTCGATAAAGAGAACCTATCATATGTCTTTATGTATCAAAGACAAATGCGATTTGATGATTGTTTTTTAATAATAGAATTAAATACATAAATAATGCTTAAATGAGTTTAATATCAACCTTCTGCTATTTTCATCAGTGTGCATGCCTAAATATGTTAAATGTAAAATTATCTTTGATAGTCATAATTAAAAATCTTACCTAGATGCAATTTTATTTTATTGTTAATATGAGAGTGTAGTATTTTTGTAGGGTTTTTTTTTTTTTTTTTAAAAATCACATGACAATTTGTAAATTTGTTTGGAATACTGTCTCAAAGAAATTGTCTTGGTAAATTAACAAGGGTTATGTTTCTATTAAGAATAAAAAAAGAAATTTATAGAAGAAAATAGGTTTATATAAATACTTAAATGAAAAACATGAAAATAAGTTTTAATGATTTTATTATGATAGGACCCATCTTAACGGATTTTTTTATTATTTAATCAGCCATGAAATAGAAAGCAACGTGTTTACCACAGCTGTCTGGAAACGAAATTAGTAGTTATTGTATGAGAAGATTTTTTAATGTATGTCATTAATTACTTCATAGCAAAGTAAATAATTCCTATGGTAACAAAATTATTAAGACTTATTGCAGACTAAACAATTTAAAAATAGTCTAGTTGAAATGCACACGTATAAATTTAAAAATTAAAAATAACCAATTTAAAACAAAATTGAAATAGATAACTCGCTATAAATAAAAATATTCTGACTTTCATTCTTTAATGGAACCTTTTCAAGAATTTTTTTAATGCATTGATCCGGATTTTTTGTTTTTAAATTGATTATTTTAATTTTATATATACAAGGGAACATTATGGACAAATTTTAACATTGAAATGTGATCATTTAAAGTACACGTATAAATTTATATAAATTAATATTACTCTTTTTGTTGAATTGATAGTGACTATGTATATCAGTTTGCTGTGATTTATTTATCTGAAATCATTTTTTGAAATTATTTTAGGTCAGCTTATTGAATTCAATTCATGATAATTTTGAGCAGTAAGTATTTTTGAAATTATTTTATAGAAAGAATTTAAGAATTTTATGTTTTCTGCAATTGATGTTTATTTTTTCTTAAAGATTTATTTAAAATAAATCCAAGTGAAAAGTAATAGTCAAAAGTTTTTTATTTTTTTAGCTAAAATTTTTTGAATAAAGTTACATTTATTTAATGAAGTTGAAAATTAATGAATTACAAATTTGAAATAAATTTAAATAAAAAGGAGTAATACTAATATGTAATTTTACAAATGATTGTGGATTTGAAGTAAAACCCCCCCCCCCATTGTTTTCTCTATCTGACATTTAAAAAAAAAATCATATGGTTTTATTCCTTGGGAATTCAGAAGAAATTAAGGCGCCAAACCTGTGAGTGGCAGAATTGATCCTGGGATCTCCTGTTCCCAAATCGGACGCCGTACCAATTATTCCAAAACATGCAGAGCTCTATCTGATATGAAGAATATGAATTGAGACATAAAACATAAATAGATAGGAATCAGGTAATTTGAAAAACGATTCAAATGTGACTAATAATATTCACCAAAAGTTTGTTTTGAAGAAAGTGTACTGCTAATTAAGGAGAAAATAGGAATTAATATACCTAAATTTAAACAGGTGAAGTGAGTACCATTTCAGCTTATCTTGTCCTTTGATATGCAATATCCTAAATATTAGAAAAATAATAAAAATGTTAATCTTTTTTTTTCTTGTGGAGTGTTATATATATTTTTTTTATTAAATCTAAATAATTACAGAAAACAAACCTCTACAAGTCCTACATCATATATTTTGCTTTTTATAATCTTAGATTACATGCAAGCACCAACTTTTTAATATTCACAGCCACTTGTAAAATTATGTTATTAATGTAATTACTTTGCATTTAAGTTTATTTTAAAATAAAGTATATTAGTTTTATATTTTATTGAATAAGAAATAGGGAGAGATGTTATGAATGTGTCATTTTATAAAAGGTGGGAGCTCTCGTCTGGCTTCACTCTCCGGTTGCTATTCATTGGTGCAAGTGAAATTTACTTTTTATGACTATTGTGAAGTTGATTATGTAATCTTTTTATTTAAACAAAACTTATTTTAAAATAAAGAAAAGCATATTTATTTTGTATTCATTAAATGACTATATTTTTATTAAAAAAGGAAAGAAAAGTCTCTCGTTCATAGTATTTTTCAGAAGTAATCTAGATATAAAAGATCTTATAAAATTATGCTTCTATGCGTTTGGCAATTTTTTAGTTGCATAGAAAGGTCTTTAGTATGACTATGACTAAAATTATAAACAATTTAAAGATTGGAAAATACTTTTTGTATGTAGTTAAGCCATTTAAAGGTCAACCTTATTATTAGTTTATCCAGTTAATGTAAAATTATAACAAATTATCTCTTCAAAGATGCTATAATTTAGTAAGTTTCAGGTTCTGTGCAGGAAGTTCTATCAATAAAAGTGAGATTATTACTTTTAATAGTATTTAAAAAATCTTACATAATGTAATTTGTTAATATAAAATCAAACAATGTGAATATGCTCTTCTGTTTTTTTTTATTGGATTACGATATGACCGAATTGTTAATAAATATAACTTGATTCAAATTATTGCCATATTTGCTGTTCTTCACAGAGCGAGCACATAGTTTAAAATGATTTATATATTCTGATAATCAATTGATTTTTATTTTATTTTATTACATATCGTTATTCATATTTTAATTCACATCCAATATGAAAACATATTTTATGCCATTTTCGAATAGATTATTCTTACTAAAGCTAAGCGATATAAATTTAGATTATTAAAACAATTTATTTTGTAGATATATGTTGTTATAATTCCATAATCTAATTGAATTATTAAATGTTTTTAGAAAAATTCAGTACAAATCTTCAATCGTTAATCATTTAAGTTCTGTTTGAATTTTGAAATAATTGCTAGTTTTGAGAAAATAACTTTAGAGATGGTAATATATCATTTGGTACAAATGGAACTTAAATTAAGAACTTTTGTCGTGGGTTTGCTTCCCGGCCGATGCTTTGACACATGAAGAAAAAAAAAATTAAGAATTCTTAATGTGACATTCTTGCCAATACTATCTAAGACTTATTTTTTTTTTTTTAGTGCATGACATTTTACAATAACCTTAACAAAAGATGGTCATGTGGTGTTTTAATTCTAAATCCGTAACGTTATTAAAAAATATTATATAAAAACATTTCCAGCATAATTCGTTATACAATAATTATTATCAAAATGAACATAATAGCTATAATCAAAGCTAAAAGATTCACTTTAATTATCTTTTTTTTTTTTATGGTTATAAAATGTATTAATCTATGCTAAATATTGACATCATTGCCGATATTAACTTTCAGTAGATTTTTATCTTCTTCATTCTATTCTTAAATACACCAGGCAACTGCATCTTGTAGACTTTAATTAGGAATGTTAATCTCTTTAAAAAATTTATTTATTTAAAGTTGTTTGCTGCCGTTAATTTTATTAAGTACACTATAAGAACAACTGAATTTTATTACTTCTCAAGAAGAAGAAAGAATATTTTATTAAAAAATTGTAATAACATAATAGTTACAAGTGTTTGATAAGAAACTATGAATAATTTTGAAGAATTAGTGTTTCTTCTTAATATTGACATTTTCCGATTCCTTTGCTTCAAATCCACATATCAACATTCTTTTAAATATTTTCCTTTGTACAGCCCTGCACGTCCAACTGATGAGTGCTGGTTCGGCACAAAATAATGGAGATCATTCATCTTTCACATGTGTGTGTCATGTATATCGGTTGTACGAGATAGAGCAGATAGCTGAAGGGGATTTGAAAGTCTGTGTTCAAGTCTCTTATGCTTAATAAAATGTTCTAATCTCCTCTTTTAGTAATATTCAATGAATAGAGAATATGAGTGAGTTTTGAAGTTCATATATGAAAATTTTTTACTGCCTCTTTATTTATTAAAACAGGCAAAACTCACTATACGTATTGCCACACACAGCAAGCTAGAGTAATCAATGGATGCCAGAAGGCTTGTGCATAAAATCCCCATCTAGTGCCTACTCATCCAATATCCCCAGATTAGTTTCTGGCTTGTGGCCTTTGTCAGTGAGGAGCCTTGGATCTGAGAGATATTGGATGAGTAGTTACTAGATGGGGATTTTATGCGCAAGCCTTCTGGCATCCATTGATTACTCTAGCTTGCTGTGTGTGGCAATACGTATGGTGAGTTTTGCCTGTTTTAACAACTGTTATACACAAGCATAAGAGGTGGTGGTCATGTGATGTTTATCCTTTTTATTTATAACTATGTTTAAATTATAAAATGTTATCCTATATAGTTAATAACAAACTAAAGAGCTAAATATTCCTAAAATGATTCTGAACTCATAATTCTTTTATTATTGCTTCCATGATCTGTAATTTAATTTTCTAAATACTTAAAATCATTACATCTACATGTAATTTACTACTTTTTTATCTTATCATTGGTTTTTATTGCTTTATTTTTTATTTGCATTTGTTTTTATTTCAGATCTTCTACAATTTTTTGCTTAATATGTTGTTAAGCTTATTCTCATTATCTGCTAGTGCTTGTCCTCCATTGCTAATTCTGTCATTATCAAAGCAATAGATAGACCATGACTTCTGCTTTATATTTTCCCCTATTTATATCATTTTTAAGAGACCATTTAGTCTTACAAATATTATATAATTTATGAGATTTTTTTCTAAATGTCTGCCATTGCAGTTTGTGTTGTTTTTTTGAAATATCCATCAAAGTAATATAATTCATTTTATCAAATCGCTTTTATAACTGAAAAAAATGTTAACGTTTTATCTCTCAATATGTTTTTTATTTTATTGCATTTTTGTCTCTATTATTTCTAAATCCAAACAATTTTTTAGATTTATTGGAAATGTCTATTTAATTTTCTCGACAACACTTAGTTACATTTATTGAGATTAAATTAATTGATCTAAAATTATCACATTTTATTGTATTAGGTCTTTTCTTTAATAGAATAATAACTATTGCAAGGAAATCTAGAGTTCTGTCTTAAATCACAAATTAATTGTCTTGTGCCTTATCAGTTTTTTTAATTTCACCTGAAGCTTTTAAATATTGCTTTTTATTATTATTATGCAATCTATTTCATCATTATTTAGCAGATTTTTTTTTAATTAATAAATATGAAGGATTGTTATTTTTTATTGTATGAATTACATATATATTCATATTTTCAATGCATCTACTTTCTTTATGAAAAATTATCCTGCATGGTTTAGTTACTTGGTAGAGCATTCGACTTGGGATCTGGAAATCCCAGGATCATTTCTGGTGCTAGCAATTCTTTTTATCTTCAACTATTTCTTTATATATGAAATTTTTTTTCATGCTGTTATACTCTTTTTTTCTTCTCTACATTTTCTTTTTAATCATTCTTTTTAGCTTTATTTGTATTACATGTTAACTCACTATTAATTGAACCATATGTATTTTCAACAGAATTTATATTTATTCTCATTTTTCTGCCTTTTACTTATCTTATTCCTAAGATTTTTTTCCTTATTTTTTTAATGTAATTTATTATTTTTACTAATATAGTTTTAAATTTTCTTTAAATAATTTCCATTTTTTACTTGAATTCACTTTTTAAGTAGTCTACTATTATGTACACATACTTTCTTCTCCTAATACATCTACAAATTTTTTTCTATATCTCTCTTTCCCCTATTCTCATTTTTTATTTTATTTTTTAAATTGACAATTCCAATTGTATCACTACTAAATTGTGGACCTTGAATGTATATCAGTTCCAGGGTGCATAAGGACTTATAATATTTTGAATCAAAATATAATCTAATTGAAACATATTTTTATCAGTTTTTTACATCTTTTATTTTTTTATCCTAGCACATAATCTTCTACAACTGTATGCTTCATCATAGACTTTTATTGATGACATTATATAACTGTTTTTCTATTCTTTTTCAAATTCTTCATCTGTGACTTTTTTCTCTTATCATAGTCACTAGCTTTATCTTTATCTGACTAATCATCAAATCTCCTACATTGTTTTCATTCTAATCACTAATATTGTTATTTGCAGAAGTGCTATTTATAAATGTTTTTTTTTTTAACTTAAAACAATACCTATACTCTTCTATCTACTATCTTTTTCATACAAAAATTTTTTCCACCTTGTGACACTATTATTATTTTATCTTTAGAAATATTAGAGTAGATGTTTGATTGTTTGAATTGCCAGATAATTAAACATTATGCCCCCCCCCCCATTTCCCCAGGTACAATATTTATTCTTATTGTGGTGAAGCTTTCCTTTGTCTTACACAAAAGTAACATATTAGATAAATTTAAATCAGTAATTCCTATTTAGAAATTTTAATTTCAAATAAAAACTTATAAGTCTAATTTTTATTACTATGACTCTTAATAACTAACCTTAATAAATTATATAGCCGACTTGAATTAAAATAAGATTTACTATACTTATATAAAACATTTTTTTAAATAATGCAATAATATGCATAGGATATAAAAACCTGTGGCACACAAAATAGTATAAAGATCAAATATTAACTGCAAAAAGGCCCTAAATCTACTACAGATTTACTCTTAGGGCCAAACGGTACCAGAGTTGATTGTTCTTCTTCTATAAGTATTCTTTAAAAATTCTGTTCTGCTTTTTATATTATTATTTAATTAATAGTTTTTTTAACTTTTATTGTATTTTTTAATTTGATTATCATTTATAATTAATCTACTGATTACAAAATCTTTATCCAAACTCTATTTTTAATAGATTGATGTGGTAATCCTCTGTTTATTATTACTTTATCTATGTTTGTATCTTTAATTAATCAATTCTTTTTAGTTATTTTTTAAAATTTAATTTATATGGACTCTTTTTTTCTTCTAAACTTAGCATTACCTTCCTCTACTTACTGTCTTCCAAATATTTTTGGGTGTTTTCCTTCCTCTTTTGCTTCTCGTGTTTTTTTGGATCAAGTATCTCTTCTTGCTCTATTTCTTCTGAGTTCTAAAGAGTCACCAATGTTAGTGGTTTCTTTTTATCGAGTTCTGTACTCTTCTGCTTCTGGAAGTTCATTTCTACAGTAGCATCTATATTCACTACTATCTTCTGTCTCTGATTTTACAATATTGTATATTTATTATATTTATGTGTGGGAGGAAAAAATAACTAGTATAGTCTTACTAAGCATATTTAAAATTAAACATGTTTGTTTATTTACAATGTAAGATTTTTACTTTACTTAGTTTTACACTCCTTGTTTAAATTAGCTTGCATTTCAATGTATATATGTTGAAACAAAGATTTTCACGGGTTGCATATATAAAAGACATATTTTGCGGGTTTATCCGTATTAAAAAATTTAAATATTGATATACCGACGTTTCGACTTGATCACACAAGTTATATACTTTGGTATATCAATATTTAAATTTTTTAACACGGATGAATCAGCAAAATATGTCTTATATATATATATAACATTATTGCAGTATACATTCAAGAGTAATTCCTTTTGAATGGGCTGTGAAATTCAAGCTTTTTTTTGTTTAAAGGGAAGTGTGGCTGAAAGAATATAGCTATAGGGCTTTTAAAATATTTTATATACATCTGTATGCATGTGTGTGCGCGCGCATTTTATTATTAGAATATAAGGATCCACATATTTGAATATTTAATAAAGACATTTCTAAACTTTTTACTATTATTCATTTTGATATATATATATATATTAAAATTTTATCCATTGAAGAAAAACTTGCAAAAGCATTATTACTATTTTTTTTTTTTTTTTAAAAAAAAAAACTCAAAAAGTAATAGCAAAATTATTATTTTTTAATTTATAGTTTATATACCATTTGTTTCTGTTTTTTTTATTTCTGTTTAATTGAATTAATTAAATGTTATGTAATCTTTGTTTTTGTTAAGCTGAGACTAATTGTTTCATTTAATAAAAAATCTAAGCCCAAAAATATGAATGAACTGTTATCTCCCAGCATTTGATCGAAAGGATTATTTATCTGGCTTCATTTTTTTTAAAATACAAAACTGAACTTATTAAAATAATGTATTTTTATTATTTAGTTGATAATTGAAGAACACTTACTAACGTTTTATTTTTATTCTGATATTTTCTTTTAATATATATATATCATCATCATTTTCAACCAATTTCATCCACTTCAGGATAAAAATCTCTTTAAGTTCAATTCATTTTCTCTGATCTCTAACCTTTCTTCCCCACATCATCCAAGCTCAATTTTTTATTTCATCCACCTATCTCATGTGGTCTCTTTCAGGGTCTTTTACAATCTCTTGGAATTCAGTTTAAGATTTCAACTGTCTATCTATTATTATCTCTTCTAGCAATATGTCCAGTCCAACTCCAGTTTTTTAATTCTTTCAATGATATCACTAATACCTGTTTGTTCTCCCAACCATGTATTTCATATCAATCTCTTCTTGTTACTCCTAACCTACATCTTTTGAGTGGTCTGAAGTCTCTGTATTACTTTTCTGTTGAGTAAAATATTTCTCTATTCTCCTAAGTCAACTAAATATGTTCTGTAATTGATTTTCAAAGTGTTCTCAACATGAAGGATACAAATGATCAACTTTCATTTAATATTAAGCAATAAATAAAAATACTATAGTATTAAGCCAATAAACATCACATGACCACCACTTGTTTTAATACTATAGTACAGGGGTGGGCAATTGTTTTGGCTCGAGGGCCACAGAGATTGGTGGAGGGCCGCATCAGGGGCCACTTTGTAAAAGAGAAGGTTAGCAGAGGGCCACACCTGTTTTTCATGATGCAATAAACACACTGCTTTATTCCCTGTATTACCAAAGAAATATTTGTTTGTCCATTCTTCATTAAACACATGACATTCATCACCGATTTTTCAGAGGGTTCATGGTTTCACTAAAGTTGGAAATGTATATATTTGCTAATGCAAAGACAAAATTGAAATTAACTAGATCAACTGGAAAAGCCCTGCACATAGTATCTACACTGTGCATGTGTAGTGATGTGGCCATCCTAGTGGAAAATAATAGATGAATCTTTGGTCGTGCACAGGAAGGAAATCTCAGTTCAAGATGGATTTTCCTGATTGTCTTGGAGGGCCGCATAAAAACTCTTAGAGGGCCGTATGGCCCTCAGGCCGCTATTTGCCCACCCCTGCTATAGTATATGGGCAGTAATGGAGTAGAAATATTCAATATTTCAGGAAAAACATTATTAATAAACCCAGATTCTAGCTGTGATACAAACACAGATTCTAGCAGTGATTTAAGGTTTATTGTGTTTTTTCAAACATTTTTAATGTTATCAAAATTAATTGACACATTTATCCATAGTTTTTTACTTTTAATAGAATTTATATTGCTATTACTTAATACATTTGTTTTTTTTCTTTCAAATTTAATTAAATATTAATTTTTTTATTTCAATATTTTTAATGATTCAAAAATGAAAATTAAATAGCACACTGTAAGTTAAAATCTAAAAATAGATCAAATAAATTTAAATTGAAACATAAATTTTAAAGTGTGATTTCATTTTATAATTTTAAATAAATAATTTTTTTTATTCTTTTTAAGTACAAGTTGTAATAAAAGATTTCCTGCCGATGAACACCCCCTCCCCCCACCCTGTATAAATTTTTAGAAATATGTATTGTGAAAGAAAAAAGTTTTTGTTTAAAAAATGAAACTTAATATCATAAGATATGCCACTATATCTTATTAAGTGACAGACCTGTGACTTATATATTGACTAGCTTTTTATAGTTGTAATTATTAATTGGAAATATCCAATTAGTGTAAAACACACACACACAAAAGCAAATATCATTATTTTTTATTTTTTGATTGATGTTATCTCATTATTACATCACAGTGAATAATAACTATTCCAGTTACAAAGTACAAATTTATATTAATTTATAAGTTTTAACATTTCTCTGTTTGAATATTTTCATTTCATTTAGAGGTATAGAGTGAAAGTTTTCATAAAGATCACATTAGAGCTATTGAAAATAAATATATTCTTCAGAGATAATTGCTACATTATATTGCCGTATTTTCTAAAAACATCTAAATCTTTAGAATTAGTTACCTTTCCGTTAAGTTGTAATGCCGTTAGATTGATCTAGGAAAAGTCACTGTTGTTTCTAGCACATATCAACATCATATGAGTTGGTAGATAACATTGAGGCATTAAATTTATTAAGATCATCTTTCGTTCCATTTGTTATCTTTCTGCACTAACTGTGACGGTGGTTTTCAATCAAAATTTCATAACTGTTGGACTAATTAAAATTCACATATTGACCTGATAATTGCTACTGAAGTTGGAAATACAAAGACACACTTTAGTTAAAAAAAAAGAAAGAACTGAGTAGAACTATTTTCTAAAGTGAACACATCTTATGCATTGGTGCACATTTGAATTATTCATAAAAATGATCAACCCCCCCTCCCTCTTTATCTCTACTCATCCACAAAATTTATGACTGGGGACTTTGGTTTCCCTTCGCAACTGTTTTAATATTTTCTGAAATGAGACTTCGCACTCACACTTAAAACAATAATAATTACGTGATTGCATCATATGAATTATTTATTGTGAAAACTAATAAATACAAGACAATTTGCATCAAAAAAATAAAACAAATTGGGATAGAAAAAGATAATATCTACTTTAATTCTTTTTCTGAATATCTAAATGTGATCATATCTACTATATGGAATAATTTTTCCATCAACGCTTTTGGACATCTCTACATAATAATATTAAAATAACCATAAAGTCATTTTAAGTGAATAGCAGACTCGTATCTGTAAGAATATTTTTTAAACATGAATTTAAGTATGGCTGTTCCATTAACAGTTGTTATATTGTTGATTTTTTAATGTGATATAATTAAAGTGAACTTACAGCTTAAACATATGATTATAATAATTAGATTATATGTATTTTTTAATTGTGTTAAGTATATGTGTACATTTATATACACATGTAAATGAAAGTAAGAATAATTAAAAGTAGTATTTATTAAAACATATATGTTTAAAATTCAATGTATGTGTTTGTATGTGGAAAGCATACACATTAATTATAAAGTGCTATAGATTAAATAAATAATATTAATTAAAAGAAGTAAAACCTATACTAAAGATTAGCTATACTGATAAACAATCAATAATAGCGAAGAGATAAATCTAAGCTAAGTAAAGAAAGCCACTGCAACTATGGAATGTTAGTTCCTGATTAGTTTCAATGATAGTGAAAATTGATGGCTAAAAATGTAGAAATGGAATGTAAATGGCTTTATCTGATCCCAAGAATTGGATAAAGGAATTTGCGATACGGATCACTACTTGGGCGGCTGATGGCTAATCAAAAGGGGCTACAACTACATCTACAAGTCCCAGTAGAAGAACCAAGGGAAAAGACATTCTTGAGGCGAAGCTTCAGGTATGCAATGTGCCATTTGACAGTTGCCATAAACATCCCTTCCTTTACCTATAGCTTTGCAGAGAAGTTTACCTCTGAACATTCCAAAGTAAACTCAGAGACTCATTACAGATCGTATAGATTTTCAGTATTGTTTTGTTAAGTCTTCGGGTCCATATAATTGTATTATGTAGAGTATTTATATAAAGTGTGTAACTTAGAACATATAAGAAAATTACTATTCATTTATAACCCTCAAGCCTGATCCTCTGTTAATTAAACTTCATTACTTCTAACTACTAGCTGTGTCCATTCCATATTAGTCAGAGTATTCCTTTTATTATTGGTTTATGCAATCCAGAGGGCAACAGTTTGCCTCTGGACATAGCAAATTGTATATAAATAAATTTGTTTTTAAAATATTTTTATAATGTAAGGATTTCTACTGTGAAAATTTCAATATGAGTCTTAGATTGTTTTACAACCAAATTTTTTTTTCAAAGAATTGATAATTAGGTTTTTAATGTATTTTTTTTCTTTATCATGTTTTAGTCTTCAAACTTGTTGACAGTTTCTAAACAGATTTCAAACCGTATTTCAGAATTTCATCCATTTTAAGATTTTGATAAATATAAAGATTGAACCACTAATGAAATCAATTTGTCAGACCTTATGCTGCAATTATTCATTGCATATGTTAAGCTGGGGTAGTAAGACAATAGAAACTTGATAATTCTCAGGTAGTAGTTTGTATTTACTTATTATTTTCATACCACAATTTAATCTAACATCACAGTATTTAAAGATACATTATAAATTTTAACGAGATTTTTATGCTTTTAAGATGTACGAATATTAAACTTCATAACTCATTTTCTACCTCCTAAACTTTGTCAAACAGTAAAATGTTTTTATTAGATTTATTTCAGCAAATGAGAGAGCAGATAAATCTTAATTAGAATTTAAATGTATGACTTAGTTTTGCAAACATTTTGACAGAATATTTTTTTGGAAGATTCTGTAAACAATCTTTACACTGATTTTTTTTTTTTTTTTTAAGTGTCATAGCATCGGCCGGAACGCGAACCCGCAACCCGGGCAACTGCCTGCAAGTGCAAAGCAGTCGCGCTGACCTCTCGACTACCAATGCAAGACTGATTTTTTTGATGAGTATTGTCTGCTTTTTACAATATTTGTACTAGATATGTAACCAACTTGTGCCATTCTCTTCATGTACATAGCAGGTTAAGGTTATTACACGGCAGAGTACCATGGTCATGTGATAATATTAACCATAATCATATCACGGAAGACTCATTCCAAATATGTTACTCAGAACCATTTTGCAGGCTGAATGAATGAGCATTGATGAATGAAAAGTAAAATTGTATTTGCAAGTTTATTAAAATGACTCATTATGAGTCTGTCTGCAAAATAGTTCCGAGTAACGTATTTGGAATAAGAGCGTTCAGGCGGTAGTAAAAGTTGTTTATGTGCTGTCGAAATTAGTAATATTAATCATAGATGGAGCTAGTTTGCCATTCTTAATTGTAGAACTATATCATAAATTTTAATAAGTTCTTTATATCATTAAGATAATATATAGAATTGCTTTTTTGTTGTTGTTTTTTTTTAAAACCACCGACAAAAGAATATATTGAAAATATTATTTATTACTGCATATTTTTATATTTGCTATAAAATGTTTAAAACAGGCAAAACTCTCCATACAGTAGTGCCACTCAGTGCCAACCAGAGTAATCAATGGATGCCAGAAGGCTTGTGTATAAAATCCCTATCTAGTGCCTAATCATCCAATATCCCCAGACTAGTTTCTGGCTTGTGGCCTTGTCAGTGAGGAGCTTTGGATCTGAGAGTACTCACTGACGAAGGCCACAAACCAGAAACTAGTCTGGGAATATTGAATGAGTAGGTACTAGATAGGGATTTTATGCACAAGCTTTCTGGCATCCATTGAATAGTCTGGTTGGTACTGAGTGGCACTACTGTATGAAGAGTTTTGCCTGTTTTAATAACAGTAATGTGCTAGCATAAGAAATAGTGATCATGCGATGTTTAGTGGTTTAATATAAAATGTTTACTTATTTAAAGTAAGAAATGAATTTAGATAATAAATTATTATCAAAAGTTAGAATTTTATTTTCCGTTTTTGAATTCTTTATGCTATTGCACAGCAGAAAACCTTAATTTTATGCTCCATTTGAAAACTTTAATATTCTAATTTATATATTTTTGCTTTTATCTATGTATGCAATATATCATTTAATAATAATAGTAATCTTAAACATCATGAGATCACCATTCTTTATGCATACACAAGCTGGTAATGCAGAGATAAAACTCTCCATATAGTAACGCCACTCTGTATCTAACATCCATTGATTACTCTGATTTCCACTGAGTAGTGCTACTATATTGAGAGTTTGCCTCTCTCTCTAATAGTAATCTTGTAATATTTTTTTTTTTGTTATTAAAAAAAGATATTAATGGTGGTTCTTTATAAATATATTAACTAACCTCAATATTACTACACATTCTTTTAAATTCATATAGATAAAGATAGATTAAAAGAATATGTGGTAATATTGAGGTTATTTAATATATTTAGAGAGATATTACACATGGGAAAAAGAAATGTGTATAACTCTATGTGTTTCTGCGTTTAATTTAAAAAAAATTAGATATATTAATCTTTAATTGCGTTTTGAAGTTTATATCTGTGCTAGAGATAATCTCTAGTTTAGTAAATGATTGATAATAGTCATTACTATATTTATCTAAAGTGGATGGCATCAAAGATTTGGGTTGAGTTAATTTGACACTTGGAATTCAAAGTGTAATTAATTGTGGTTCTGTAAATTTATAAAACTTTTATGAAATAATATTGTACTATTTTGAATTATAAACATAAACGTTTGTCTTTTCTTTCCCACAAATTATATATTTATTTTATGTTACTTTTATTCATTATCTAAAAATTGATTTTAAATTGCTTTTTATTTATTGGACTATAGTAAGTCAGACACAGTTTTATTATTTTTTTTATTATTACTAATAGAGCCATGTCATCAACTACATCCAAGGAACAATTTTTAAAACAGTTTGAACAGATAGTGGAGGGAATAAAACAGAATCGTACAAAGGTAAATTGTTTATTTATTGTGTTTTTTGATTTTTAATTATTAATTTGCTGTGCTGAAAAAAAAAAGTTTTGCTTAAAGTAAGTGCTTTATCATCAAGATATGTTTTAGGCAAAAAAAAATCAAATTAGAAGTTTTGAAATTTGGTATATTTGATAGTAATCCAATAAAATGGTCATTATAATATAAGAAAATTTTGCTTTGTAATTAGTACAAAATATTAAAAAAAAAAAAGTTTTGTCAAGCGTTGTTAGCTGAGAGGTTTCGCAGCGGCCTTGCAAGCAAGTAGTTGGTTGCAGATGGTTGTGGGTGCGCTTCCCGGCCGATGCTATGACATATGGAAAAAAAAAAAAAGTTTGAACTAAAAATAGAAAATCTTTCTTAATAAACTATCATTTAAAATCTTTCACTAAAATTATCAAAAGGTATGCATTTTTATTTTGGCAGATAATGGTATTATGAAATGCAACGATAAGGTTATGTAATTAATACCAAATATTTTTACTGTTTGTAAGACTTAATTAGTTTTTATAGATAATGATGTCTTTAATCTCCAAAGTAATTTTACAGTGGTTATAGTATTGTTGTTAAAGTCCTAGGCAAAAATATAATATGTAGATTATTGCCATACAATTGCTATATCACAAACTGTAGTTAAAAGATTTAATGTCCGTCAGATAACTTCTTATTCACCATTTGATCTGCTATAGAGGTAAAAGATGGATGATTGTGATAGGATTAAGCTAACATGAAAGATATACTGATAAAAACAAAACCTTTAACAATCAACAAATTAGTCATGACAAAAAAAATAATATTAAGATAGAGAAAAATGCATATTGATCTAAGGTTAATATTGAAGCTGAAGATATATATGTATATAACAGCAAGCAAAGACTTGTTTAAGTCACTGTCTTAAACTCAGAAAATTTAATTAAAAGGGCATTAAAAAAGTGCTGGAAAAATTTAGATATTTATTGGGATTAATAAAGGAGGAAGCAGAAGTGAAATATATGAGTGAGAGCATTAACAGATACTGCTAAGGTCAATGAAAGAACAAAAGAGACTAAATTGGATCAGGTATATCTATAGAAAAAATGATAGCAGATGGACAATTGAAATTTTAAATGAATCTGAAGAATGTAGAAGAGGCTTAAAAAGACCCTCACTAAGCTGGATAGGATTTGGAGAAACTTCCATTCTCGTTGAAAATGATTAAAACGATGATGGGTATACACAAAATAGAAAATGTGAAACCCTTACTACTTAGAATGTAATTGGTTTGAAGAAGCCAGAGAATAAATGAGCTATACGTAATGCTTGAAAAATTTATGATAAAAAATGAAGTGACGGAATTTTGTTTAGAATAGATGAACAATAATAAAGAAAGTTAAGAATAAAATAATTTAGAAAATAAGAAGGATTGTAGGAATAATCATTTAGAAGGAAGAAAAAATAAAGATTATAGATGCGTGTGTGCCTATATATATATATATAAAGAGAGAGGTGACAAAATGGCTTCAAATAACTCAAATATTCTATTGCAAGGCAAAGGTCTCTTTTTAGAGTAACAATAAAGGAGGTTTTGTTTACTAACTGCCTAGTTGGTGATGTTTTTCATGAGTTTTCCATCCTTCGTCTACTCTATAGTTAAGAAGACTTAGATCCCCATTTACTTATCCATTTTATTACATGGTATTTCATAAATTTTGTTTTAAGGAGAAAGGAGGACCTAGGTCTCAAAATACAACATAGGTTGCAATAAGCTGTTAATGGATTTAACAAATTGAAAGATAGAGTATTTTATCATAATGAAAAACCACCTCAATGAAATGATTTGAATATGGAACTGTTACTTTGCCCAATTTATTGTATGGAATTAAGAAATGAATTTCTTATTGACACAACATAAAAACATTGAAAAAAAATCTCATTTAAGAATGATTTGTAATAATCTTAAAATACATTGATCGGCAAAGTTGAAAAACCAATCAGTAAGTTCTTCATCTGAATATGATGATATTAAAACTATTGTTGTAAGCAAACATTTCCCATGGGTAGAGTACGTGAAGCGAATGAATTCGTAAATGACTTTTACAGTGAACTTGAAAATTGATCTCTTTTCTTATCTTTGAATTATCACATAAAGTTTTCTAACGGACTTAAAATTTTATAGTTAAGTTATCTAAATAGGTAAAAGGTGGCTGCTGTAGGGTTGCATTAGATTCTAAGATCTAAATGCAGTACTCTCAAAGTCTTCAAACTGATGAAGGCCACAAGCTAGAAACTAGTCTGGCAATATCGAATATGTAGCCACTAGATAAAGATTTTGATGCACCAATCTTCTGGTGTCCATTGATTATAATGGCTTATGTGGCGTATAGTATGGAGAGAATTGCTACTGTTTTAACAGCTTGTGTAAACATAAGAAGTAATGGTCACATGAGGTTTTAATAGCTTAATGAGAACTTAAAAAGCAGATCAGAAGTATTATCATTTTCATCTGATAAAAGTATCCGGATGATGGAGTAATGCAAGATAGTGAATTAAATTTATTAAAAATGGTATTATGAGATTTTTATTCAGTTTGTTAAATTTTTATATATTGAATGTTATCTTTTAATTGTATTATTATAGATGTCTGTTGAACCTTAAATAGATTCAGGTTTTATTAATATCTCCTTGAAATAATTTTAAAATTTGCCAATATTATCCATACTTCCCATCTTAATAAATATACAAAAAACAGTTTGATGAAGATATAATGCAGGATAGTTGATGAAATTTAGTAAAGATGGCGCTAGATTTTTATCAGCTCCTAAAATTATTATATAAATATGTGTCTATATATTTAAATATAAATTGTTCTCCTTTTTTGCTTTTGAATTATCTCATAAAGTTTTATAATCTTCCCACAGATTGCTTGCAATCCATTAAAGGCTTTTTTAAATAGTATTTCAGTAATCTTCTCTAGAGAAGTAGTAGTTTGCAATATTTTTTAATAAGATAATCAATCACCACTTATTGAATAAATATAATAAGTAAATACAATTGAAAAATGAATAACAAACAAATGATTCATAACATCAATGATAAGTATGATCTTGATAGATATGACTGCCATTTTTAATATAAATATCGTATAGTAGCTTGCAGGCATATGTAATGTTACGATAACTAAAGGATATGCATATGGTGCACCATTTGAAACAGGAAGTATAACTCGTTATTCTAGGTTAATTTAAAATATTTGATCACAGTAAAAGACTATAAAGGTTAATGATGATTAAACCTCTGCTAATATTAAATTATTTTATCACACTATCTTTTTTTGAGAATATTGATGACATTTCCAAAAGCATTTTATCTATTAAAGTTAACTTTTGATTTATATTTGGAGCTGATAAGAATCATAGTATTGGACACTACCATTAGAATGAAGAATTGTCCTATTGATTTAATTCTAACTTTTCTTCCTTTTTGTTAATTCTTTCCTGTTATTTTTTCAGAAACATAAAGCATAAACATTGAGAATGATATTCACACATTAAAGCATAAACATTGAGAATGATATTCACACATACATCTCTTGACTGATTAATCATGGAAGAAAATCATAAATATATACAAGAATGGAATAAAATGAGAATAGGCTAGATTAACAAATAAGCAATGTGTTTTTTTTTCATATGTCAAAGCATCGGCCAGGAAGCGAACCCGCAACAACTGTCTCCAAGCATTTTCTTACAAGGCAGCTGTGCTGACCTCTCGGCTACCAACGCTTGACTGCATGTATTTATTAACGAAAATAAAATAAATTGATATATATGTGTACATTAGGTGGTTTGAAAGTTTTTTTTTTCTAGTTAAACAGTAGTTTTATTTTTTCTTTATCTCATTGCTATCTCACAATGTCTGTGGAATTACTATTCACTAAATTTGCAAACTTTGCATTATATGACAAGTGCTTCGGATTCATTCACATTACAATTTAAAATATGAACACAAAAACTAAAAACATTAAAGCTTAAGAGAATTTAAAAAAAAATAAATCAATTTTTCATCTTCACATAGAAAAAGCTTGATCTAACCTTACAAGAGATAAGAATACTCTCTTTAAAATCTCAAAATGAAAAAAAAAAATCTGAAAAGAATAAATTCCTTATAAATGTACAAATTGTTTACATTTCAAAATGTAAGCCTTTTCAAGTTGAAGTAATTAAATTTCTTAATGGTATTATTTATTGAGATATCTATGCACATATTATTATTAAGTATATGGAATATATGTGAATTTTGAATTAGCTTCATTTTCTAACATGGTTCTTTGTAAATCTATGTGTGATTTATCCATTGTTATCATTTCTGGTTGGATTCATCCATTTGTTGATATTCTTAGTTAAAAGATAGGTATCAGGGCATCAAAGCAGCTTAATTATGGCCATGATTAACACATTCTTTGTTACAGCAAGCAACTGGCTACAACTTAACATTCCATAGTTGAAGTTGCCAAGCTATCCTTTCCTCATAAGCTTAAATGACTGAAAAGGATATGGGCCGATGCAGGCCCATAGACAATCATTTTATGAAAGCTTTAAGCATAAATTTTATTTATTGATATTGCAAATGGAAATATAGACATACATTGAAAGATTCTCTTGTATATTATTAGCTTACTTCTTAACTTATTTCTATAGATTAAAGAATAAGATTTTTTTCCTATTGATGCATTCGGAATTACTATTAGGACTGATATTTTTTATTGATTTGCTATCTTCAGGAAATATAAGATGACTTGTAATCTGTTAAATGCTTTTTATAACCTTTTATGTTGCCATCCACCTGGTGACCAAAAAAAAAAAAAAAAAACATGTTTTCTTAAGCTCAGAAGATAATCTATCCGTCTGTACAGTGTGTTTTCAAAAACACTTTATTTTCTAAATCTTAATTACATGTGGCTTCTCTTGTCAATAGGTAAATTTCCAAATTGTAGCTTTTAATACTTTGATAAATTTTTACAAATTAAAGTTTATAATTTAAAATATTTGTTATATATTATGACTTATGAAATTGAATTTTCTATAATTAATCCAGACCATAAATTACTATTTTCATTGTAAATTAAATGCTTTTAAACATATATTCTTGGCAATTACATTTTTTAACAAACAAAACTTATCATTACAAGTTAAGGCTGTGTATATTATAAAGACTAATCCACTGTAATGAAAACTGGGCTTTCGGATCAATTGTCTTTGCAAAAATACATTACAAATTTATATAGCTTGAAATACTTGTATAAATATTTAATATAAAAAATTATTTCAACTTCCAGGTTTGAATAATTCCGAAAGTTGCTTAAACAACTCTAATTTTTGATTTTTTTTTTTAGAGAGTCAAAGATAAATAAATGGAGAGTGATTTGGGTATATTTGTTTCTAATGTGAATCTAGTAACACATATCTTTATGTGTAATAAATAGAAATTTTTTTATTTTATCTTTACGTTGCTCAATCTTTTGTATCTTAATACCGTAATATTGAAACCTTTTTATTTTTTAAGGTACTTTTTAAATTTAAATCCCTGCATACTTTTTGTAATATTTTAGTTTTAAATTTATATATGTTATGCTGCAATTCTCTATCTTCACAATATATAAGAGAAAGATAGATCTAGAGGAAAAAAAGAAAGAAGAGGGAAAGAATATTAAAAATTTTTCAGTCTTTATTTCTTTATTTATTGCAGGTGAAACATTATGTTATTTAATATATATGAAATATGGTGCGTGAAAATAAAAGGCATTCTTTTGCAAATGTGCATTTTGATAGATCATTGTTTTTTCTTTAATTGTGTTTTTTTTTTTTTTCATATGTCATAGCATCTGCCGGGGGGGCGAACCCGCAACAACTGTCTGCAACCTACTGCTTGCTTGCAAGGCGGCTGCGCTGACCTCTTGGCTAAAAAATGTATACAAAATATCTTACTTGATTTTAAATATTAATGAATCGGTGTCTTCACATATAAATATTATTAAACAAACAATTAAAAATTCTTGAACCAATGATATACTGTTAAATATTACAATTATTTTTTCTTGTAATAGATTCGTTATAATTGTTCACATTTTGCAATATTTGACAGATCAGATTTTAAAATTGTATTTTTTTTTCCCGTTAATGAATAAATCACAAGATACTCCACTAAATCAAAATAGCCCAGGAAGGGACTCAATGCCTCGAATGGAAATTGTGTCAGCTGCTTTTATTATTAGCATCTCTGGAAATAGACTGTTTCTTTTTTTCATATGTCATACTATCGGGCAGGAGGCGAACCCACAACCATCTGCAACCAACTACTTGCCTGCAAGGCGGCTGCAATGACCTCTCGGCTAACAACGCTTGACACGTTTTGTCTGTCATTATTGTATATTCTTGTCTTTCTTTGAAATTGGATAGTATTTGATTTTGAGATATATGATTGAATAGATACATAAAATTTATCATCCTGACTTGATTCAGTAAGGATTCTTACTAATATTATGATTGAACTAATTATCATTATTGGTTCTCTCATTCTCTCTAGTTTCTTTTACATTACTGTTTTCAATTACTTAATACAAGGACTGGTGATTATGAATTTCGCATGCTTTCAGTCATCTTTCTGCTCTAACTAATAAAAAAATTAAAGTTTATGTAACTATTTTTTCAGATTTTAATTATATGCATGGTGATACATCTTTTTTTTTTTTTTTTCCTTTTTTGTTTTCTAATTTTTTTATTATTATGCATCTTTGTTTTTTCTTCTTCTGGAGTTAGAATGATCATATACTTATTTATGGGTAACTGGTAATGATAATGGCTATACCATTTCAACTCTTGTATATAAAGTAAGAGAGTAAAAGCCATTGCAAAATATTTTACTGCAATTAATTTTTATTATTATACTTCAATATAATTTTTATAAAATTAATAAGTAAGTATATACTTTTTTCATATTCATATTTTGTGACTTAATTAATAATACACTTATATATAACTATATCCTGCACTCTTAGCATATATTAATTTATTCTACAATATTTTCTATACTTGAATTGATCTACGGTCTTTAGGTCGAAAAGAAGAAACAAGAAGAGAAAATGAGAAGAGATCAACTAAATGATACATATTTAGATTTAGTAGAGAAGCAACGTCTTTACTTCAAAACAGTCAAAGATTTTAAAGAGGTGAGTTTTAGAATAGTTATTATTATTAAGTTTGTTTATTCATTGATGTATCACAGGTGCATTTATGTAGGTTTCATGGATCAAAAGTCTGTATTATCTTTGTTGTGAATTTAAGCTCAAAATTCTTAACAATAATTTTTTTTATTCAATTGTATGGTTCCCTAGAACGTATTTAGCAGATAATTTTGTGGTTCTCATTTTATATAATCATACTATTTTCTGATGAATTGCTATAAATTTAATTAGTTTATTTAATGAATTGATGGCTTGCCGACAAGTTTTTTTTAATAATTCTATTTGTTTTCGTTTGTTAAACAACTTTATTTATTTGTTATTGATATTATGAATGAAAGTTATTTCTGGAAGAAACAAGATTGAAACCTCGCTGCTTTTTTTTTATTTTCTTTTTTGTCTATACTCTGGTAAGAAGTGGTTTTAAGAATCTTTCATGTAGTCATTATTCTATCCAAGTTCTCACATCTTAAAATTTCTTATAATAATATTTAATTAGTTGTATGGTAAGTAATCAAAAAATATTTATCCATTGAGTTTTCATATTTAACTAAAATATTTTACAGAAAATGCAATTTTATTTATGTTCATTTAAAATAAACAACTCACCATTCTATCTCATATCACTGATACACCCGAACACATATATGTCGATAAAATAAACAATCACCAACATACGCATTTCATGCCAAACCAGCAATCATCAGTTGGTCCAGACTATCATCTTCCCACATATATGCAATAAGTGTTCAGATATATATTAAGATAGCCAATCTTCACACTTCAATGTCTCGTCCTCAGGGTGGCCTTTGAGCATTCCATCATCAGATTTTCAATTGGATGGACGGTTGAAGATTTGGAGTGTGGCATGGATTGAAATCTGTCCATTGAAATGTGAAGATTGGCTATCTTAATATATATCTGAACACTTATTGCATATGTGGGAAGATGATAATCTGGACCAACTGATGGTTGCTGGTTTGGCACGAAATGCGTATGTTGATGATTGACATATATGTGTTCGATGTATCAGTGATATGAGATAGAGTGGTGGGTGGTGGGGGTGAAAGTCTGTGCTCATATACCCTATATATTACATATATATCAATACAGGTATATAATAAGCCTGTATTTCAGTTAATAAACAACTGTAATAAGGTTTTATTTTAAAGTGCTAAGGACCAAATACAGTACGTATTATTAAGCCATAATCATTAAGACATTTTAGCTTAAGTCAGTGAAAAACTGCAGTACCACATTATACTATAAGATTCCCTAATCTAGAATTTGCATAAAATTGTATTTAAATTATTTTATAAACCATCGTTAGAAGAAAACAAATTTGGATTTGTTAGCTTACCCTTATTTTATATTTTTATATAGTCGGTAGTTGAAATTTTTTTTTTTTTTTAAACTATTCTTAATATGATCAAATTATTAAAAAAAAATTTTTTTTTAATGAATGAAAGCAAAAAAAAATTCCAACTTTGAATCAAATTCTAAAGAATTAATATAGATTTTTTTTGTTAGTTTGTTTGTCAAATATCACAAATGAAAAATGGCACCATGCAGACAGATTTTGCTTTAATTTAGAATTATTTTTATTTGTTAATAAAGTAAGTTAAAAGGTGGGGGTTGGGATGGTAATAGAATAAAACAATTTATTTTATTTACTGCCTGACTAAGCATTTATCTTGATTAACAATCTGTTAAAATAACTTTAGTATTTGGAAGAAGTTTGTGTGATAAATGTTTTATTTAAAATTGTATTAAATTACTTTAGTCTGAGCAACCATTAAATGGAAGAAAAATGTATAAAAACTGTGGGTGGATTCAATTAAAATTATTAACCGTCTTTTAATTTTATTTGATGATTAAATGACTGCAGTTTTAAACAGAAAGAAATACAGAAAAAGGTAGATAAATATGTTATTATTCCCAAATGTTCATGATAAAGTAATTGCATTTGTTTTTATATTTTTACTATATTTTATTTTAATTTTAGTTTCCCATTTGTGAATACAGTATTTATTAATTGGTAAATAAATAATCAAAACAAGATTGACTTAAACAACCATGAATAATTATATTTTAATATTTATTGAACCAGCTTTCATGTCCATTGAGACCTTCTCAAGATATTATACTATTTGTGACTATAAACAGTTATTATATTAAGAGATTTGATACGTTTTGGCTGATTAATATACTTTTAAGATGGTAAAAAACTTGAACATTTTGTTATCATTCAATATTATTTTCATATATGTGCACATTAAATAACTGCTCTATTCATAAACTTAGCAAAAATGTTCA